>CM076416.1:493002-825095 GCA_038363315.1 Mugilogobius chulae | reverse complement strand
TCCTAATGCTGGAAGGGACGAGCAGGCGTCTGATGCCGCGGCGCTACACTAACCGTAAGAGGAGAGGATCTATGGACTGTAGACTCTCCTCCAAAGCACGAGGGGAAGCGCGTCGATGCGCGACCCCTACGAGCCTGCACTTGCCCCCTGCGTGCTGCGGGACAGCGCAAGAAGGCGTTTGGTGTAACTCCAACAGCAATGCCAGCTGGGGGACCGTCCGCAGCCGGGACAGGTGGAGCGCGCGTCCCCTGTCGCTGCGCAGCACTGACCAGGGAGGGAGCGGAGACGTGATGGGAGCTCCGCTGCTCGTGCATGTGTGACCCTGTGAGAGGGAGCGCATCAGAGCGCGCCCTAAACGGTCCTGCACTACACAAATCCGCATCCTCAAAGCAGAGCGAGGAGCGGGAAAAAACATCTACATAAAAAGATGAGTAAATGGAGATGACGCACAGAAGCCTGTCTTCTTCCCACATGCTTTCCAAGCGCAGATAGGAGCAGAACACGGTGCCCTGCTACCAGAGCAGCAGCGGTGGGTAAAGAACTGTCCTTACCCTGGACAGCTATCTGAGCTGCTGGAAACTCCGCCCTCACGACAGCGGCTGTGGTGAAGTACGTGGTTCTCACCTACGTCTTCTTCCCTGGGCGAGAGTGGGGGGTCACAGTCAACCTCTGCCCTTTCCTGACGCACTCATCCGCACCGCGACACTCAGCGGGGATGAGAGTGACAGGACAGCTGGAGCCAGCATCGGAGCTATAGCACCAGCAAGAACAGCAACAGAAACGCTACCAGTGCGTGTCTGTTGCATGGTGAGAAGTAACTCTAAATCATAACATAAAGAGCCTCTCCTCTCTCTTACAAGCTCCAGATAAAGGAGCGCGCCGCTCCGGACTCGCGCTCCTGATCTGTGGAGCCGGAGCCCGAGGAACAGAACGCCGCAGCTGTAAGAGCGTGTCTCGGGGAAGAGCGGCTCCTCCTCCTTCTGACCCGAGCAGAAGAGCGAAGCAGCGGGCGAGCTGCTTTTCTCATGGTCCTAGAGGGAAGACAGACCCAGCCAGAGATGTCTGCCGCCCACCTGTGCCGCGCACATATACCTACGCCCATGGCGAAAGCTTGTGACATGCAGAGGAAAACAGCCACCGTGGTCCGCAGCTAACTAGGCCCTGCGCTAGTTGCTAGCTAATGCTACGGCCTGTGCAGCATTAGCATAACAGCTGTACACAATACAGTCGTCAGCCTGTCTCGGGCTGGAATAGAGGCTTACCGCCAGATCAGAGCGAGGAAGAGGGAAGCAGAGCCAGACTGATCCCGTCCTGCGCTAGTAGCTAGCTAGTTGCTAGCTAATGCTACGGCCTGTGTAGCATTAGCATAGCAGCGATACACGACACCGCCGTCAGCCTGTCTCGGGCTGGAATAGAGGCTTACCGCCAGATCAGAGCGAGGAAGAGGGAAGCAGAGCCAGACTGATCCCGTCCTGCGCTAGTAGCTAGCTAGTGCTATGACCGTGTAGCATTAGCATAGCAGCGATACACGACACCGCCGTCAGCCTGTCTCGGGCTGGAATAGAGGCTTACCGCCAGATCAGAGCGAGGAAGAGGGAAGCAGAGCCAAACTGATCCCGTCCTCGATGGATGGAGCCCCCGACTCGCTGCACCAGTGCACACAGCGATACGGCCGGTATGCTGGCACACGGTGTTGGCGCCAAGCAGCAGCCGCGGGAGAAGAGGAACGCCATGTCTTCTTCATAGGGGGACAATCCGGAGGGAAGGAGGCGCTGGAGCCTTGCTCGGCAAGGCTGCAGCACGGACCGGAGGCACGGTCTTCCCCTCGGACATCTCCGGGTCCGGACCGAGATGCTCCGGGGATTCGGGGCTCATGAAGCCACGGCGCCACTCTCGCTTCTCCCTGGGAAGCGAGCAGCAGACGGGGCGGTCTTATCCCTGTGTTGTGCTGCCAACAGAGGCAGAGGGAAACAGACGGTCCTCGGGGAGAAGAGGGTCTCACATCTGCCGTACCCACGGTGCTCGACACCGGAGGGTGACAATCTTCGAGCTGGTGAGTACGGCGAATCCCTAATCTTGATTGTAGAGAGTAAATCTTTCTTAAAGAACATGTTAAGAGATCTTCAAGTGCTGAGTGAAAAGAAGGGCGAGCGATAGTGGACAGGGCCTTATATACGGCCAGTGGGGGAACCACGTCCTCATGATTGGAGCGGTACATTGTTTGATCTTCAGGTGCGAGGCGCTGCCTCGAGTGTTAGCCAATAGCGAAGCCCGTAGAGGGCGTAGCACATACGACATAGAACAACTAAGATCTCTATATGAAGACGTTACAAGAGTGTATAAGATTTAGAGTAAGATTTTACCAACTTCACATGTGTCCTGTCTTTTGTATGCAGCTCGATGATGAGTTCAGCTCCTATAGAAAAAAAAAATGTGACTGACATTGACATTTACATTACATTTGCAGCAATTATGACCAAACCCAAAACCACAAATCCAGCATATTCAATTTCAATTTACTCCATGATTCTGAATTATCTCAGTATCAACATTTTGGGGTTAGAGTTGAAATAGCTAAATCTGGTATTTATTATGTCACTATTAAACTCTAGGAAAGTCCCTGAAATTCAAAAGTTAATCTCCTCAAAGCTGTCACATATTTTACACATTATTAAACCACCACTCTTAATGAAAATACAATATATTACACAGATGAGCCTTCCAAACTGACAAAACTCAACTTTAGTCCATAATATGCCTTTGCCCACAAATAAATTCCGTTTACATTGCGGTCACAACCTTTTGCTACACTACACAACAAGCACCACACACTGTCTTGCCAAAAGTAAAAAGCTTGTAATGAATTTGGCCGTCACTTATCCTGTTTTGGGTCAGGGGACTGGAGCCTGTCCCAGCTGCTTTGGGGACACTCCCTGGACAATCTCCAGTTAATAAACAGGTCCAGAGCAAACAGAGCGAAAAGCATTTAGACTCACTCACATAGCTCATCTTGTCAACAGATCGTCTGCGCTCTAATGCATGTCTGCTTCTGACGCAGCCTCGAAGATTCTTATTGTGGGAATCAAACTGAGATTAGCAAATGGTCCGGGAGAAAGGCCTATTTTGTGTTATTTTGTCATACGGTTTGGACTATGTTTGTAAATGAAAGAGAAGAGCATCTGGCTTAAAATGTACACAAACAATTCACATGCTTTTAATGTATTACAAGATAAACGTTTCAGCTTGATGGACTTTTAAATGTGTTGTAGAACTGATTTGTACTTTATCTAATCATTTATCCTTTTAATATTTTTGCAAGCAGCTTTGACTGTCATTTGTGCTTTGATGCATGGTTTTGTTCAAATTTTAAAGATTATGAGATGTTAATGTTTTAAAGATCATATTTGTCTTTTAAAATGTTAACGGAAACACCTAAAACTCGTTCATTGTCTGATGTTTAAATATTTATTTATACATGAGCAAAATCTTCAAAGACAGAAGAATTATACCACCAAAAGATTGTTAGTGCATGAATTAAACACTTAGAAAACAAGATTAGATGATTATTTTCAACCAAAAGATATGTTTTCCGATCTGTCTACATGGGACAAAACAGACTATTAGGATGGCACATTGAGCCTACACTTTAATTGAGCTCGAGATGTGACGTCAACGATTACCAGGGAAATAATAACAAATTTGCCATGATTGTTGCAGAAACTTTAATTTAGCCAAAACACAGACATGGAACAACCGTGGAAGTATAATTAGTATTGGAAGATGAATCCAAGATGGCGGCCGTTGTTTTCAATGGCTTGTGCTCCTTAGCTCTTTCCTAAATATGGGCTAGAGGCTCCCACTATTGTGACGTCAGAAAAGTGACAGCGTGATCAGTTCTGACCAATCAGAGTGATAGTGACCTGAGCAGGGGGAGTGGAGATAGGCGGCAGAGCGCTAATCTAGGTAAAAAAAAAGTAACCGTTTATTTTGTGAAACTAGAGAGAAATACCTTCAAAATGAGACCTTAGTTAAAGCTGTAGGTGCCGTGTCGGTGGAGCAATAGTAGTTTGAAGTAACGAAAATGCATTGACGCTCTATGGGAACATTTCTCTTTGGCCCAACCGTTGCAGTTCAGAGGAGCGGCCACTATTGCCACTCGACAGAGAAGAGGGGGCGGAGTCCAATCCAGCTCTATTAATACATCCATGGAACAACCCAATGGGTTATTTTATCTTATTCTGCCCTGCCCACTTCCTTCGCTCACACTTCCTGTTTAGCTCTGTTAAGGTAACTAGCATGTTAAGTTGTCTGTCTTGCAGGGTGATTTCAAATGGACAAGCTTATAAATCAGGTGCCAAGAAAAATACTGGTAAAAATATCACTTTGTTCACCTTATTTCCGCCCACTTTTTTTGGCAGCTAACTTCTTGTTTAGCTGTGGTAACTTTTTAGCTTGTCTGTCTTGCAGGACAGTCTCAACCAGATATAATGACAGCTATAATAAACCCGGTAACTAAATTCTTCTGAAAGTGCACTGCCAAGACAACTAAGTGGGGCCAAATAAAGTGAATAGTTTCAGAATACGCTTTAACTAATGCTACTTTTCTTTGCCAAATCTCCATGTGTCACAATGCCGACTTCAAATAGAACAAAACTTTCCTCCAATCAAACTAAGCTTGTGTAAGTTGTAATAAATAGCGAGCAGTCCCTCAGTACCGGAGTTTGACTGACAGTTGTCCACTATATTTCCCCCTGGACCTGTTTCTGCAGCTCTGTCTACAGCAGTGGAGTTCTAATAAAGCAGCAGAGTCTGGCTTGGCCCCGTGTGAGCTCAGGGTGCAACAACATATAATAATAACCCTCCATGGACCACAACACATGGAGGTCACTTTCTGTCAACCCACCTCCAATAAGCTCTCTGTATTCAGCTGTGGCGCCCCGATGCACCGACAAACTGCCCAAGTGAGGAAAGAGAAATAAATAAAGTAAACACGCTGTCACACTGGGATAAAAGTGACCTATAGGGACATGTATTTTTACTCAGTGGTGCACTATACAACTGCTGCGTTGCTTATGGAGATGCCTGTACACTTTTACATGTTTGTATATTTCAAGTTGGGGCTAATGCATTCCAAACAGTATCTCCATGGAGAAAAGCAAGAGGCAGACGTCCAGAAAAGATACAAAGTGTGTTTAAGTATTGGATGATTTAAGGCTTCAGGAAAAGGAACGAGCCATATCTAATCTAAAGTTCTCAACAGAAATCTTTAGGCTTTGGAACAAAAACTAATGTCTAAGCTCTCTGTAGAGAGACATTGGAATTTTGTCCTCTGATTTGATTCATAAGTGAGAACAAGTTGTGCACAGAAGAGTCAGTTTGGGAGAGTCATAAAAGTAAATAATCTACTGTAAATATAATAATTCTAATGGTAAATCACACATTTTATATTTATAGGCCTGTCCTGATGTAGACATGAAACATTTAAACTTTAGCAGAGTTAGTCAGGCTCCAGATGTATTTAGTTTTTGAAACAACTTTGCAATCTATGATCTTTTTAGGGTTGTGTGCAAACATTTATGCCCCAGACTTCTAAGCATTACTACTACTACCACAACCACACATCATCATATAAAACTATTACTTCATAGCATTTATGAATGAACCAGTCGCAGCCCGCAACTCTTTTACTCAAATAGACATTTGGACATAGATGCACTCAGGTGGCATGTTTACAGCGTGTTACACGCTTTCTGATTGGCTGCCACTGTCAGTTTACAGTTGTTATTCTTTAGTTCTGACAAAGGCCTATGAATCACCACATTTTTCATAGTGTTTGTCTCAAAACTGAAATGTTTTGACTTTTCAACAGATTAAACACAATTATTCTCCACAAATATGTATAAAGGGATTTTCGGTCGATATCACTTTCCGCTCTACTGCACTACTGTATACATGCCGAAAGAGCCGCTCTGATTAACTGGGGAAACTTCTTTGAATAAAACAACAAAACAGGATGAGACCATGGTCTGACAACGTCTGTCTCCTGAAGCTCGAGACACTGTTTAGTTTTTTCACTCACCTGAATGTAACTTTATGGTCATAGGGTCGAATTTCTCTCACAAATGTTGACTTAGCAGCATAACTTTTGTTTTTGCAGTTATAAACTCTTGTAGTTAGCTGACAACAATGCTTTTTTTTACTTCTTTCTACTGTTTGTGTCTATTAGTGGCAGCTCTTTCTGCAGGTCGGAGGTGCCCGTGTTGATGAACAAAAAATACTTCTATACATTTGTTATAGACTGGAAAGGGTTAAAGTGAAAATAAGGTTGGCAGGCCAGTTGTGATCAAAGAAAGCAAAAGTATGTCTAAAATGAGACAAAATCATAAGGTTCTCACCTAAAGGAGGACAAAAACATGAACAGACAGTAAGCAGCACAATTTTGCAATTTCCATTTACAAACTGACAGATCTTTTAGGTTAGCTGTTTTTTTAAGAACAAAACAGGGTATTTACTTTGTTTGTGGATGACATGATGGAATTTACAAAATGGGTTCCACTTACATTGCAATTCTGGTTTAATATTAATCTGGCATCCATTTTCGCTTTCAAAATACAACAAATATTAAGTCTAACCACACCATGAGGGATTGAAACATACAATAATACATGGTCTGGCATGTCTACGCCACACTGCATAGGTTTTACAGTAATCTATCCTTTCCATGCTACGACTATGCCGGCAGTTCCACCTATTGTCTTCTCCGAACAAACCAACAAACCATTCAAGTGTAAAAATCCCATGTATTCTGGCACGAGCCCACCCCACGGCTTTAATGAAACCTGCTGAGCGCTGTCATTCCTCTGTGACATGTAACAAGTCTGTCTCCACCTCGTCCACCAATCACAGGCGCTCGCCACTTTTCAGACGCACGACCTCCCTCCATTTGCGGCCTTGACTTTGACCCTGGTTCCTCTTTGAAAATTTGAGCCATGCAAATGCCCCTGTGTGTGCTTTCATGTAGCAGACAGGGGGATTTAGGCTCTGGTGCTCAAATTGTAGGGTTGGTGGGGACGGCAGATGAATTGCATAGGCTGTCGGTGAGGTGCTTTATTATAGGCCTGGAAGTGCCATTAAATATTGCACACGTTTGAGGGTAGATTTGCATTCTTCACCTGCTTTAAATGTGAATGCTATGACTGGCATGAACCACAGTATGCAACTGGGGAAAACACAAGTTCCGCAGACAAAAATCTGAGCCAAAAAAAGCAAAGAAACATATTGTATACATTTTGACACAAGAAAGTCAGTGCATAGTCTTGAAACACTCTTGGGGCTGTTGTCCAAATGTTAAAAAGCAATAAGACAGAGCAGAAACAGAATTTTCTTTGAGCCTCATGATGATTTCAAGACATTTATTATGAAAACATAACCTGTATGAAACGCGTATGTATACCACTCAATTCCTTTTTTTTTTGCGTGTCTATGATATACACATTGCTGATCCAGTTTATTTCTTATGATGGCTGTAAAGATGTGTTATTATTATTTATGATTATTATTGAGCAACACCAAGCAACAGACTGAAACGTACCATTTTTATAACTTCAGACCTAAACTTAAACCCAAAGAAATGTCCCCACATGGCTTTAACCAAAACAACAGTTTATAAGATGCTAAAAAAAATAGCATCTGTATTTGATGCTGTGAAATTTGTGAAATAGAGACGCTATATAGAAAGACAAAACAAAAAGAGGGTAGAAAAGTGCTCATGATACACTCATTGCAAAGCTATAGATAACAAGAGATACACATTTCTGTTAGACCGTGATGGAAAACAAACATGGCTTCTTCTGAAAAAAAAAAATAAATAAATAAAACACACGAGAAACACTGTGGAATCCATGAGTCAAGAAACAGACGGCCAACGAGCTCCTTTGTTTGTGTGGCTGTGGGAGGGGGGTGTCTGTGCAAAGTACTCCCAGAAGTGTATGTAGGCTTTCAATTGTAGATGACTAAACTAAAGAGAAGCCTAAGTAGAAGTTTTTCTTGGCAGTTTTAGTGCAAACTGAGCAATTAGCAAGTTTCAGGTTGAAATACTCACAACTGTGTCTCATTGCAAAGGCCAATGTCATTTCAACCTGGACAGACTCAAACAGACAAAATGATGCGATTAATGATGACATTTATTGTTACAGGTTTGGCGCTTAGGCCCCGGCAGAAAACAATGTGCATGCGATAAATGATGAGCTGTTGGAGTAGGAGATTTCCCCCCGGAGCCTAGACACTGGTGGTGGTTGAGAGGAAGAAGGTGGAAGTTGAGGTGGAGATGGGAGGAGGAGGGTTGCGATGAGACGAAATGACGCTTGCGACAGCTGAAGCCAAGAGCAGAGGTTGAGCTGCTCTTTTGAATGTGGCTCTGACGCCCTGATAGGCTGAGAAGGAGGAGGAGAGCTGAAGCTGATTGAACAAGCTGCGCAGAGCGAGACATGATTGGATCTGAGATGAAGCGCAGGTGTGCTGATTACTGAGGCAGAAGCTGGTATAGTCTTCCAGGCTGAATTTTCGCTCCTTAGCTCCATTTCAACCTGGACAGACTCAAACAGACAAAATGATGCGATTAATGATGACATTTATTGTTACAGGTTTGGCGCTTAGGCCCCGGCAGAAAACAATGTGCATGCGATAAATGATGAGCTGTTGGAGTAGGAGATTTCCCCCCAAAAAAGAGAGATGAGAGCCGGGGAAAGGCCAAACAGAGGTAATAACAGGAAGAGAAAAATAGACAGGATAAAACAAGATAGAGATAGGATAGGATAGGGATGGGATAGGATAGGATAGGATAGGGATAGGTGCGTTCACCTCGTTGCTGTGCGAGGGATGCTGGGGCTGCGCTGATGTAAAGCCCGGAAAAAGGAAAGATCGCCTCGTTGCTGAGCGAGGGATGCTGATGCTGCGCTGATGTGGGGCGCGGAAAAAGGAAAGATGGCCTCGTGCTGAGCGAGGGATGCTGATGCTGCGCTGATGTGGTGCGCAGGGATAGGAAAGATCGCCTCGATGTTGTGCGAGGGATGCTGAAAATGCGCGACGTGGGGCGCAGAAATAGGAAAGATTGCTTCGATGCTGTGAGGCTGCGCGACATGGGGCGCCGAGATAAAGCAATCACCTGCGGCTGAGAGGGATGCAGAGGATAAGCAGATAAAGGAATAGAATAGAACCTCGTAGTTGAGCGAGAAAGCAGGGCACAGAGACTCGGATGTGAGCACTTAAAGACAGAAAATGGGAACATGCTTGGAAAGGGCTGACGAGACATTTGGGAGAGATCCAATAATGCACCAATACCTGAGGAGCAGAAAATGAGCAGGGAAGATGATCAGAGCAGAGAAGGCCAGAGAAGAGATTGGATGATACAGACCTTGACTGGAGTCAGAATCAGAACAGATGATAGCCAACAATAATAACCTAGAAGAACAAAACTTACAAGAATAAATATGCTGATGAGGAACATGCAGAGGTCAGAAGATCACTGACCTAGAGAAGCAGGAATAAGCATAGAAACATTGACGAGCTGCAGTGAACTGATGAAGCACCTGCTGAGATAGAATGATGCACACAATAAAGGAAAAGAATGCACTGATAAAGCTGGAAAGGCCTGAGTGAGAAATGAATGGCTTGCATGGAGACCAAACATTGAGAACCACCACCAGATAATGAATGATTACCTATTGAACGGATGAAACTGAACGATAGCAGAGAGTGGTTAATGGGAAAGATGTCGTGAAATTGTAAATGTGAGGGAGCAAGGAAGGTGAGAGGCCTCGAATATCGGCTGACATGGCACCGCACGTTCTGAATGAGTGGCTGGAGTAGAGGATAGAGTTGTAGCACTGCTGGAGAACAATGGAGGTCTGAGATGAGCCCTGATGATGATGTAGGAGTGTCCTTGGGTGTCGGAGGGGAGACTATGGAATGCCTGAAAACAGAGACTAGACAAGCAACAGTGAACATTGGAATGACTTGGGACTGTCGGCTGTTAGGATGAAAAGAGTGACGACTACATGATGCGACTGAAAAGGACATGATTGGAAGAGCTACGATGAGGAAGATTCGAAAGTGTGAATGAGGCTTGCTTGAAAGCAGCTGGCTGCAAACCGCAGGTCCTGAGAGAATCCCCCCAAAACCCACGGATGGGGCGGAATCCGTGAAGACTAGTTCTAGACTCGGCCGCACAGTCACCTACTGACATTTCCGCGGACTGAAATGGAGCCACTGCAAAGAATGAAGAGGGAAGAGGCATGATTGACAACAGTGTAAGGATTGCATTTGACAGCTGTGAGCTGACAATAACGGGAGTGGACGAGTGAGACTGGTTTTCAAAATACAAGGATTCTGTGATGCGGTAGGTGGTTTCGGTGGAACACGGTCAGACTGAGCGGGAACGACGTGGTAGGGATTGCAATTAGGGTGGGGCGATATTGACAAAGTAGCGTATGAATCTTGATATATTTGGCATATGATCACAGCGATATCCAGGCGATAGAATGAGTCGAAGTTGTAGGAGCATGACAGAACGTCTTGAGGGTGCACAAGCGCTTTTTTTTTTTTTTTTTTTTTTTGCGGAAGTATTGAGCAATACGATAGACACTTATTGGATCGCCTTCAAGCAAATGTAGATATTCTAAACTTTTGTTTTGTTTTTTAAAGCACAGCTCTAGCCTATTAGTGACTGGACCATAATGAGCCTATGATGGAGGAATTCGAATAGTACATAAAGACTGACTTGAATTTGCAGTAATTCGGAGGGTAACTAGCGCCTACAGAACCTTTGCTTTAAATGAATTCTTGAAACAGACTAACTAAACTGGTCCTATGAAGGGATTTTTAGTCGACGTCACTATTCGCCCTACTGCGCATGCTCCATGACGAAAGAATGCTCTACACCTGGACAACACGACAGCAGCTGGGTCAATCAGGTATGAACCGATCTGACGACATCTGGCTCCTGAAGCTTGAGACGGAGTCTTGTCCTTCACACATTTGGGTGTAACTTTTAAGGGTTTGATACAAACCAGATACAAAGATGAATGGCAGAGGTACTTGTTTTCGCACGCTGACAAACTCTTGAAGCCAGCCGACAGCGGCCCTAACTCAGGTCGTTTCTCTGGCTGAGTCAATGAGCATCAGCTCTTTGCATATGGGGTGCGTGCGCATTGGCTCTGATGAAAAACAAATGATCCCTTTAGGTGATTGAGAGCTTGACGGTAGGCAGAGGACAGACAGAGTGAGATTCTGGAGAACTATTGCAGCTCTGACATCTACTAACCCGACACCTGGTTTGAACGAGATTTGTTGAGCTTGAAACAACGGTGAAAATAAGCCATTGAACTGGAAGTAAACGCATCCAACTGTCGAGAGTGAACCGATACACCCATTATTATTATTTTATTTTTTTATTTAGGAAAATCTGTTGAGAAGTTGCAGGTTGCTGTTGTTGAGCTTGCTCCTGAGCGCACTTGACGATATTTACAAGAATTTTTATTTTTTTTTTTTTTTTACAATTCGGTTTGTACTTGCTAATGACTTAAATATAAACTTGCAAGATATTTCATGCTTTAGAGTCTTGTAATGATCAAATTAAAGCAAGTCAAAGTCTTAAGCATGATTACCATTCTTTTAGTTACCCCAATTGACACTTGCTATGTATATTTGAAATAAGTCAAACTCTTACTTTTAGAACATGCTTTTAATTGCCTTTTGATGCGAAAGCTTTAAGTCGTTTGGGCTTGCTCCTTTGCGACACTTGCGTCATAAACAAGTGATTTTTGCGGGGTTTTTTTTTTTTTTTTTTTGTTTTGTTTTGTTTTTTTCTTTTCAAAGTTTGATTCACGAAAATTACCCACTAATGACAACAATATGGAGTTTTTGCATATTTTTATGATTTTAAAAAAAAGTTATTAATGATCAAATACTATTTAAAATATGCCAAAATGATTAACCAACATTTTTACTGTGACAGATAATATTTAATTAATTGCTTATATTAACAACTTTTTATTGAGTGCCTGAAGTCGCTTGTTTTGGGCTTTTTTTTTTTTTTTTTTTTTTTTTCTTTTCCCCCCAAAGGCCATGACGCTTGTTTCTCTGAAAATCTGGCAACCCTGATCACGCTGTCGTGGCAAACCTCTGAATCCGAGATAAACCTGTCCAATGAGAATGCAAAAAGAAAAAGGTGGTTTTAGTTGCGAACGCCACGTGATAAGAATATGAACCTGCCGTATATTGACGCCGATTAAGACCCGAATTGCTTGTGCAGTTAAGACGTGATGCCGACCGAGAAAGAAATCACCAGCTCAAGTCCCTGCAGACGCGGAGTAACTGAAACAAGCTCGGGTAAAGTAGAAAGAGCGAGATTTTTTTATTATTATTTTTTTTTTTAATAGTAAGGAGAATTAGACATTACGCAGGGTGACACGGAAAAACGGGGGGGGGGGGATAGCCTACCCGTTAGATTGAAGGTTTGGGCTGGGCCTGGGAGGAGCTGCAGAGCTACGGCAGCGGGCGAGCGTCGGGAGGAGCGGTGGAGGGCGCGCGGGGGGCGCTTGGCGGTCAGAGAGAAGTGACCACGGTCTTGAACAGCAGTTTGGCATTCATACAGGCAGGGCTCGGTGGGGAGGCCGGTCATTGAGTCAGAATGAAAGACAGTAAGTCAGACGAGCTTACGTGATTGCATTGCGATGAGACGAAATGACGCTTGCGACAGCTGAAGCCAAGAGCAGAGGTTGAGCTGCTCTTTTGAATGTGGCTCTGACGCCCTGATAGGCTGAGAAGGAGGAGGAGAGCTGAGGCTGATTGAACAAGCTGCGCAGAGCGAGACATGATTGGATCTGAGATGAAGTGCAGGTGTGCTGATTGCTGAGGCAGAAGCTGGTATAGTCTTCCAGGCTGAATTTTCGCTCCTTAGCTCCATTTCTACATTGGCTGTGTGACTGTGTGACGTCAGCGTGTACTACCAACTCAGAAATGAGCACTCAATCCAACCACACTGCTGCTCTCCACTCCAAACCCCCTTTGTCTTTTCCCATTACTTTTCAATGAGTTTGCTGTGTTTGAAATGTGTTTGTGGTTGGGGTTTAGGGGGTGAGCTTTACTTTAAGAATATTTTAGCCCAGTATTTCCCACCTTTTGTACATTCTGCTTGAAAGCAAAATGTTCTGGAATCAGAAACAGAGCCAATCACTTTGTGGTCCAAAGGTAAGTCAATACAATCTCAAATTATTTTTTTAGGACCATCCAATCTCAAACTTTTTTTTTCAAAACGTAATGGAGGACATAGCCGAGCAATTTATTTGTATTTTTGGATCTTGTGCTAGTTTCGAACAATTAGGTACATGTCAATTCCTTAAACTGAAAACACCCTCGCGCTATGCATTTATGATGACATCTATCTTTGTATGTCACTGTTTTGGCGTCATTTTCAAATTTCAGTGATTGGTTGACTCAGCACTCGCAAACCCGCCCTTGAAATTGAAACTGGCAGTCTAATGCAGACTCTCACATCCTTGTAAAGTTGTCTGTCAAAGCCTGAATGGACTGACTGGTCTGGCGATTTCCTAGGGCTACAGTGATCCCTGGGAGTATGCATGTAAATTATAAATTCATTATCGTAAATTTTATTCTGAAATTAATATAGAGTAAACAAGCAAAAGCAATATACTGTACACTGAAGAATGTTTTCAGTTTGGGATCACAGCATTAGCCAAAAATGATATTAATGTGTATGTCATAAACCCAAACTCTCTGATCCTCATTACATTTCTTGTTTGTGTTGCTCTTCTGTGTCTCAGTCACGCTGTGTGCTATCCAAGGTCTGATCCCCTCTTATACTTTTAATATCTTCCTCTTTCCGCCGGTTGAATCTCATAAAATGAACCGTTGTGAGCGGCGCTGCCAAGGACCCGAGCTCTTATGTGTGACTGTGTGTGTGGATCCTTGGACCAAAGCCTTTTCTACGCTCTGCCCCACTGACGAGTCAATACAGGCTGCACAAACCCTGGCTTTAGCAGAAAACCAATATGTTTCCTTATCGACGTGTCTAAAGATAAAACAATGTTATATGTTAGTGGCTTGAACCTCCAAAAGTCTGTAAATAGCTTTAGAGGTACACAGACAGAGAGAATTAAGTGCTAAAAGTCCATTAGAAACAACAAAATAGCATGTGTTTGGTTGCAGACAACTGTCAGTCCTGAAGTTTATGTTCAAACATGTTCAAAGCACATGTATTTTTAGTTATATCTGAATAGATATGTTTGGAACTTTGAACAAACTTTATTTAAAAACAAACAATACAAATTGCAAATCTAATTGTAATTACAAAATTGATCAGAAAAAAAAGCAATTGATACCCAACCTTCCTATTTCCCAAGTTATTTCTCCATACATAATAGCTCTTGATCTTGTCAATTGAAAGAAGCAAAGCAGGTTGGGCATGAACTTGGGTGGGAGACCGCTGTTACTCAAGAGCAGGCCAGTCTGTGAGGACTTACGAAAACATTTGTAAGTTGTTGAATGTCTATCGTAAGTTGTTGAATGTCAACAACTTACGATAGGCATGTTTTCACGCGTTTTTAGGTCAAAATATTGCGAAAAGCCAAAACATAAAATAACCACAAATTTTAAAAATCTCAAAACCATTACCGTGAAGCGTAAACTTAGAAAATATTTTCACGTGGCTTCAACCAGAGTTCATGGTTATTTTACATTTTGGCTTTTTGCAAAATGTTGATGTAAAAAAAGGCGTGAAAACATGTTATTGTTCGTTTTTGACATTTCATTGTATATCTTCTTTCTCTTTGGAGACTGTGCCACAGTGACAGTGAAGCTTAGGATTTGTGTCCATAGCAAGACACACCATTGCTTAGTATGGATCAGGGGTCTTATTTATAAAACTCTGCATCAAAAACTAGCTGAAAGTTTTTGATGCAGTGTTTAGTTCGCCTACAACGAACTAAACACAAACTTTTACAAACTTGATCATTTCTCATTTCTTTCAGCACATAACTCTTTCTACCTCATCCCTGAAACCTTAGGGGCACAAAGCTGAACATTTCAGACTGGATTGCTCTCCTCTATATCAAGTAGTCTTTTTATAAATCACAAACCACTACGTACATAAGTTATATTTTTGTACGTATGCATACTTTATAAATAAGACCCCTGGTGTGTGATGAGTGAATGAATGGTTGGTAGAGATCGGTTGGGCTACTGGCAGAAAATACTGCCTATTCTGCTTGTTGCCCCAGGGCTATTGTAAAATTATACTTTCAGCTGGAGGTGTGGATATGAGGAGCTCATGCAGTACTTATAAGAGAGGACTAATACTGTTTTCTTCAACACCTTTTTTGACATCAAATTATGATACAAAAAGCCAACTCGTAAAATAACCACAAATTTTAGTTGGTGACAACATTTTCTTTGGGTTTAATGGGTAAGTTAAACCCAAAGAAAATATCAGCATGTGGCTTTGACCAAATTGTAGTACGTTTTTGACATTTTGTTGTATATTGGGCTGCATTTTTTATGTCAAAGTAGAGAAAAACATGCTTGAGAATACTGTAACTAAAACACACAGAGTCATTTACACTGACAGACGTTTATCAGATTAGACGTGCAAAAAACATCTTTTGACTATGTGTACTTAACAAGTCAGAGGAAAGTTTTTGTTGGTACTGTATGTCAGATTCTTTTGGTACTAACACTAAAGCTTTACAATTTGAAAATAAACAGCTTTTTTGCCTGTTCTTCTTTTTTTTTTACATTTTTATTACTACCAACCACATCCACAACATCTCAGGTACTTCCCAGCTTTTTAATATTGAAAACCCGGTCTCCGTTGGCACATTTAGCTTAGGCGGTTTTGCAGTGATTAATCTGGTGGCACAGGCTAGCATTAGCATGTCGTGGGCACTACCCTTATAATTGGCTTTTCCTATTTGTTTGTATACGGCAGCAGGTATCTGACAGCTAATCCTATGCAAAGGCCGATAATAGGAGGCTTTCTGCTAACAGAGCTGTCAACAGGCCCTAAATCAAGCTAAAAGCCCCATGCATTACGTGTGCATTAAGTGGATAAGGAGTGGATATGTTCACAACGGCGCACGGTGGTTGGAAGGGGGAGGTTGTGTTTAAAAGTTGTCAAAAGTTGTAGCAGAAGAATTTCGTCACCGACTTTAGTAAAACAAAACTTTAAATTGCAGGAGTTGTTGACAATATTTTGCGGAGACGTCAGTTCTGTTACTTCTCATACATGACATGCTACGAGGCTAAACGCAAAGCCAAAAAAACGCTAAATTGACTAAATAACAGTGTTCTGGAATATTTTAATGTCTCAAGTAAACACAAACAAAAAAAAAGTCTGTCAATAGAAGAGTTTTAGCCCAATGTATTAGTTGTCATCATTTATGAACAAGAAGTACATATTTTGGTCTTTTTATGTTTTCTCTTTCTTTTTTTTAAGGGACATTGTGTAATTTTCAGAGGGAGAAAATCAAATGCCAACGTGTTTCATGGATTGCGATTGGATTTTTCTGGCGTGGTCTGGATACGCGATGTGGTTGATGACAAAACAAGGTTTTTCAAGGGATTAACGGCTAACTTTAGGTCTGAAGTTGCAAAATGGGTAAGTTTAGATCTGAGGCTTGGAGTTGGTTAAGGTTAGGATTAGGATTGTGTTGTGTGTTGAACAATGCGTCCTTGTACACAGACTTCAGAGCAGAATCCATAGAGAGTCTATTTTTCGGAGGTCACAGCGGTCTCATGCGACTTTCATGTATAATACGAGCATTCTCGCAATCCACGTGAATCCTCGCAACTTTGGGCAAATACGGACTGCAGTGAACTGGAGCTGGTGTACAAGGCACTTCGCTAGAAAGTGTCTCAAACGTGTCTCGCACCAAACTCACATTGCAGTCAGTGTACAGGCGTCAAAAGACATTTACAACATTAGTTTAGGAGCCCTCTTCATTGATATACATCTTTTTATGCCATACTATGGAATTTTAAATAAAGAAACACGATTTTATGGAAAAAAAGCAACTCAAGGGCACAAAATAGTTGATATTAAGGAGATGTAAACCTGCTGAGTGTAAAGACAAACATTTTTACATTGCCTCTATAAAGGTTTTGAAGTTGTTGTCTTGACAGCATGTTCAAAGATCGAGAAGTTTCAACTCATCTGAAAGATTTTCAATCTGATAGAAAATTAGTTGAAATGTCTCCTGTATATATGTAAATACGCTGTCCAGATGACAACTTTGGAACCTTTCTACTTTGGATCATTCCTGGACAAATGAGGGCAACACAGTCTCCATATAAAAAAAACAAAAAAAAAAACAACTTACATATACAATGAATGTCAAAACCTATGAAGAGCACTATTTTTTTATTTTTATTTTTTTTACGTTAATATGTTACAAAAAACATGTAACATATTTATTGGTAAGTTTTGGCCTGAGGCTTGAGGTAGGTTAAGATTTACTCATTAAACCTAAAGACAATTATGCCACACTAGCTTCAACCAAAATTTGTGGTTATTTTGCGTTTTGGCCTTTCATAACATATTTACATAAAAGGGAATGATAACATGATCATCATACGTTTTTGACATTTGTTGTGTTTTCTTTGGAGACTGGATGTTTAGTCAAACAAAACACACCTAAGTTAAAAAAAAAAAAAGAAAGCTTTTATACATGTGTGTTTCTTGGCAAAAAGTTACACAGTGTGCCTTTAATAAATAAATGACTTGACATTTCTTTCTCAAAATAACTCAAGACTTCTTGAATAACTTGTCCCTGTCTTGTTCTGTAGTCCCAGGTCAATGGACAAACTACAGACAGTATAAATGACCTACAAACCTTATCTGTGCATGTGAAGTCTATTGCAATAAGCTGCTAACAGTTAGCGTGAAGCATGCTCAAGGGAATTCATTGCCTCTTCTGAGCCCGAGACAAGAGCCAAAGAGAAACGATCATGGCTTGTCCGCAAACATATGGAGCTGAGAAACATCGGCCAATGAAGACAAAGCTGTTTTGGACCCACCGCCGGGAGAGTGTTATCGGGTTAGCGAGACAGATGAACAACCCTCTGGCAAGCCCTGAGTGAGAAGCGCCGCCTTATAAATAAAAGTTAAGGGGAGGGGCCGCTTGTTTGGCTCTGTATAGATCTTTTCCCCCAAACAGTCAAAGCCAAGCCGCAGACCCTCCCTCTCCATCAATGTCACACCTCCCATCCAAAGCAGACAGATAATTAATGGGGAATTGATGGGCAATGAAAGATTTAGGTGGGATGCAGGTAGATTGCTCATTTGCTTTGGACTTGTACAACTGACAGACCAAATGTTGCATGGATTGTTCAGCAGAGGTTGAAGGCAGCAAAGAAAAAGCAGCAAATTGACATTGAATATATCTAAATAACATAACATTATAACAGAATGCTGATACTTTTGTCCTTGATCAAGAAAAATATAATTTTTCCAGGAGTACTTTCTCAAGAATGATGGATGAAATTATTATAATGCACATTTACACAGGCGTACTTAAGTATCCGTGTGTCGGCTGTCCAACAGGAGCAGGCCGGCTCAAATGGGACTGTGAGGTTTTAAGTTAGGTTTTATGTCTCTAGCTCTGAAAAAGTCATCCAAAACTAACGTCATCATATCTACACATCTGTGGAAGTCCTAAGATGTGCTACAATTGGTAATGTTTATTAAGGACAATGTACAATTACATTAAGCACAGTGGCAGAGATGCTGGTACCAGATTGTAGCTTAGAGCTAATTTCCATCTGTAGTCCTGGGGAGTGTTTTGAATGCAAATATAACACAACCATACAAAAGCATCATTAATATATCACCTCATTTCTATTTTAGCATAATATGAGATGATTGTATAAGGCTGATTATTCTGACTATTATTGATAGTGGTCCAAATCAAATACAGTATATTGTATACTGTGTCTATAAAATGCACAGAAATACAGCAAATACAATTTGTCCAAGACTGCATATTATATATTTTTTTGAATAATAATTGTTATTTTAAGCTTCATGTAGCCTTATCTTACTTATAGAGTACAATATAGTCAAGCCTATATCTTAAAATGTGTCCCTCAGAACTGATTTTGATCATTTCGGCCTAAACTCCAATGTAATGCACCTTCTATAATTAGTTTTTTCTCAAATGAGTCTATGTAACAGTTTAAAGTAGGATTTTCCAAGAAAAACAGTTTCAGTTTTGCATGATGCACATTATGTTCCAATGCCTAGAGTTGCCTCCTCCTCTGCTTACTGAGCTACTTAGGAACCCAGAGGATTTAGTTGACGTCCAATAGAAACTATGTAGCCTCGTTTTCTATTGGCCAAGATTTTAGTGGTCCACCATGTCGACAAAGTGCAGGCTACACAAATCTAAACAAAAATCTATGTAAACATTTTTTTTAAATCTTCCATACAACCATCAAAAGGTTGTCTTGTATGTCTTGATACAATTGTAAACCTAAGAGAAAGCATAATTTGATGAATTGAAAACATAAATACTCATTAGTTGTCTCACTTAACAATAACACACACCACTTTGTTGTCTGCAATTCCTTCATGATGTGGTTTATCAGAGAAGCTGAATCTATAGAAAGCCAGTGTTCAGATCCTGTCGCTTTAATGAAAGCAGTGTGTGTTTTGACTGATGCCACAGTGTCAGGTTTTTAGCCTGTGACAGCCGCTCTCCACATAAACCTGCCCTGAGACTCCGCCCGTAATGGCCCGGGCCTCACACACTGACAGCAGTAGGTGAGGTTCAGCAACAGGAGGTGTCCCGCAGAGACCGGCTTTGACCACACCAGCAGAAGGCCGTCCTGAAGTCCCACACTGTCCCATTGAGAATGCACAGACAGGCGTTTAACCCCAACCTCCCAAAGAGGAGAGAGGAGGAGGCGGGTCTGCCTGAGACGTCTGACACAATATTTAATTTCACACTGCAGACTTGGAGTGTTCTTTATCCCATTGTCATCTTATTCCATCAACGATTAGAGAAACAGCTTGTCCTGTTTGGAGTTACCAGCAAAAACACAGAAGAGAGTTAAACAAGATGATTATGGACATACAGTTAAGGACAGTTTAGGCCTTCAGAACATGACACTGGCACTTGGGTTTGTGTACCTGAAAAGAAGGAGGAATGAGAAGGGCCATATAGGCAGGGAAGATGCGAAAATGAGAAGATAATGTAGCAGCCCAGTCTCCGAAGAAAACATAGATATACAACGGAATGTCAAAAACATACGATAAGCACGTTATTTTACGTCAGTATGTTACAAAAGCCACAATCTAAAATAACCAAAAATAACCAATTTGGTTGAAGGTCCGACTTTTTCTTAGGTCCTTACTCAGCAATTGGATTAAAATAACTAGCACTCAACTGATATGTAGCTCTGCTATTTCCACAAATAAATAAACAAGTGAGCTCAGTGGTTACAGCATCAACTTGAAGGTAGAAGGTTTGATTCCCACTCAAATCAAATTAAGTTTTTATGTATTCCCCTACCCACCTTTTTTGGCAGCACACTTCCTGTTTAGCTTTACTCAAATAGCTAAAATGTTAGAATGTCTGTTTTGAGAAGAAATCTCTCAACATTTAATATAAACCCAGCAACTACAGGATGTAAGTTTTTAACTAATGTACAGCATGTGTATGTGTTCTGCATGTGATCATTACAACATTTGGTGTTTGATTGTGGCTAAACTAAAATGGAAGTGCACTGGCAAAAAAGCAGACCAGTCTTTGAAGAATACATAGATCTATAACAAATGTCAAAACGCTTGATAAGCAAGTTTTAATGCCTTTTTTTCAATAAATCTTAACCTACCCCGGCCCTAAACTTACCCATTTTACTAACTTGAAGCCTAAATGAATCAGTTAAACCCAAAGAAATGTCGCCATGTGGCTTTAACCAAAATAAGTGGTTATTTTACATTTCAGACATTTATTGTGTATCTACTTTTTCTTCAGAGACTGTGTTGAAAAAAGATCAATAAAGGTATATTGAAGGTTATGGTCGAAAGGACTGATGTTGGCTTTAGTCCTACGAATTTACTCAAGATATTTGTCATCAAGTGAATTACTAAAGTGTTCTAATTGCTTTGCTAAGCCAATGACAAAGATTGCAACGATTATTGTAGAATTTTGTATTTCTGTATTCTCAGTTTAGATTATTTCTAACCATACTTTTCTTACTATACTCACCCCTGTTTTTACCATTTGCAGGAACATTACATGCTTAAATCCCATTGAGACTAATACACTTTTTCGATCTTGCATTGTTAATTCCCACACAGAGAGGACACGTAGTATTTGTGGACTGTTGACTCCCGACTTTGAGTGACATTTTGCTAAACGTTGGCCCACATCAGAGCGCACCTTTAAGCCTGACAACATATTTAATTCTGTTTTAAAAGGTTAGCTCACAGCACACAGCAGCAGCAGCAGCCTCCTCTCCTCTGCTGTCGGCTCCTTCTCCTCCACAACATTCAATTTATTTCCTTTAGATGCATGCTTCACTGCCTCTCTCTCTCTCCTCCCTCCTTTTCTCCCTCTCTTTCACTCTCCTCTTTCTCATTTGTCTTTTTGTCTATTCTCTCTCTTTGACTCTGTTTTGCTCTGTCTCTTCTTTCTGTGTTGCTCTTTTCCCTGTTTTTTTTCTCTTTCTCTTATCTCACCTTTTCTTTTTTGCTGTCTTTCTCTCTCTCATTCTTCTGTTTTTCTCATCTTTCTTTCTTTCTTTTCCTTATTCTCTTGTTGCTTCTCTTCTCCTCTCCTCTCTCTTTGTCTCTTCTTCCTTTTTATTCTACTTGCTTCCACTCACTCTTGTTGCACTCTATTCTCTTTCCTTTCTGTCTCATTTAGCTCACGTTCCTTCTCTTATCATTCTTCTTTGTTTCGCCCTCACACATTTCTATCTCTTTCCCGTCTTTTTCTCTCCTTTTCTTCTAGCTCTATTTCACTCTCCCTTCTCTTTAACCTTTCTCTGCTCTCCGCTTTCCTTCTATGACACTCTCTCCCTCTCTAACTCTCATTTATCTTGCTCTTTCTCCTTTCCTCACACTTTTTCAGGCTTTTCCCCTCCTTTTCACTTTCTCTTTTCTTACTCTACCCCTTTCCCCTCTTTTGTTTCTCTTGTTGCTTTTTCTCTCTCCTCCCTCTCTACTGTCTCTTCTCTCTTTTAGTTCACTTTCTTTGTCTATTCTTTTTTTGGTTCTCTCCCTTTTCTCTCTTTTTGATTACTGTCTTTTCTCTTTTCTGTTCTCTCTCTCTCTTCTCTTCCTTTCCCTCATTTCTCTCTTTCCTTCTTAACCTGCACTCTGTCTACAATGCACAATAACATTAGTGAAGCTAAACCCTAAAAAAAAAAAAAAAACTTTTTGTGGCTGTTGTGTAATAAGCATTGCCTACTGATCTGTCTGTTCTGAGTCTTTTTTTTTTTGATTTTTTTTTTTTTTTGCACTTTTCGTACAAGCTGAGCAATAAGGAAGTTTTATTCCAAAACACTGACAAACTGACTCTTTCTCACTGCAAAGGCCCATGTCCTATAGACTCAGTATGACATGACATGGGTGTATTGTCCACTCAAAACTGTGCACAAATTGCAGACGCCTACTGTCAAACTAATCACACCAGTGATGTCCACTCTGATCCCATCCTTTTAATTTAATTTAATTGACCTTTATTAAACCAGGGAAGTCCCACTGAGATTGAGAATCTCTTTTGCAGGGGAGCCCTGGAGGAAGGGTCAGGGGAGGCATTAATGGACATGTTTTTAGTTGTAGGAGGAAACCGGAGTACCCGGAGGAAATCTAGCAGACATGGGAGAACATGCAAATCCACATAGAAAGGCTGGGCGGCGGGATCGAACCAGGACTTCTTTTATGAGCCAGACCCTGCCCACTGTCACCTTTTAATGGTTTTCACTGAGTTTAAAATGTGTTTGTGGAGGAGTTTAGGGGCTGAACTTCACTACTGGACATGTTTTAGTGGCAGAGGAAGTTGGAACACCAGGAGGAAAACTACACAGATATGGAGAGAACATGTCAACTACGCATGCGCAGGCCAAAATTGTCTTTAAAACCCATTATTTGTAAGTGTACAGTTAATATAATGTATTTATATTCATATTTATGAATGTATTTTACAAAGGTTTGCCAATGGAAAGCCTAAAACAACGACACATTTGTTTATCACCATTTTAAACAGTTAGCAGCCGAAACTAGCTTAATCAGGCATGTGTGACTATAAACAGTGATAATCTCATGTTACAATCATTTACTCTGAAATATGTGAGAGGGTTTTGTGTTTAATAGTTTTGTCTTTGTTTATTTCAAATTTCAAAACAAATAAAACACTGTAAAAGAAGCAAAGCTAAAGGTACAAGTGTGCTTCCGGTACAAAGTGTGCTTCCGGTACAAAGTGGGCATTGACAAGTCCCGGATTGTCTGAAAGTCGAACCCAGGATCTCACAATGAGGTCAGAGTGTTAACCGCTGCACCACCCTTCCTTTTCTTCCTCTCTTGCTTTCTCTCCAATCACTTTCTCTCTTTCCTCCTTCTTTTCTTCCTCTGTTTTGTCTCTCCCTGTCTTCTCTCTCTCTTCTCTTTCTCTTCTACTTCCATTTTTATTTTTTCTCTTTTATCTATCTCATGCTTTCCTTGCCCCCCTTCTACAATCTTTCTCCTACTCTCTCTCTCTTTCATTTCTCCCTTCTTTTACTCTCTCTCTCTCTTTACGCCCCCTCTTTCGTTCTCCCACAAACCCCCCTTTTCTTTCTCCCTTTCTCTCTCCTCTCTCTCTCTCCCTTGTCCTTTCTCTTTAGCTTATTAAGTTTCTATGGCAACCTGCTGCATCCACTCGTGTTTTATTCGAGTCTTTTGGGACCCCACGGCGTTAGACTTTAAGCTCAAAATCGCCCGGAAGAAATGTCGTCTTTTTTTTTTTCACTCTCTCTCTTCTCCTTCATAGTCCACTGCGGGGATTGAACAAGTGAATTGTTTTTCGGATCTCACTCCATTTAACCCGCCATGAAGCAAATCCATCTACTGCGTTTTGAAGTCACCTTGTTTTTGAAAAATCTACGCTGTAAAATGGAATAGATTGGGTTTACTTTAAAATGTAACTACAGTGTCTGTCTTAGATTTTTAAGTGAAGAAAAGTCATATTAAATATTGACCTATATTGGTTATTCTACCCTAAACTTAATTCCAAAGTAAATGCGTGGCTTAAAGCGAAATGACTTTATTTCATTAATATGTAGCCGTTTATTCTGCTTAAAAGTACCGTCATTTCTGGATTTCTGGACTATGCGGCTTATAAGGCAATGCAGCAAAATTATAGATTCTCACAGACTTACTATTAACAAGTGCGGCCTATAGCCTATATGTACTGTACTGTATCATTTTCTTACATCTAGTGGTGCGGCTTATTTCAGGAGCGCTCAATAGGGCAGAAATTACAGTAATTGTGCATGTTTAGTGCGTAGCCTTTCTGAACCGGGGATGCATTGCAAAATTGTGGCACAGACTCAAAACTTTTTTGTTTTAAAGTGAACTACAGGAGCTACAAATATTGAAAAGAGTGGATGGCAGAAAACACAAAAAGTAACCTTTGCAAAGAGGCAGTGGAATGTACGCAAACAGAGATACTGCGCTGATCCCAAACAAGTAGAAACTGGACTACAACTTCTCCTCACAGAACTTTACGTGGAGCTGATGATACAATTCTTCAGTTGCATAAAGACGATTATCAGAAAAAGTTCTGAAAAAGTTTGTATCCATGGCGTAAAAAAAAATTAATAGTAAAGTTGGTATCCAGCTGATGTTTTTCTGGTAGATGTAATGACGTGTTTCCTATCCAATCAGAACTCTTCCTAACCCTCAGATGCAAGGCAAATTTAAATGAAGACAAGTTAGCAAACCTTTATTTGAAATTATTATGTAAACTGGAAAGGAACTATTTTGAATATGAACTATTTGATTCAGAATAATTTATTTTTGCATTTTTAGTTTTCCCAAAGCGGTTATGTCGCTACCCAGTTAGCATAGCATACCTCTCCAAAATCCTAAACTTAACCAGATTAACTTAATCTAAACCTAACCCTAATCCTAATCCTAACCTTACCCAAATCTCTGAAGTAAATATTCTAAAATATAAACTTCAGCTAGCGTAGACACCAATGCAAAGTAATGGTGTATGGCATAACTGAGTTGGAGAAAAAATAAGGCAGCAATTACCAAGTTTTATCAACACATAGAAACAAGCATGAATCATGTCAGATATTTAAGTTATTGAACATTAATTCTATGTTTTGTTTTAAATAAGCTACACATAGGATTTCATTGTCATTTGCTTAAGTTTCCCATTCCATAAGCATATTTTATTTAACGTAAAAGAGAAAAGGTATTAAACTAGCTAAATCAAAAATTATAAATTGAGAGCATGGATATTTTGATATCAAATCACCAAGATACTTAATTTAATTTTTGAAAATAAATATTTTTGAATAGTGCATATTGTTGTTATCTTAATTAACATTTAAAACTTGTAAAATGTTACTAGAAAAAAACTAATTAGCGAGATTATTTTTTGTTTTGCGGGCATGCTGGGGTTTACAGTGCATGCAGGCCAGAATAATCTTTGTTTTTATTATACAGTAAATATCAATAAATATTTTTGTGCTTTTGAGAGGTTTTTATGAGTTGTTGTTTGGGAGTGTTGTAAAATCAAATGGGGTTTTAATGTACACTGGTTTGCAGGAGGCGGCGTGTGGAGGACGGCAAACATTTATCAGCTTTTATTGTGTCTAAATGGCTCATAGCTCCCCAAAACAATTATTCACGCCATCAAAATGCATAAAAGTCCTCGCCTTCCTACAGCTTTTACAAACATCTGGCACTTGTGCTAATGTAAGGGGAAAACATGCAAGACTCGGGACAAAGTTAGTTTAGTCTTGTAGTAAACTTACTGTTGTTCATCCAGCTCGGATCTTCAGATGGGTCTCTTTTAGATTTTACATGAAAGGAAATGTGTAATAAAGGGTGTTCAAATATGACATTCATTGATCAATAATTTATATTTTGTTGATTGTTCAGACATAAAGTGGCCTAGGTTTGTTGACTTTATTGTTGAAGTTTACTCAGAATCTGAACTTTTTTGTGTAGTATTTTTTATTATTATTTATTATTCAAACATAACACTGTTATTTATGTTTTTATTTTATTATATTATTATTTTTTTAACTGAACATTGTCTATATACCTGTTTTAATGTTGAACAATCTGCATATACAAATATAACCAATTTCAGATTTTTTTATGTTTCGGTGTTTGGCCAAAGACCGTCCTCACAGATTTGATTCACTGTCCTCAACTCAAAATGTATTTAATTTGATAAAATGACAAAAAATTCAAAAAAGGAGATTTTTTTTGTTGGGAGTAACTCATTACAAAATAACTAGTTACTGTAATATATTCCACTTTTAAAAATAAAAATGTTGACAATATATTACAGTTACAATCTAAGTAACTCAAGTTACTTTCACATAAATATTTTGTTTATATATATTCTATTGAAAATGACACTTCAGGAACAAAACATCAGTAAAATATTGTCTGTTGGCTTAAAGGGAATCAGATATTATGAGGAAAATGTGTTGTGACACATAAATTAACCAGTAATCAAGAGTAAATGTGACAATGTTCATTTTGTACAATGTCTTAGCAAATGTGTGATGAGCTCAAAGTAACTCAAAGTAACTCACAGTACTATTGTAATACATTTTTCTCCCTGTAACTAGTAATATTTATATACATTATATTTTTACTGTAACTTGACCAACACTGTATGTTCTGTTTAAAAGGCTGTACAAAGTCACAGTACAAACATGGTCAGAATGAAACAACAACAATAGAACTCCTACTCAAAGTTATTTTGACTTGTTTAAGTTACATTGACATGAGTGTCAATAACACATTCACCAGCTGACTGTTTCATTGTGACCTCTAACCACTTCTGTGTTCTTGTACTAGGTACATGTTTGCATAGTGTGTTTGTAAATACAGTACAAATGGAAATGAGATCAGGACATCAAACAACATTTCCAAGCTCTGCACGTGACGTGACCACAAACACCAAACGAGCTCATAAAAGAGGAAATATTTACCAGTATTTAGGCTTTCATTCTCATTTAAGTTGATTCTTGTGTTTTCGAGTAACATATTGTGTTTTGTATGTGTGTTGTATTTACTAATAAACTGAAATATGCAGAAGAGTAATTTACATTTTGTTCACTGTAAAACACAGAATTTATTTAAAACTGCTTTGGAATTGAAGTCCATTGACTATTTAAACTGCAGAAATGATAAAATTCACCTTTTCAATGTAAAATGTAAATATGGAAAGGTTTCTATGTGACAATATTAAACAATAGATGAAAACAGGACTTGTCTGAGCACTCAGCAGCAGAACAATACAAGATAACTCAAACAAAGAATCAATGCAAACTTGGGTAAAGTATTTAGTGTTACGCTAATCCGATGGTTGAATATCAGATCCATAACATGTTGCTGTGTCGAATATTGGTTCAGCTGAAATTTGGATAATAATAATAATACTATTTACTAACTGATGTGGCCCTAGAGCATTTTATAGTGTTGATTTTGTTTTTAATTAAGTTGTTAATTGCACATACAGTATGTTCATAAAAAAGTAACCAAACACAGTGAGACTCATTTTCTAATTTAACTGAGTTTTAAAAACACAAAAAAGCTGGTCAAAATCTGACAATTGCAGATATTTAAAGTCAAATTAATGAAATTGTAATAGCAAAAGCTGGACTGGTGCATCCCTAACACTAATGATGAGAGAATAATGGGGCAAAACTGTTGCACAGAGGGTAACACTTTGGCCTCACAGCTTTGATCTTTGACTCCCGGGCAACCTGAGGCCTATGTGGAGTTTGCATGTTCTCTCTGTGTCTGCGTAATATCTTTAACACATTTAGATAAGTTTTGTCTTTAGGGACGTTCAAAATGCTAATGATTCACTGGGGCCTTGGAAGGATACAACCTCAGAAATCAAACAACTCTCAAAGCTAAATAAAGATAACTGGGCCTTTAACAGACCAAAGCATAAGTAAATAAAACCGAACAGAAAGGCAGCAGGAAACCATTCTGAATTGAATATCAGAGACATAACAGTGTACATTTTCTCCGCTTGAAAAAAGACTTGACAAGCTACAGAAGCCGTGGACCACCTTTTGCTGCTTCACTGCTTTGCATTTCTGCTCCAGCTCTTCCCTATTGATCCTGCATTTTTCCACTCCACACTGCCCACACTCGGGTCCGCGCAGGTGTGCCGGCTCACCACAGTCTCGCCACACTTGTTCCACTCCTTTAAACGCTTCTTTTTATTCTCTCTCTCTCTCTCTCTCTCTCTCTCCACTTCAAGACCTGGTCACACAATCCATTCAGTTCAGTCATGCTTCAGTATCGTTTCCTTGCGGCCCCGAGGATTACAGAGGAAACGGACTGTGATGGTGAAGAGAGAGCGAGAGAAGAGAGAGAGGAGGGGGAAGAGAGAGAGACGCAGAAAAGAGAGAGAAAGAAGAGAGAGATAGAGTAGGAGAGACAGGCTAAGAAAGAGAAGGAGAGAGGCACATGGAAGATGAGAGAGAGAATGTATGAGAGAGAGAGAGGTGTGAGCAAGCAAAAGAGTGAGAAGAGTAGCACAGAGAATGTATAGAGAGTGGCAGATGGAAGAAAGAATGAGACAGAGAGAGCGACAGAGATAAAGAGAGAGAGAGGATGAGAGAGGGAGAATGGGAGGAAGGCAAAGAGATTATTAGTGAAAGATGGACAGGGATGGTCAGAGAGAGAAAGAGAAAGGATGAGAGAGAGAGAGAAAGAAAGGGAGTATTAGTGAAAGAATGAAAGAAGGACAGATGCGTGAGAGAGAGAAAGAGGGAGAGGGCGAGAGAAAGGAAACAGTGGATGTTGACTTTTTTGAGGGTGAGAGAGGAAGAGTGAAAGAGAGAGTGTGAGAGAGCAAGAGAGTGAGAGAGAAAAGGAGTGAAAGGCAGAGAGTTTGGCAGAAAGAAGAGAGAGAAGAGAGAGAGAAAAAGAGAACAAGAAGGTAAGAGACCACAGATAGTGTGTGTGTGAAAGAGAGAGTGTGAGATGGTCAGAGGAAGAAAGAGAGAGATAGTGAGAGAAGATGAGAGAGAGACAAAAAGAGGGGGTGAAAGAACGAGCGAAGAGGGGTTTCCATAGCGATGAAAAGAGCGGACCACTGGACTAAATCTAAGTACCACAGGAAGTGTTTGTGTTCTGCAGAAGTCTGTTCTTGTGACTCACTGACAGGAGAATACACTAGACATTCCCTCACACAAATATGTAACTTATGACAGTTGTGTATAAGAGTCCACCAGTGTAATGTGTAACCTTTTATGGGCCTGTGCAGGACTGTTAGAACAATCTGATAAGAGGAAGTTGTAGATTCCACTGAAGATATGCCAGGCTGCAAAGTCCAGATTTAAATTTATTATTTAGTTGTATCATTGAAAGACAAAAAACTAAAAGTATAATTTAAAGGGGCACTGTGTAAGATTGAGAGGAATTTTAATTATCACTTATAGTCCACAAACATTTAAATCATATTTATTCTTTACAACATGAATACTTAAGAGAGCACTGTTAACCAATCCACATCAATTGTGATACATTTATACGTATTTGAAATGTTTTATTACGAGCTGGAATATGGATCATTGACGCTAGATGGCATCATGCTTAATAGGCAAAATGCATGTGAATGGCTCCCTCTAGTGTTCAAAGTGGAACTCACTTTGTTTGTTTGTTTTTCTTACATAGTGCCCCTTTAATGTAGAACAACAATATTGGATTCTTGAAGGAACCAAATTGAGTTTTTTGTGACATAGGTGCATTTTGTCTTAGTAATAGAAAATTGCTGATTTTTTTTTTTTTTATTTTATGTAACAGCAATCCTCAAATTATTGGGTAATATTTTATAGATACAGCTACTTAAATACTGGTTTGCATTATGAAGGATTTTCAAAAAATATGTCTTACTAAGAATAATTTCAAATAATAATAAATGCTGAATCAAGTACAAAATTAAAGGCTCACCTTATATGCTATGTAGTAAAGAAAAGGAAAAAAAAACTGCATTACAACACAAGATTACTCTGACATGCTTGAATTAATCCAAACTTGGAAGACTCATGGAGTTAAATTTGAATTTATTGATCAATTTTGTTAACCCCTTTAAATTCCTAGGGCCACTTTTCTTGAAATATTCTATTTTGTCCAATATCTGATAAAAAACAAACTATGAAGCACCTGGAAATGTTAAAGATAAAAAGAACAATGTAACCCGACTCAGTTTCTACTGTAAACTTAAAAACACAATAACACAATCTTTGACTATTGTGTAGGCTTTTTTGGGAGCAATTTTAAGTCCCTTAAATCTTTTTTTTTTTTTTTTTTACCTCAGTTTTTGCAGAGGAATCGTCAAAACCAACTGCCAAATTCTCAAAGCTGGTTTTCACTTATGTTCAGAACCTCTCAGTCATCAGAAGCTAAAACTACAGGGTTTCAGTTTCACAAAAACTCTGGTCATTTGCTTGTGCTGAAAATGGTTCAGAAACAATTTCAGTTTGAAATTTCGATGATTTTAGTCAGACATGTGAGGGGAAAATAGTCCAGAACTTTGATTGTTTTTGTGTAAACTATCTGATGAAAAATAAGCATAAACCATTTTTCAACTTAATTTATTTTAAATAAATCTGGCTTACATTCATTCATTCATTTTCTACCGCTTAATCCCGTTAGGGGTCACGGGTGACTGGAGCCTATCCAGTGACTTTGGGCCTTAGGCGGGGAACACCCTGGACAGTGGCCAACTTGCCGCAGGGTCAGACAGACAACCATTCACTCTCTCATTCACTCACTAAGGGAAGATGCCCAATTAACCTAAACATGCATGTTTTGGAGGTGAGAGGAAACCGGAGTACCCGGAGAAAACCCACGGTGACACGGGAGAACATGCAAACTCCACCCAGAGAGATCATGAGATGTTGATATGGTCCGACCCGGGAGTCGAACCCACGACCTCCTTATTGGGAAGCCAGAGCTCTAACCACTCTGCTACCGTGCATACCGTGCTACCGTGCATCTGGCTTACAATTAGATCAAAAAATTCTTCAGAAAGGTGTGTGTAGGAGCTACTTTCAGATCTTTCATTTTGAGAGTTAATATCAAGTTTGCAAACAATTGTGCGTTACTGAAAGAGCTTCACTTGTCCACACAGATCTGACTCTAAACTTCTGACAGTGAGTAAGCTTTATAAAACAACTCCAGAGTTCATTTGAGGCACAATTTGACACCGAACATTGGCTTTTAAACCACATCATTGCCTTTACCCAACTTTCCCCGAATGTCATTACTAATATTTTTATGAGATTTAGCAGAAATAACAATATGTGAAACGGCACTAATTCCTCGGCATATTGTGAGCTGGTGAAATGATCCCGGTTCATTCCCTGTGGAGTCGTTGTGTGCCCCATCCAAAGCTCCTCTGTACTAAACTCATTATTTTAACAGTGCTTGATGGATTCTGTCACAGTTCTCCTCCCTCTCATTACAGACTGCTGTTTCTGCCCAATAACGCCGCTTAAACGATGGGCTCCGTGTTAATACCCTTGTCATAAAGAATGGGAATTGATGGTTGTGAGTTTTGTTTGTTTTTGCCGGGCTGCGGGGTAAACAATTAGCCAAAGACATATTCATTCTATCCAATTATCCTTTTTGATTTTGTTTTTCAAGTTTAAGCTTTTAATGAGCCAAATTCTATCATTATGTCAGCGTCAGAGCGCTGAGCCTTTTTCTTTTTTTCATGAAGACAAAACTGTAACTCTACTTTCTGAACACTGATGCCAATTTGTTATGTTTTCTGTTCAATCAAGCTGATGATCTGTTATGGCCCAAGTTCATTATCTTTCTAATTCAGAGGCCAAATGTAAGTTATCTCCAAATATTGTTCAAAAAGTAATAGTTTATGCGATTACTCAAGACTAAATCTAACTGGTTAATCTAAATAATTAGGATAACTTTGGTTCTGATTGGACTCAGCCCAGCTCCAGCTGTTGTGTTGGAGCGGTTTTCTTGTGGAGAATAGTTCATAACATGAATCCTGGTGTTTTTGCAGTAGCCACTGTCCAGTCCCTGCATTTGAGTATGACAATTCTTAAACCACGTGCTTTTGTTTTCGCTCTTGCAATTATTGTTTATGTATGAAAGGAAAAGACTGTGGTGATCTCTAGCAGTCTGATGAAAGTTCCTCCGGATAGATAAATTCCATAGCACCAGGGCACCTTTCCAGACAGAGTCAAACCACCATTGGGGTTCATTCACTCCACAGAAGGTGGAGTAGGCTCTTTGCTTTTACACTGCTTTTTGGTTTGTCTGGTCATGACATTTGTAATGTGTTCTAACACAGTGTCCAGAAAGTATGGAAGGATTACGCTATTTTTCCACTCTGCATGCTTCATGCAGTAAGAGCTGTTGTCCGTCTAGTTGACTGGGGAAACATCTTTGATTAAAACAACAAAACGGGAAGAGAGCAGCTGTTTGGATCAGGTATGATCCAGTATGATGGATGTCTGACTCCTCACTGTTTTTTCACTCACCTGAATGTAACGTTTATGGGTTATAGCAGGGGTCACCAATAAGATTTCATCGAGGTCCAGTTGGAGGAAAAATTTCCAAGCCAAGGTCCGGAACTTCACGGCGAAGTTTCTTTTAAGAGATTTTTAAATTTGACTTTAGAATTAAAAACTATTACAAATATATTTATATTTTCACAATATCCCACATAATTACAATAAAAGCTTTATTTTTAATGAATTATTCTAGGCTACTTCCCTTATAAAAATGTATTTAATGGATAAATCTTGATGGAGAACAGTGTTTTTACATTGATCAGAGCTGATCACTGAGTCTGTGATGGAGTTATTCTAAGTCTGTTCTGACTCGACCCTGTTTTGTCCCACGTCTGTCACTCTCTGTGTCTCACTGGTCAAAGTAGTCACTGAATGAAGCCATGTGATTGGCTGATTGGCGATAGGACACACGCAATAACCCTCTCCAACTTTACGCATGTAGAATCACACAAACAGCGCTCTGAATCGTGTCCATTACACGCGCACACAAACACGTTCTCTAAATACAATGAACCTGCAGAGCCAGCGTCGGCACTGCATCGTCACGAACCGCGTTTCTGTCTTTGGCGCTGTGCCAAATGTGAGAAGAACGAGTCACAGCGGCGATGTTGTACCGCGGACACACAACCGCGTTCTTTAAATGCACTCTGCTGACCCAGACAGCACCGCACCAACGTGAACCGCGTATTTCTGGCTCTGGCGCTGTGCCAAAAGTGAGAAAGACGAGTCACAGCGGCGATGTGCGCAAGCTTCCATTGATGCGCTCAGTCTGCACAGCGCTTCTTTACAGAATCACGTCTACATTCTCCAGCCTTTCTGCGAGTGTTTGGCAGGAGGGCTAGGCGGTCCGGTCCGGATGGGGCGACGCTTGGGTCCGGATCCGGACCGGAGTCCGCCTTTCGGTGACCTGGGGGTTATAGGGTTGAATTTCATTCACAAATGTTGATTTAGCAGCAGAACTTTTGTTTTAGCACAGTGATAAACTAGTTAGCTGACAATCTTTCTGCAACGTGTTTAATAAACAAATAATCCCTCTATAGATTTTAAAGATGTGTATCAGAAACCGTTGCCATTTCTATGAGGTAAGCTTACAGATTTTTACTTTATTTGATGTGAGATCAAAAGAAGAGAACATATAGTCTGCTGTCTCAACTCCGGTTGATTCCAGCCAACACACTGCTTCATCTCTGTTTAAATTCTGGAAGTACTGTACAATCAGCCAATAAGTAGACTCATAAAAAAAATAAAATAAAATAAAATAAATACAGTAAATATGGTAAGAGTCTCGATTTAAAAAAAAAAAAAAAAAGAAAAATTACAGTAATTGTATGGACATTACTACAAAAATGTTTAGGGGAAGACAAAACCAAACATGTAAGGTTAATTTCACCTCCACATTATGATTTGCATGGCTTGAGACAACATCACACAAAAGCAATAAAACATAGTATCTTTCTGCCTATCTGCAGCTCTGAGGTTACGGATAAGGGCGCTACATGTGTCTGTTAACAGCTTACATCGCACTGTGAACCGGCCCCATCAATATTGTTTAACCAGGGCCGTTTAGTGCTTCCTCTAATCACCTTTTATGGCCATTTTCCCGTGAACTTGACCTTACAGCTGAGCCCATTGATTGGCGTTTGGAGCGGTCAAAGTACATTTAACGGTAATTTGTCAATGAAATAGGCCAAAAAACGTGCTCGGTTTATGCAAAGAATGTGCAGCATATGATACGAGGGGAATCATTTTCAAAAGGGCCTTGATTATGTGTGCCCTATGCAAATCCAATCTACGGTCTTTCGTACAATCACCCATAATGAAGACGGTAATGCAGGCTCTGGACGTATTGAGAAAGATTGAAAAGAAGTCCATCAAATTATTAGCCGGAATTTAACATCTGGGGGGTAATACCTTCAGGAATAATTTATAGATAAGACAATTTCTCATTTGGCATATGAAATAATTAATTATCTACTTGGTACGAAATATCTTAACAAAGCCACTTAGTATGCATATAAATTTCCAATGCTAAAATCAAATTAGCTTTATTAACTTACACTGTGGCAGATTACATCTTTTCTCTTTCAAAAAAGGTCCCACAGAGTTGAATTGATAATTAAGTAATGAAATGAAAATGTATGATCCAATCAATGGGCTTCGCATTAAATTGTTACCGTCGGAAACTAGGAGGGGGAGGGGCCAGGCGAGAGAGTGGAAATCCTGCAGGAATTAAGTTACAATGGCAGAGTCTAAGCCATAATGAAAAAGAGGCTTAACGCAAATGAAAAATAGCATGTGGAATATGGGTTGACTTAAACAATGGCAATTAATAAAAGTGGTTAAAACTGGGAGGTTTGACAGAGCTGCGCTGTTTGCTTCATTTTTGTCTCCACTTGGGACAAGCACAACGTAGTCCCTGTTTCGTTTTGTTGAGTGGATGTGCTGATCTAACCTGACTCTAATGCAGGGACACTCAGGAGTGTCAAACTTGTTTTCGCCAAGGGCATCATGGTTATCGTCAACGGTCCGTCAAAGAATGGTTTTAACTAAAAACATTTGTTTTTTACTTCAGTTACAAATACTACTTATACCTTTACAATAAATATAAAATATGAATTTTAGTTCAGTCAAATCATTATTAGATTAGGACACCCACTAATCCACTTGTTGTGCTACAATGTGCTACATAGTAGTACAACAAGCGTACTTTTTTAAGTTAAATTACAAACAAGAAAATCCACGCAAATTTAATTGGTTCATTGGTTCTTCTGCTGTTGTGTTCTGACCACCAAAACAGAAACTATATAGTAACAACTCTACTCTGCTATGCGCTATCCAAGGCTAATAATTAGGAATTAGAAAAGAAAGCAATTCACCTATATTTTATCTCAAAATGCTGTTTTAAGGTCCTGCATCCAGTCAATTGTAGATCTACCTGTTTTGCGCAGACATTGTAATGCTGAATGTGCGGGTTTGTTGCAAAGTGCGTGTACACCAGATGCCCACGCGGGATTCACACTTGTAAAATGAATTGAAAGCGCACCAGACTGCTGCGATCTCTGGGAAAAATAGACTTCATGCGGATTCTTTCCGCAGCCCCGCGCGGCTCCGTACCAAACTTGCATTCAGTGTACATCCAGGGTAAGTGTTGAGTGCCTTGTATTAGAGGTACTTTTCCCTCACATGTTGATGCAGCGTCTTGGGATTTCACCACAAAAGTTTGGAATCACTGTTTACATAACTGTCTGAAAAATGCTATTAACATATCATGAGCACATTTCTACACCTTTTTAGCATGTTTTATACACCATCTTTATTTCACGCTGCGAAAAGCATCAAATATAGACACTATTTTCTTAGCATCTTAGACACGTGTTTTAGTTGAAGCTACGTGGGGATATTTTCTTTGGGTTTAGCGGCTAGTTTAGATCTAAAATTACAAAAATGGATAAGATTTGGTCTTTTTTTACACCCACCATAGAAGCGATCTGGGCCAGCAATGTGTTTCATGAATTCAAAAAAAGGAGAAATTATGTAGTTACATGCATTTCAGTGAGATGGAGTTGGATAAGCAGACAAAAAGTATAATTGACAATGAACCCAATAGTGCAAACGGCCTTAATAAAGTTGAATTATTTTTTTATGCCAAGCCATCATGTGGTTTATTTGCTTTTTCAAATGTTTCCTATTTTATTAACTTCAAATCAACGCTCAAATATGATCCTTTCACACTTGCCTTATTGCATCTACATTTCACAGTTTCTCCGCGGCACTTTGCACCAGTATCAGTCAAGATTGTGATTAGCAGCAGCAGCAGCAGCAGCTTCAGCAGCATTGTGACTGTAAATGCCACACGTGGTGCATTCTCTGCCCACACGGCACCGGGACACAAAGAGATGCTTCTGTCTGCGCGGTGACCTCATCCTTTAGCTATCTGGCTCTGTGTGCGTGTGTGCGCGTTTGTGCGCAGCGGCCTTGGATCCATACCGGGCTCCAGACATGTGCCTCCCTCAAAAGAATAAACTCCCACACTCCATTATTTCAATTGTGTCCTTGTTTCGACTTGTGGATTCTCTTTTGTTTCTGTTACCTGGAAAATGATAGACCTAGGAAACAAAAGCCCCATTGTTCAGAGGAGATAGAAGTACAGTTTCATACTTTTTCAGATATTTATTTTTTCAACTGCAGAATACATGACATACTTTGCCTATTGTAAACTGATGTATTTATAGCCGTAAAAACAGTATCAAGAGCAAGTGTTCAAAGTTGCAATTAATTGAATATCATTTGCCTGTTTTTGAAAAGACATTTTTGAAGGCCTTGAGTCACATTTTCAGACCAATTTGCATATCGGATTAAAGGGACTATACCTGATTTTTGCATCCTTAAAAATGTAAACAAACAGAAATATTTAATTTTAAGTTTCTTACTTCAGTCTACTACATAATTTGCTCACTTAGCTAGTTCATTCTGAGCTTCAGAATTGTTCATCATGATGTGTTTTAATGCTTTTTTACAGCTGTTAGCAGCAAGGTGATGCTAAAAACAACAACAGAAAAGGTTGGACACAAACAGGATTTTATTAGACATTGACAGGACATTGCGGACAATTTCCACCTGTATAATACATTACAAGATATCAGTGCTAGCGGGAAATTGTTTTAAAGTTTTGCAAAAAAAATCTAGTATAGTCCCTGCTCTACACATAATCAATCTGGATACACTTTCTTGCAAACATTCCCACTGAAATGCATCACATAGCATGTGATTTGTAAATTTTTGCATGACTACAAACTAGGGATGGAAAATTGATAGAAAACTTCGAAAATCGATCGAAGTATGCAGCGATGAATCGAAAGACCAGAATCGATCAGTTTGGTTAATGTAGCTTCTCAACTATACACACACACTCTATTTGTATAATACACACAATAATACAAAAAGCCAATTTTTTGAAACAAAGTGTGAACTGTGTGCATTCTTATGTTCTTATGTTGCGTTCAAATGTTGATACAAATACAAATTCTAACTTACAAACAGTGGCTTTGTTTTTGACTTGGTTTATTTTGTTTCTTAACGTAAAAAAAAAAAAAAGTTAATATAGATAGACTAACAAATCAAACTAAATCGAAAATCGTGGCTGCAAAATCGAAACTGAATCAAATCACAACTTAAGTGAATCGTCCCATCCCTAATACAACGCATTGCTGTCCCCAGTTGCCCACATTTGTCTGGTGAATGTAAAAATACTGTATGTTAATGTGGAATATTAATGAAATCGTAATTCTAATCTTAACCAACTTCAAGACCTAGACCTAAACTGACGGATTTTTGTCACATCAAACCTAAACAGGGCCGTTAAACACGAAGTAACTGTCTCATGTGGCTTCAATAAGAGGAACAAAATCCCGCACACTGACTTATCTTGCAAAAGCGTTTATAGTCTAAATAAATCACGCTTTTGGAAGATAAGTCAAACCCATATTCCTACGCACCTGTCCTAGAGCAACTGATGTGCGAAGTTTTTCTCTCCACTCATGTGGTTTCAACTAAAACATCTGTCTCTAATCCAGTTGAGAGACAAATCAATATGCTAGGCCGAAATACTTCTGTTTTGCCACCATGTTTGTTTTGATTTGCTTGGGCGTTCGGACAAACCTTAACCTTGTCCTCCACACACCGGCCCAACTCAAACCGTAAGAGGGAGATATCAAAATGGATTCTCACGAGGTCTAAACTCATGAATATGAGAATCTCTCTAATAGGGACAAGCACATGAAGGAATCATTTGAAACTGTGATGAATAGGATAAACCTGCTGTAAAATGTCTGTTTTATAACCTTTATTTAGCCAGCTTTATTGACTGATATGTATTTTCATTTGCGACAGAAACAGCATTATTATCATTACAGTTAAAATTGCATAAAATCCCCTTTTACCTCATGTAATAAAAAAAAAGAACAATGGCCAAACCTGTAGCAGACTAAACACAGCCATATTTCAACAGTGATATTAAAGTTGGAGTAACTAACTTTTTCCAGTTGTAAATTAGTAAACTTTGTATTTTTCCAATAAAAGTAGATATGACATCATACCTTTATCACAGCCCTGTTGAGTTTCAGATACATCACGACATTTTATGGGTCAATAAATGTTCAAAGAGGAGTGACTATTGACAAAATGCTGGTCTCATGGTTTTGTTGCGCGCTTGAATAAATATTTACAAGAATATTGTGTGTACATATATTGATACTAGCAGCTGTCCCCAAGTGAAAGTGTGACATCATCAGAAAACAGCCAATAAAACTGTCCCCAGACATGGCCTTATATGGAGTTTCCACCTCCTGCTTTTTATGCCTGGTGATGATTCGATGGGAGGGAGCAGGAGATATGATATGGCATAGATCGGATTGAAAATGAGGAGGAAGAGAAAGAAACTCTGCACTGTAAACAGAGAGTTATTAAATAGGGCAATAAAACATTTGCAGATATCAGATGGAGGAAGAAGAACACGGAACAACAATAAATGCATTAATAAAACCAAGCACTGTGGACCAAAGTAAGAGTAGGACTGGAAATCAATGGGTCCGTCATGATTCAATATGATACACTCATGATTTCAAAGATAAGGTAAGGTATATGGTACTTTAGTAACTACAGTAGTACAAAAAGTAGTAGTAAAAATCACACACTTCTACAAACATACAAGCAAATATATATATTTAATTAAATAAAGAAAGGTATAATTGTGAGTCCTTAGATATTTTTAAAGAATACAAATGTAAAATCTACTTTTTTAGTATTTAACCGTGGTGTTCTCTCATCATTAGATTACTGACAAGTTGTTCTTGGACTAAAATCATCCAACTGATGCTCGAGTGCTCAGAAACACCTGGTTTTCATCTACCACCCATTTGTCTTTTTTAACTGGGATTGATTCTAAGTAAAAGACATGGTCATGGAGCCACTTTCCAGCTGCAAAAGTTCATTGGTTACTTCAAATCCGATGTTTGATACAATTCAATTTAGCTGTGAATAGTCAGTGTTTATCAGTTATCGTTCTAAATCGTTTTGTTCAGTTTTGTGTGGCTGGCACTTTGTATCCTAGTTAGAGGTTTACGTGTGAAGTTAGCATGTTTACACTGGGCACCATCAACAAAACATGGTCCATACGGAATATCCTCCTGCAACCAGTGCTTAATTTGTAACTCAAACGTTGCCGGAACAAATGTGGGTTTTGGACCGGAGTCCAGACAAGGTCAAACCTTTACCGGAGCACACACATTAAGTAACATAGAGGCTTAGAAATGCTAAAATGCAACCCAACTGTCCATCCTACTCGATTTAAACGATATAAAAGTAATTTTGTCTGTGTTACACGTTTTTTTACACGTCATACAGAGATTTTCATTCATTCTGACAGAAATCAGCGCACCTGCCGCTAAATCCGATCTACAGCAAAAGTGCCCTCCCACACGCTCTTCCTGCAGCTCAGCGCACTGCCTTTGCATCATATCTGACTCTCCACAAGTCAGTCACAACAGCTTTTACACAGGAGACACAGGTCACAAACAGCCTTTACACAGCAGACACGGTCTCATACATCAAACGTGACGCTAAAATACACATTAAAGTAACACAGTAAAGTTAGCTGCACTTACGAGAAACTGCGACCGCTACATCTGCGCTGGTTCTCACCTCTGTATCGCCCGTACACTCCAAACACATGTGACACTCCCGCTGCTTTTAATCCATCAAAACGAGTCACAATAACAACAAATATTACAAAATCCACTTAGACGCATATTTCCCGTAGAAGAAGATACAAGAGCGGGACTCGCCTGGAACCAATGAAAAGTCTTAAACCCGCCTGTGCTGCTTCTGATTGGTCAAATTTCCTGTCAGTTTCGCTTTTAACCAATCACAGTCTGTGACTTCGTCTTCCCCATAAAAAAGCCTGTTGTTTCTGTGAATGAGAGATGGGAGAGGAGCAGAACCGCGTCTCATAGAAGAAAGACAAAAAGCTTATTAGAAAGCGTTACCGGAGCAGACAAAACTGTTGCCGGAATGCCCCACGAGAGTTCCCGGATCTTATTCCGGCTTGTTCCGGCTCAAATTAAGCCCTGCCTGCAACGATTGTCCTGACTAAGACAAGCGAGATCTGGTGAAAGGTCCTCAAGCGCTGCACTGTCACACTTACTTTTCATGTGTTGTAAATAAGTGAAGTGTAAAACAACCAACGGATATGAGTTCTTTAGTTAATGTCATATGGTGATTGTATTTGGGTAGACTCGACAAGTAATTGTTACTTTTCCTACTCCTTTTGTCACCTTTACTGTAATGTTATTTGTTGTTCGGCAAATGAATGCAACATGTGCTCAATAATAAATAAATGTGGAATGAACCCGTCAAACTGAAGCATGGGGTCAAATGCAAAGGACAAATTCTATTATAGTGTACCTTAACCTTAACCTTACACATGTTGACGATGTAATATTGCAAAAAACAGTTTCCATAAAAGTATGTAACAAAAAATGAAAGATGCCTCACATTGGTTTCAATGGCTTTTACTCACATGATACCATAAGGTTTGTATTCTCTTTTACTTTCCCATTACAAGCAGACACTGTGGACCCAGAGTGAGGCAAGAAGAAATCCTTCAAAACCTGCCATGAAGGTCAAAGTTAAGGTTAAGGTAGACTTTCTGCTTTGGACTGTCTCTCAAAGTTTTCCAAAAGACAACATTTGACTTTCCAATCTGGTCACCTGTTGTAAAAAATCTACCACAAAGTTATTATAGGTCTGAGCCAGTCATTATTGCTACTGAAGATCTCAATAAGACATGTCAAAAACGTACAATAAGCACGTTTTTCGGGGCTTTTTTACGTGAATATGCTACAAAAAGCCAAAACGTAAAAACAAAAAAAAAAAAAACACACACATTTTGGTTGAAATCACGTGGCGTCATTTTTCTTTGGAATTACCGGGTAAATCTTAACCTACTCCAAGCCCCAGTTCTAAACTTACCAATTTTAGTAACTTGAAGCCTAAACTTACCCGTTAAACCCAAAGAAAATGTTGTTTCATGGCTTCAACCTAAATATTTGGTTATTTGACATTTGGCTTTTCGTAACATATTGACATAAACAAAAAAAAAATGAATAAAAACTTACATTTTTGACACATTTTATTTATACGTATGTCTGCATTTTCTTTGGACACTGTGTTTTGCAAATCAATAACCTGAAAAACTGTACCTGAAAAAACTTGCATAGCAGCTCTGGCAGAGTTACATTATAGCTTAAGTCAACGAATCATGCAGTAATATCTTTGGCCACCTTGTAAATTTACTAAAGTGTCCAATGGGGAAGGGTCAATCCGAAGTATGGAAGATTTTTAAACTGCTTTCATAAAATCCCTGTGCAGCATTAGAATCATGACAGATCTCATACCCAGTCCTCAGCAGGTGCACAGTGTAAAGACACCAGACCAAAGCAGACAGAACCTGGGACACAACAGCAGGTCAAAGCCGGAGCATGGAGGTAATAGGTCCCTCTCCAATCTGCGGTGTGGGGCCGGGCCAGTAGCACAGTACACATTCCATTAGGCTGTAAATATTGACTCAGCAGCCGACAACTGGTTTCTATTGCATGGCAAACAAAGCCATTGTGTGAGAGGCAGCCCTGAATGGACGTTGTTTGCACATCACGCTGTGAACTGATAAGTCCAGGCCCCTCTCATTCACTATCAGGCTCACTTCCTGTTTGGATCTGTGCGATTTTTCTCTGTGCACTGCATAAAATATCAGCTGTGTAGGTAAAAAAGGCTCTGGGTGCTGCAGCGAGCTGGTTGGTTAATTCAAGCTAACACAAACTTATTTGGCCTAATATGTAGGCTTAACGTTGAAATTAGGTAAGTTTTAGTTTTGTGTTCTTAATCATGTTCTGCTTCTTCATTAAAAAAAAAAAAAAAAAAAAAAAAGTTGAGTTAAAATGTATTGAACTTCTGCATAGTGTGGTCTAAATTTCAGAGCTAGCCTTTTAATTGGATAAGATTGTATACAGATGTTGACACTTGTTTGAGACAGTTTTCACACACAGTTGTTTAGTCTAACCTGCTTGTCAATAGTTACATAACACTGTTTGATCCATTGTTCATTGGTAATACGTGTTTTTCAAGAAGGGACAAAAGACATTTGGGTTTTGGCCAATGTTTAAAGCCAAATCATCCGAATGTGAGCTTAGAATGCTGCATCGGTGCATTTTAAAAACCAGGCAATGGACTGAAGACACTTTGACACAAGGCTAAACATCTTTGAAGAGAATATCCTTGGGTTGACGGCAGAACTGTGGCTGAAAAGCAATTACCCTTTTGGCACTTGACATCATATTTGCCAGAACCATGGTTAACCACAAAAAAATCACACTCTGCAGGTTGCATTTTTTCTGTTGGTTTTAAAATGTGTTGCAATAAAGTTACATCACACATTGGATTATCATAATCAACTGTTGGGTGCCGGAGCAGGTGGTTAGGCTCTGGCTTCCCATAAGAGGTCGTGGTCGACTCCCGGTCGGACCATACAAATCTCACGATCTCTTGGTGGAGTTTGCATTTCTCGTGTCACGTTTTTCTCGGTCTCGTTTCCTCCACCTCCCATTTTTTAGTTATTGGCATCTGCATTTCCCTTAGTGAGTAATGAGAGTGATGATTGCATGTCTAACCTGCGGCAGTTGGCCACTGTCCGGTGTTTCCCGCCTAGGCCAAAGTCCTGGATAGCTCCAGTCACCGCGACCCTACGGATTAACGTAGAAATGAATGAATGAATCAACTGTGTTGTAACAGGTGCAAAAACTGATCTGGCCAAAGCAATTTAATGTAAAATGAAGTAATGCCAGTGAAAGTTCTTTCAGGAACATCTTCAAGTGACTAGAAAATGTACAAATTGTTTTTTCAAAATGTTTATTTATATGGCCATAGCAGTTTACCAATCAGATCTCAGAAGTTGAGCATACAAGTGGTGTCACTGGCATCATGGTAAGGGCCGGTTGTAACTAAAAATAACCTGGCTAATTTATGAAGTACTACAAATAATATTAAATTAAATTAAATTAAATTAAATTAAATTAAATTAAATTAAATTAAATTAAATGTAATGTAATGTAATGTAATGTATGTAATGTAATGTAATGTAATTAATTAATTTAATTTAATTTAATTTAATTTAATTTAATTTAATTTAATTAAGTATATTTATTAAAGTGACATTTACTCAATATTCACCCACATTAGTCTGAAAAATGACAGTTTTACTTAATCAGTAAGACACACTGATTCACTCATTTTAAAGTTTAGATTTACGAAACCTTATAAGACCCTGAGGGCCACATAAAATCATGTGAAGGGCCGCATCTGGCCCCCAGGCCTTGTGTTGACGCATGTGGTTTGACAAATAATTATTGCTGTAGACACATTTCTGTAAGATATAAGTATTTAAATTATTATTCTTTTTTTGTGATTTTGATTTGGAGTACAAGTGCAGACACATGCTCCACAGTGCTAAAACTAACTAACTAACTAACTAACTAACTAACTAACTAACTAACTAACTAACTAAATAAATAAATAAACAAATACATAATAAATAAATGTAGTTTGCTCCAGTCTGATCTAAAATATATATTTTTGTAGTAAAAAAGACTGAAATAGCATTTATAATATCATGGGCGCAAATGCAAAATGTACTTTTTGAGTTTGTTATCAATTGTTATCTATTATGTCTCCTCAGAAAACACTGCTCTGAATTTGAAAGTTTTGTGATGTCATAGGTGGATTTCTGAGATTTCCTGTGCTGTTTTTAAGTCCATAAGTTATTCGTTTTGAGGATTTCTGTAAAATTGCATATCAGGCAAGATTGGTTTAATTAAGTCTCCTGTGTAATTTTCTTTGTGGCCAGTAGATGGAGGTGTGCTCAATATAACACATTGTTTTGAGTTCTGTGTCAAACTAAACGCACAAGAGTATGTTTAACAATGCAAACAATACATCATAAATGTCTTTTAACCCAAGGACAGCCTGAATGAACTCAGCTAAGTACGATAAAGATTATGCAACTATAACAATGAACCTGTGAGTCATCAGAATATTGTTATGAGTACGTTTTGTGGTTATCTTTGGGCGGTTCAGAAGCCTGCAGTCGGCTGAGTTCAGGGCTTGGCTGTTTGAGAGCAGATTACACTAAACAATAATGACCTTTGACCCCCTGTGACTGGTGAAGTGTTTGTAACCACGGAGACGCTTTATCACGTACCTGGATGTGTGAATGAGCTCCCACGCCCACATTGTGTCAGTCAGGCCGGTGACGTGGGAACGGTTGCCCAAGTCTGAAAATTTTGGCGAGGCACGTACAGTAACACACAGCAGTGTTTCCCAATCGGGGGCATGCGGACTGATAAGGGTATGCAAGCACTCACCAGGAGGAACTGAATCAGACTTTGAAAATGCATTTAATTTAAAAATATGTTGTAAAAGTAATAATTGACAATATGCCAATATATTTACCTATTGTGTTGAAAGTGTGAGACAAAGATAATGAGGTGTTCAGGACAAAAAAAGTTTGGGAACCACTACTAATGCTTATCTGGGATGTGCTTTTTAAAGTTTATAGAGATTATAGATAGCTTGTATTTCTATTTTTTAAGTACATTACCAACTACTGTGGTTGATATCTCAAGACTGTTCGACTTAACTTGTGCGGAGCAAAATATATATATATATATATTGTATATATCTGATTGCTGTTTAAAGTGCAAACTGTTTCTCACAATTATCACAGACACTGGCATCACACACTTGTTAACTTTTTCTTGAGTTAAAAAAAATATGTTTTTGAGTCAGTTTGTTGCAGTTAAAATGTCCAAAAATCGTCAACTGTTGTTAACAAACATGCTTGTAGCAGACAAGCAAAATTATGTCAGTGCATAACCTCTATTTACAATATGGTTGCTAGGTAACCTACTGTAATATAATAAATTATATGCAGGAAGTAAATTTTATTCCTAAAATAATTCTTACAAAATGCTTTGTAAAACCTTGTTTTTAATGATCTTAACTCTGTCTTAGTGAAATGAGTCCAATATGAACTGACAAATGAATAAGAATCACAGATATTTGGGAACACATTTAAGATGCAAAAAAAAAAAGATATATATATTTTAATGCAGAAAATCTCAGAAAGTGTTGTCGTTTGGAACAATTAAAATTAAAATTTCAATTTTATTTTGAGTACTTATGCAACATTGGTCTAATGTCTAGATTCTTACACTGTTTGTTAGGAATGGGTTGAAGCATGTACAGGTGGTACAGATCCTCTACAGATCAAGTGTCTTGCCCACTCTAGAGTTTCTTTTATTAACAATTTCTTCCGTGTTTTGGTTAATCATAAATTTCTTTTAGTAACTTTGCAGTCAATTATACCTGGAACATTCCTAGAAAATAACCCGGATTTAGTAGTACTTGAGAGGCTTTTATGTAGAAAACAACAGTATGCCTTTGCTAGAAATTCTGCAGATTTGAGCTTTGTCAAAATATTGAAGTGTCCAAATGTAGAACAGCACAGTCCAAGCTGTTTAAAGTCCCGACTTGCTCTAATCTTGTTTACTGTCCCCAATGAACTCAAATTTACAAGTGTAACATTTAGCCGGTCTGGATCCCTTTGCAAATAGTGTTTGTGTCATTAAAACGCACTCATGTCCTCCTAAATGTTTACTCCTCTTGTTGACCCAGCTCCTACACTGGTTTTAAACACCTCTTAAATCTCAGACAATGGCCTTTTTAGGACCGGCCCCACTTTACGGCCAGTTCTGCACAAATGAAGCAACTGTTTTTTATCTATTGAAACCATGAGCAGACAGGTGGTAGTATGTCATAATGTTACACACAGAGCTTGGTGTATCATGTTTCAGATTACACTCATACACCCACACCCACACACACAGAGCGGTACAATGTCTTTGAAGTCAGGTTTCTCAATGCAGGGCTCTAAAGTCCTGAGTCAGCTCTTGGGTAAGGCCGGAGTGAGTCACTGGGATAACACAGAAACAATACTACTATGTTAATTCTTTAGCGTTAATAATAAGGCAATGATTAAAATATTGACGATTATTGACCTGTATGTGCATTTTAAAATCCTCTAATTAAATGGTGACTTTAGCCATATTAGTTTCACATTTGTGGTGCACAGTAGCAGTGTGGTTGCTCTGGCTTCTCACTAAAAGGATTGTGGTTTTGAATCTTGCATGTTCTCCATGTGTTACAGTGGGTTTCTCTCTGGGTACTCCAGCTTCCTCCCACACACGCATGTATAGGTCAATTGGCAACACTGTAAAATTCCCCTATGAATGACACAGTGACTGATTTTCTGTCTGTTCCCGTCTATATGTGTTAAGCCTTGGATGAACAAACTGTCCTAACTCTGACCTGGTGCTTTAAATAGTGCTTCTTTAAAGCTAAACAAAGTAACATCTTTACCTTGGTAAATGTCTTTGTAAAGCGTGGTATATGCTTCATGCATGTAATTTCTGCACAGAGCAGAGGTGAGAAGGCACAGACAGTATTTCTGTGTGACTCTACTTGTACAGGGCAGAAGAAAGCTGCCTTGTGGGTCGTCCACAGAATAAGATTTTTTTTTTTTCTGACACCAACGTGGAAAGCCTGGTCCATACAAAATGCCTCTTGAGGGGGCGTTTCGATGCATAGCCTCTTGGTCCGTCTGATCAACACAGCCTCACAAGAAAGTGTACATTTACCACGATGCAAAAAGAGCATGTTATGACCACAATTTTAGGCCTTTTTTGCTTACTTATGTTACGCCGTACATTTAGCACAATATGAAACAGTGTAAAAATGACACAAGGCGCGTACCATATGCAAAACAGCTGTGAACTCATACTAATCATAAGTAATTTACATGTCCTGTAATGCTGTGGTAAATGTATGTTTTCTTGATGAACTGCAGTGGACTGGAGCCGGTGTACAATGGACTTGACAAGAAACTCGCATAGTCTTGCACCAAACTCGCCTCACAGTCAGTGTACGAGAGGAGTTTAATCTCAGTGATGGTTACATGAGGAGTTCTGGGCATCTTAAGTTTTTTCTCCTACTGACCCAATGTATGAAATGGGAAATGTTGTGTATTGGTGTGTTTGTGTGTTCTGTTGCCTCTTGGCCAGGAAGCCCTTGCAAAGGAGATTAAAAATACATATTGTTCTATGCATCTGAAACATCCATTAGTTCTTTGCTGTCTCCAAATGGAAATCTCCCCTTTGCAACTTCTGTGCATCAACCCGACATAAGCACTCTTTCTTCTATTTTACGGTTTTATTTAAATAAAAATATAATAATAACTAAATACTGAAGCTTGATTTGATAAGTCTATTTACACAAGAGAGCTGAAGATGGAACACTTCCTCCTAAGTGACTCAGTCCTGCTTTGGTCTGTTGCCAATTAACTGTCACAAATGTCATTATTACATTATTAGAACTCTATCTTCCATTTCTTTGGTTTTAATCAGGTCTGTGGGGAAGTGACTGGTCTCAGTTTTAGTCCGATCCTCAGTAGCTGTTTTTATCCCGTGTTCACAAACCTCAGGCACAGAGTCGTCTCATTAGAGCAGGAGACACTGGTTAGCTCTGAATCAAATTAAAGTTCATCTGGTTAAATTAGTTTTCATAAAGGTGGGAACTTGGAGTGCAGAAAGTTCGGAAAGTGAAAACAGGTTTCCAAAAAAACACTAATATGATCTGCCAAAATATTAGAAAATTTGAGTCTACTTTTGTCACACAAGACCAAGGTGCAGTTTGAGGACTTTTTCAACTCACAACTTTGTTGTTATGCTGCCCATAACAACAATAGGGGATTATTTGTTTATCACAAGCTGTAGCAGCAACACTAGCCAGCACTGTTGTCAGCTAACTACAGGAGTTTATCACAAAGGTTATGCTGCTAAATCAAGATTTGTGAAAGAAAATCTACCCTACGACCCATAAACGTTACCAATAATCACTCTGTCTGTATTCATCAGTTACAGGCTTTCGTTTGTAACTAAGTCTGATTGCAATGCCTCGGTCAAATAAAAAATAAAAAAATGCAAAAATCTAAGAAAATATCAGGCAAATGCAACACAAGATTCTTAACTCAGTGGAGATATTGCTTTTTATTGAGATCACTTCATTGAGCATGTTCCACACTTAGTATTAAAAAACATATACAAACAAAGTTAGGTGTGAATTAAAAGAGCAAAAAATAGTTTCTCAACACACTATGTTTGCATGAGTTCAAAAATAATATTCACGTGACTAGAGGTGTGTATCTAAGGTTAATTATTCAACACAGTATCACAAGAATGCATGCCACATACCACGACACCATTAGCGTATGGCAAGCACAATTTCACGCCTTTTTTGCTTATATATATTACACACAATATGAAAAAGCAGAAAATAGACACATCTTTTATAGCCCAAAATACACTCAAGTGTTGGTTGAAGTCATGTGGCGACATTTTCTTTAGGCTTAAAGAGTAAGTTTAGGCTTCAAGGTACTAAAATCCTATTATGTATAATCTACTTTTCTGAGTTACAGCAGCGTTCTCTCATCATTAGTTTACTCACAGTTGTATTTGGATTGATTCCTGCATGTTTGACTAATCTTGTATTGTCCTGCAGCTGATTCTCCAGTGGTTAAAAAATCTGTCTTCACCTACCACCTATGCCCACCCATTTGTTTGTATTTACTTACTTACCTCAAAAAATTAGATTACGAGTAAAACATTGGGTTCAGAATTGTCATGTAGCAACAAAAAAGGTCATTTAAAGCCGTTTTAAATATGCTGTAGTTTCTAAAAATACGGGAAAATCTCAACAGGTCTCCAATATTCATAAAACCAACTCAATGCATCATATGTACAAGATAAAAGGATGTGAAATTGTGCTAAGTATACACTATTGTTATTATTGTGCTGTTATGCTGTGGTATATATAAACATTCTTGTGAGATCGGGTTGAATAATTGCACAAAACATGAATGAACAATCAAAGTAACCGGTAACCACAAAATGGTAAAAATATCATGTGTTTCTGTGTCTTCAAGTTAATTTAAACAACAGCTCATAATTCAACTTCCTACAAAAACATCATCTTTACTCACCTCATTGTTTTGTATGATACATAAACACGATTTTTTTTTCCTTACAGTAACTGCTTTTGCAATCTTCCTCTTTATCTCAATGTTATGATTCATTTGTAAAGAGCAGCTTCATTGAGCAACACCTGAACATCCCATATAAACACATACCTGCGCCTGTCTCCTCCCCCTTCTCCACTCCAAGTCTTTACTTCACTGGTATGTAAGCTTACGTTATAATTACATTGCTTCTGTCACAATCCCAACAGATGTTCTCGAAGGAAGTGCCCGAGCTGTTTATCACAATCTGCCGGCGGTCTTGTAATATCAACTAAAGATTGAAGACTTTAATACCGCTCCTCTACGGCGAAGAAAAACGGCACTAAAAATGAAAGCCAACCCATCAAAGTACAATATGTCCGCCGCGACAGCTTTGCTCCGAACCCCCACCCACGCACAGGGCCCCATCCCCCCCGTAAAACCCCACTACACCGCTGCTCTCTCTCCCTCTCTCAACGCCGGCCCATCTATTCTCCGCTTTAACTCCAATTTCTGCTGTCATTGTACCGAGAGGCCGGACCGTAACCCAGCAGGCGGCAAGTGGCCAGTCGCAATAACAAGTTGGATTCACCGCGCTCACCTCTAGACCCGGATTTCCATGTGTTTTCTGCAAGCGAAGATAGAGCTATAGCATGAGAGCGTTCAATATTGAATGCTTTCTGGAGTCTGTAAGAAATGTGTTCAGTATGCACATGCAAAACTATATATTCAGCCTTTTAGGAGTGCAATACGAAAAGATGTGTAGGGACAAAATGTATCTACTCGCCGTGTTTTTTCTTTGTGATGTTACATGGGGGGAAGCGGGCTGTTAGCAAAGATGACAGAAAGTAGCCCAAGCAAAACAAAGATGGCGTGATGTACGTGTTTCTGCTGATATTGGTTCTGTTTTTGCTGAAAGACAGAGTAAAATGAAAAGTGAAATTTGAACTATCAATACAGTCTCACAAAAAAGCGTACATTTTCCACAAAACAGAAGCAAGTTTTGAGCAAGATTTTAGGCTTTTTTTGCGTACTTTTGCCACGTCGTACATTTAGCACGATATGAAAAAGCGTGAAAATGACAAAAGATTTCACAGCGAGTTTTGGTTGAAGCCACACGGGGATATTTTCTTCAGTTGAAACGCGTAAGTTTAGACATCAAGTTGCTAAAATGGGTACGTTTATGTCTGGGGCTTGGGGCAGGTTAAGATTAGAATCAGGATTTTGTTAATATTCATAAATAAGAACACGTCTAAATAACCACCATAGAAATGAACTGGGACTGCGACCACATTTCCGCAAAACAGCCGTGAACTCGTGCTAATCATACGCAATTTACATGGCCTGTTATGTCATGGTAAATATGCACTTTCGTGAGATTGGGCTCACACATTGGATACACCAGTGCAATCCGTTGTGATTGGCTAAGCTCAAACTAAAGTAGGCACTAGTTGACAGGTCACAAATCAACTTGAAGTATTTCATTAAAAGTTGCACCTTTTCATGAATACTTTCAGTGGTGAAGGTTCCAGACATGGAAGAACTCAAATTGGAGTTGAACACATTTTCATCTGGCATAAGTCAGGTTAATATTACACAACATTGAGTAGACAAGCTGTGAAAACCATAGAATTGACACATTGATTGATTTCTTTATTTAGAGCAACTGAACAGGTATAGTTCCAGACATTGATCATTTTCAAACATCATTTCATTTTTCATCTTTTTCTTTTATTTATTTATTTTTATTTTGAGCAGGGACAGTGCACATTTAGCTACAAAGCTAATTTTCAACTGTAGTCCCTCGGGAAGGTGTTTGTTTGCCAGAAACACCAACAACACAATACTGTATATAGGCTACACATTAAAGCTAATACAAACAATAAAACATTTGCCATTATAAAAAAAATACAGTCTATGCAAAGTTGTTAAATACAAATTATCTACAATATTAAAACTAAATATAGGGTTTTGTTTTTTATATGGGGTTAATGGTTAATTTCAGGTCTGAAATTACAAAAATGGCTAAAATCAGGTCTGAGGCTTAGAGTTAAGATTAGGATTCTGTTAGTATTTATATAACATGTATTTACAACCGCCATAGAAACTAACTGGGGCAGCAACACATTTCCATGAGAGCAGGCCAGGGGATCTCCCATTTATCCAGTTTTGTTTAGCTTCCAAAATCTCACAATCACATGCATTTCATTCACTAAATTGGTTTAGGATTTGTATCACTTGTTTTATTAGCAAGGACCTCTTCTTCAGATTACAATGTGAATATGCATTCATTCAAGCACGGTCCAAGTACACAGAGTAATATTTGACAAAATAGATAGACAGACAGATAGACAGATACAGGTGTTAACATTCACACCATCAACATATAACAGAAACAAACAACTAACAAACATTTTTAGAGATACATGGTACCATATCAGTGAGCTAGTGAGATGCTTTGTTAAGGATGGAGATGGCTGCTGGGATAAAGCTTCTATTGAAGCGAGCCCTTCTCCATTCAAGGGTCCGGTACCTGCGACCTGACGGCAGGAGCTGAAAAAGGTGGTGAAGTGGATGCTCCCTGTCCATGATGATTGTGTTGGCCAGTCAGCTATTGCTCTATCATTGAGTTCTGAAATATTTGCCGTTCAGTAATGATATTCCATGGAGTAGTATTCAAAGATTTGGGGGATTCTGAGGAGGCAAGAAGCAGTTGGATGTTTGGAAAAGTCAGCAAAATCAGATCATTGCAAGAGAAACCATCACATCATGGACCGGGACGCAGCGTAGGTCATTGGAGCTGAAAACAAGTTCAAACGCTGGATCAAGGAGGCCACTGAAATCAGAAGCAAGGCCCAGACACCATCAATTGAGATGAAGGAACATTCCTCCTTTCACCTACCTTGGACTCCCTTCTCAAGAGACCACTAGGTTGACCACGCCTCCAGGAAGTAACATCTAATAAACAACACATGGTGACGCTTCTGAAGATGGCTAGCTGCTAAAAAGCCGAAACATGTCAAAAAGGTAATACAACTCACTAAAAAGTTGTCTGAATAGAAGAAATTGGTTACTGCTTGTTGGAATTTGCATCTTTATTACATTGCTCCAGTCAGCACTCTTCTGCACATAGCAAGTTTTGGGTTTGTGGAGTTTCCATGTTCTCACAGTGTCAGATTTTAGTAAATACTTTACACATTTTTTTTCACAGTTAGTTATTTTTAGGTATTAAAAACTCTTTTGCTGATTATAAAAGATGATCTCACACCAAGAAGTTGTCAGCATCCATGTAATAAAATTTAGTCAAAATTCTTCAAATGTGACAAAATGTTCAACTTGAAAAGTAAAAATACACAAGAACACTTTCATTTTGGTAGTAGCTTACAGTCCTGACATTATGATATACAACAAACAAGATCACTGTAATAGAAGAGCTTTTGATGCATGCCATTTCAGAATATGTTGTTTATCATTTTCCCTTCTACAGTTTCAGTTTACTACATCCCCAAATGAAAGCTCTCAGTCATGTTTTGCTGCCCGATCGGAGGAGGCCCGCGTGACCTTTCTATTGTCCGTGCTGCTGACGAAAAGACCGAAGAGGAGAGAGAGTCCTTCCAAACCAAATATTTGATTCATAAACAATGGTTCCCTTCGGAGTTTGCGGACAGGGCCTGAGGACTGGGGGACCTTCACAAGATGGAGAGCCGCGAAATCCTTGTGAATTGTCTGGAGCTGTGAATAAATGTCAGGTTTTAGCGCGCTTACGACGGGGGCAAGAGCAAAGCACATAATTTGAATAATGTTTCTGTCAGCTCTAAGTTACCATCTCCTCGTACCGCGCTCGCATCCTGAGGTTCCCTTGGGAGGAATCTAGCGCGATTTACAGCCGACTCGCAGCAGACCACGTATATGCACGCGCACGCCTCAACCGCAGCGCTGAAATTTTTACTAGGTTTGATTTCAAAGTCGATAGAATTCCCCACTGCTTTCCTCTGTCCTTCTCTGCTGCATTTGGGATGAAAACAGTGCGGTGCAAAGGAGACAGTTTTTCAAAGAGAACTTATGCTATTTCTGTTGAAAATCAGGATAACTTTTTTCTGCTGTATTTTGTAGAAGCTTGGTGTAACAGAAATTTTGGTGTGCCACTTTTTTGCTTCTCAAATAATGTATTTTCAGTAGCGTGCCATTGATTTGATTAACTATAAAAGATAACTGTAGTATTTTGTTATTTGTAACACTAGAATTTGATGATGTTCTAAGTATAGATGGTAGGAAAGATGCAGTTTTTATAGTATTGTGTTTTGACATTGAATATTAAGAAGAATTATTTCACATATTTAATATCTGATGAGTTTTGAGGTAACTAAGCCCATTAAGCTTTTGCTTAGCAAAGATAAACTAAATCTATTTTAGTTGCTTTGAAGAATGATGTGAACAGTTACTTTACAGACTAAAGCACATGTCAAAAGACCAGTGGTATATTACTTATTGAATCAAAATTATAAAGTTGTCCACTGCATTTGACCCATCCACGAATGCTGAATAATCTCCTCAGGAACAGTGAGTGCCACAGTCTCACATCTAAAGATCTTTAAATCATTTTAGTCAGAGCTGAAGCCGAAGGATTTTTCCTATGCTGTCACAACGGGTCTGCTACCAGCAAGTACTCATCAATTTGGGAGTAAGGGAGAGATATGCATTGTTTTGGAAAAAAACAAACACATTATAGCTCTACACTTGGTCAAATCTTCAATCTTTTAATAAAGTGGCCATAGTTCAATGGATGAACCCATGTCAGAACGTTTAGAATTCAATCTGACCTGGTCAATCCAGACCCTTGATCTTTGTGCTGCACATATCATGTTTAGTTCAAGGAAGCTGTGGCTACAGAAGTAATGTACTCCCCTCGTCAATACCTATTCAGTGTGTCATGATACTGACACAAACTGAACAGTATTCTGCAGGTTTCATAACTAAACCTTCATACACCTACATCTTTGTCTAAATGATACAAGAACAATCATTGTGAGAGGTGCACATTTGAGAGACACAAGGCGGTTGGATTACCCTCAGATAGGAAATTCATTTTTGAGTCCAGACTTTGTTGCATAGAAGAGTGACTGCTCCACAGATTTGATCTGTGAATTACCCATGCTTGCTGTCTTCATGATATTGCGATTACGTAGTCTATACAGCGATCCAATACAGAGAGCCAGTATCAGTGTTGATCCATGAAATTAAAAAAAAAAAAAAAGCTTTATATTTTGCTGGCAGATACTTAACACAAACATATGTAAACTGGCATAGGAACTTAAATAACCAACACAGTCTCCGAAGAAAATGTCTACTATGAAATGTCAAAAACGTATGATAAGCATGTTTTCATGCATGTCATAAAAAGCCAAAACAGAAAATAACCCTACATTTTGGTTGAAGCCTCGTGGCGACATTTTCTTTGGGTTTAACAGTGAAGTTTAGGCTTCAAGTTACTAAAATGGATACGTTTAGGACTGGGGCTTAGGGTAGGCTAAGATTTATACGTTAAACCCAAAGAAAATGACCCTACTGGCTTCAACCAAAATTTGTGGTTATTTTACGTTTTGGCTTTTCTGCTTATTGTATGTTTTTGACATTTGTAGTATCTGCATTTCTTCGGAGACAGGGCTGAAATAGTTGGATCAATGCATCGTAGTCAAGATAATACTGTATATGCATGGGACAAGTAGGTACATACTTAAAACATTCTTCATGCAAAATCATTATTGTACTACAAAGTCTGTCTGCATTTACCAAGCACATGCTAAATATATGCTCATACCCTACTACTTCTATCAATGATTATTTCCAGTAAGTTCTCAAAACTGAAAGAGTTTCCTCCTGTTTTCTTTTCCTTTTTAAACCTCTACATTTAGAATAAAAAAGCTTGGTTGTTGCATGGGAGAAGTTTTTTTTTTTTTCAAAGGCCACTGTGCTATTTTGGTTGCATATCAACGTTACTCTGGGATTTTTTGCTATTGTATGGTTTTGATACAGGAGAACAAAGGTTATAGCCCGGGGCGAAGTTTGATAAGCGCTGTATTGTCCGATGTGAGCGCAGGGACGGGCAGGAGATGTGTCAACCGCTCTGTGCTGGACTAAAAGCTTTTCTACCTTTTTTTTTCCGGAGTGGTGAAGAGATTTCTCTGTGCACCTTTTGAAGCCAGAGGTCTGTGACATAAGAAGCATATTGTCTGTTTGATCTAATGGAAATAATCAATATGTAATCTAAGAGAAAACGGGAAGAAAGGCTGTTCTGAAAGTGTAAGTGAACGAGAGTCCCTGGAGAATGGAGTAATGTGGTGGCATATGTTTAAGCATTTACATAGCTGGAGAGAGCTATTAAACATAATGAATGGTGGTGCATTTGCATACAGCTTGAGCATAAAACCAATATAAGAAAATAAAGACATTCCCTTACTGTATGTCTAGCTCTTTGGTGGTACATTATAAAAAGTGCATTGGAATCAAGATTATTTTTCTGTTTAATTAGCATTCAATTTGATTTGGTTCTTTGCTTTGTAATAAAGGTCTTTTGTTGCATCAGAGTTTGACTTTAACATCAATGGTTTGTACTGGTTTAATGTCGTCAAATGTTCATTGCGTGATTTTGGTCATATGCAATCAATTCAATTTAATGCATCTGTAGAGCCCAAAATCACAACAGCAGTTATCTCAGAGGACTTTACAGGGTTGTTGATTCAGCAAACAAAATAGTCAGAAAATCAAACAATGAAACATTTGGTCAACAAAAGCATTTAAAATTAGAAACAGTCATATTGAGAAATACAGAGGAAGATTGTCCAACAACAAATAGGCAGATGGATATTTTTTGCAGAGCATCTCCTGTCCTTAGAACCTCCTTCTCGACAAAGAAAAACTAATAAAAAGAAAAAGAGAAAACTGAGATGAGACAAGACTGACACATATTCTGATGCAATTAGAACTTTAGACCAGAGGGAAACGATTCGTCCTTCAGGACAAGAACGGGCTATCCAAAGAGAGAGAGATGGGAAGGAATCCAAGTAGTTAGGTGGCCAGGTTCTCAAAATTAGGGGCCTCAGACTCATAAAATGCTGGCATATATTAATAATTAACTATTTCAGTAACTGCCAACTGACTTGATCAAATAATTGTTTACTTTATTATACACAAATTCCAAAGCATCCATGATAAATCTAAGGACTGGTGGCTACAGTGATAAATGCACCATTAGAACTCATCTTATGACCAATTTTCTATGACCCTCCACCTTATGCAGTTTTAGTAAGTAACTAAGTAAGTAAGTAAGTAAGTAAGTAAGTAAATTGTCTCACCATATCTGGTAATTGATCGATGAAGTATCCAATCATAAGTGAGCATTGTCTCAAATATTGAACATTACATTATGAGGAAAAAATACAAACAAAAAATGTCAGAGGAGACAGAAAAGTTTTGAATCAACAACGGAAGCAAAACGAGTTTAATATGAGATGAGTGATTGTGCTTTAAATGGCAGACGCCCAATAAGCTGCTTTGTTTCAAACTAATTGGATTGAATTGTAATGCTGTGGTGGTGTTGGTTACAGACATTTCTTGCCGTTTTTTCACTCACCAGAATGTAACTTTTAAGGGTCGTAGGGTCGAATTTCATTCACAAATGTTGATTTGTTTTTGCACCATAATAAACTCTTGTAGTTTGCTGACGATGCTTTTTCGACTGTTTCCACTCTTTGTGTCGGGTGAACGAATTGCCCGTGTTGATAACCAAAAAATCCCTCTATACTGTACAACGAAATGTCAAATACATACGATAAGCATGTTTCATGTCTTTTTTAAACTTAAATTATGTTACGAAAAACCAAAATAACCAAGAATTTTGGTTGACTTACTTATTTTAGTAACTTGAAGCCTAAATTTAGGCCAGTTAAACCCAAAGAAAATGTCGCCACATGGCTTCAACCAAAATTCGTGGTTATTTTACATTTTAGCTTTCCATAACATATTGACGCAAGAAGGCTTGAAAGCATGCTTTCATACGTTTTCACATTTCGTTATACATTTCCGTGTAGAGCATCTGTCATTAAAATCGAATTACTTATTTAGATGGCATCTCTAAAGTTTAAAATAAACTTTGCTAAAATCTCATTTAATTATTGAATCTATTACTGAACAAAATATTTGACAGATTTTACCAAAATATTTGTTAGTTGCATTCTCAGTATAAATGTGTTTAACAATAGCCTGATGTGTTACAGTAACTCCTTTTGACACATTGTTACTGTAAAAATAAAATAAATACATAAATAAAAAGTCAGAATTCAGACTAATCCTCTGTGAGGCTTATTAGCTGTAGCGCTCTTGAAACTCGAGCTGTAAATTTGTCAACATAAATGACGCTAAATAAACAGCACCAGATGTCACGTTTATCTGCGCTCTCACAGCCGCCGTCTACAGCTGGAGATACCCACCAACAATTCATTTCCCTCAGAAAGAAGGAATTTTTAAGCTTTTGGAAGAAATATTTTATGTGTTTAAACGAGCAAAATGTTTCAAATTGTCAAACTAATTATGACTCAGTATAAATAATGAACACTGCAGCAGTTTACAAGTTTCTCTAAACACATTAACAAGCTTATAAATTAGTTTGACCCACTTAGGCTGCCGTATTTAGTGGAATAAAGTTGTTCTGATACAGTGGGAATAATTGTAAGTCATTGTTGTGGAGCTGATAGTGCACTAATGGATGATAATTCAGTGTGACAAGACTTTAGAGATGTTTTATGTTTGTGTTCGAATAGAAATGCATCATTTATCTCAGGCTAATTGATAACAATGTTGTGTCTTGTTGGGACTGGACTGTGCCGAGTGGTTTTGTCCAAACAAAGAGGCAGAAGCTCATCGAGTTTGGTGATTTATCTGAATCACATTTTACTATCACAAGGACAAGAAAGTAAAACAAATCTTACATAGATCAAACACACATTTTAGTTACTATTTCTTGTATTTTTTGGTAAAGATAGGAGTGTTGTTGTAGCACCCATAAACGTAACATTTCCCATGTGAAATAAACTGGAAAAAGAAAAACTTTTGCCTACCAATAATACAACCAGTAATAACACAAATTCCACAAATGTAATAAGCATTACATGTGTCTTGTGTGGGGATGTGTTACGTTTGGGGAGCAGTAGAAATCAGAGCTAAATACAAATGTAATGACCACAGATGTAGTAATAATTCCTCACAAATGCAAAAAAAACTCAATGAACTGAACTGTATGAACACAGTCAATGAAAAAAGACACATTCTAGGCACTTAGATAAGAAAAATTATTTTATTGGATTAAAAATAAAGTAGCCTACAGAAGATCTCCAGAGTTGAAACACAACAAAACTTTTGAACAGTGTTTAGACTCAGGAGAGACTTACTAAACAAAACCAATGTGAATAAAGCAACTCCACATGTCTCTGATATGAGAATGTTGTTATTAAGATGGATACAATCTCAAAAAACAAAACAAACAAACAAACAAAATCTAATATATAACAGAACCCATGTTTGTTATCTACTTTTTACGCCAGAGTAAAGTCGTGGATGACTGGACCAAGTTCATTCATATAAATTATTATTACTACTAGCCAATTTTTGTGAAACGAAAGCTATGTAACCACTACTGTCAATTTATTTTGATATGTATTAAAAGCACAGGTGCAGACACATAATACAATGTGCTGAGGCCTGATTACAACAGTTTGCGGGCCACATCTGGATCTCAGGCCGCACTTTGCCCGGGTCTGCTTTAACTGCTAAAGTATCTATTCTATGTCAAGACAGTCCAAGCTTCATTTGTGATAAGTTAAGCTTGGAATATTTTAGACCATGGTTGTCAAAGTCTTTTTGACAAAAGGCCACACAGACATCATAGTTGTCCTCAAAGGGCCAGTTGTAACTAAAAGGAACCTTATTAATCTTTGACATATTACAAATAATAGTCTCCGCGTTTGATTTTTGTATGTTTCTATTACAAAAGACAAATACTGAGTGAATATACATTTGTTTTTGACACATGTTTTAGATTCAATTCTATACCAGCTGTTCTTTTTATTACTACTAGAACGTATTTATGTATGAACAACCCATCTGGAATTACCAATACTTCAGTGAAAGCGTATTCAAATATTGAACTGTTGATAAAACTCATTTCCTGTCTGCATAAGCACCATTGCATGACCTAAGGCTCAGTATTTTGTCAAGCCAAATTGAAGAGCATATGTTGGATGTTATATCGATTTCTCCATTTAACCCTGTACACAGACTTTTTTTTTTCTTTTACTAACAGCGCTTCTGCAGCCACTACAAAACCAAAGACACACAAACACAATGAGGAATTCTCCTGTTAGAAAGAGAGGTCATAAAAAGTAGCAGCCAGGTGTGGAATCTAATCATCCAGGAAAACGTGAGCGGATTTGAGAGAAAGACGGAGAAGGAGCCGCGCTTTGCCTCGTTCACTTCACATAAATGCATTTTATTCTCTTATGAACTGCATAAAATACTTCAGGGCACGAATTATAGACTTTTACAGCGGTTTTATTGTCGGCTCGGGGTAGAAGAGGAGAATTCAAGCTGATAAAGGTCCACAGCAGTAAATAACACGTTCATTTGATGTGGGACATTGTTGTTAAATGATCCTAAACATTACAGGCTGATTAAATACAGCAATTTCTCCAAAAACAAATCAAGATAGATGTAGACTATGAATGTGTTGACAGCACAACTCACAATTAAGTTCTTTGCCATTTAAATATGTGAGCCACCAAAAAGTTATGTTGTTTTTCATGTTGGGCTTTTTTGTGAGCGCTATTGTCATAAACAAAGTGATTTTTAGTAGTTTTTCCTAGTTTCATTCACGGAAATATACCCTCCAATGAATGTTTTAATGTTTTTAATTCTTTTTAATGATAAAATGCAATAAAAAATTAATAACTCTTGTTTTAACTCGATGCCTAATGTTTAGGTTTTATAGTAATTTGTGTTTTATTGAAGGGCTGAGGTTGCTTGTTTTGGACTTTCTTTTCAAAGGCTTGGTTGCTTGTTGCTCTCTGAAAATCTGGCAACCCAGGCAATGATCCATGAACTTTTACTGGATCAGGTGTTGGCCCCATGATATCAGTTCAGCCAATGTTGTGTCTTGTTGTGCCTTTTTAATCGGACTTGATGAGATTATTTACTAGCTGATGTTCACCCATTTTATTCATCAAGCTGTATTGTTTTTTTTTTGTTTTTTTTGTACTATAAACGACAATCACATAACACAATATGAAACATTTTCTAACAAGATCACTGAGTTTTGAGGATTTAAAAAAAGCCATTTTCAAACCCAGCTCCAGTATCGGTTGATATGAGGTATTGCAGACATACTAATATGAAAAAGCTGGATCGCTAATCATGATTTTTTTTTTTTACTTTATTCTATATGCCTGATTTTGGTTCTGTTTTAAGGCGCTATACCTATATCTATCTGATTTTGCTCATTCTGAACTTCATAATTCGGAACCATCATTTGTTTAGATACACTTTATAACATTCAAAACCTAACAAATGAGTAGTACATCAAAATGGTTTGGATCTATGACAGTGTTGATGTCAACTATGTTGTTCTTGTTTGAAGTAGTATTCATTGCACAGAACTGCTTTGCATTGTTATTGCTGCAATAATAACTAATGAGAATCCAAATGAATGAAAGAAATGTATTCATACATTTAAAAAACCATTTGCATTTATATTTTTAGTACAGATAGGCTCTTGCTCACCAATAGAAAACGTCCCATTGATTAAATGCCAATCTTATGCTTTGCATTTGCAGCAACATGTCCAACATGTTCATAGAAATATACCCAATAGGAGGATATCTAAGCGATAGGTTATGGGTCAGCTTCAAGAATTGAAAAAAAAAAAAAAATAAATAAATACAAAAAAAAAAAATCTGTATTTATTTATGCACCCTTTTAAAATGTCTTTCTTCTTTCTTTCTTTCTTTCTTTCTTTTCTTTCTTTCTTTTTTTCTTTTATATATCAATTAATCAAATTAACTATTTATGTTTTTACAGTCAGTTTGAGGCAACTTGAAATCATTTCATTTTGGTGTCCTGAATCAGTTCCATGTTTCTTTTGTAGGTCCTGCTCTGAAAAGTTTGTGAACTTCTGCTCTGCTGTTGGAAAACTTTTGAATGAACTGGGTTAGGTGCAGCTGTAGCATTGTAAAATCTCTATTGGTTTAACTTTAGGCTGAAGTAGGTGTGATGCCACAATACAAAATCTCTATAGGGAAACGTGTCCTCTATATTTGAGTCTTGTTTGAATGCTGCTGGAGCAAACTGTCAGAAGCAGAGCCCAGGGACGTCTGCGGAGTCAGGATCCAGGTCAGGAATACCGCGGATTAGCCTAGTGTGCATGTTTGAAGAGGACGAGGGAAACCGGATACCCTGTATAGACACAAGGAGAAAGTCAAATCTCTATACATGTGGGAATAAAATACTGTAAACCCGGTCGTCCCTAGAAAAACTAAACATACCAGTGTCTATTTCTTTGTTTATATGTTTCAGATGCTGCTGCTTCAGTAATTTAAGTTGGACCATTGATGCCCCCTCATATTAAAGATCAAGACCCCTCTGCTAATGGACTCTGGCTCTACAGACTTAAACTCTATATCTGCAAACTGATACATGTCAGTTCTTGTCACATCTACAGCCTGTCCGTCCATGGAAGTAGATCTCTTCTTCATTCTGGTCATCCTCATTTTTTTTGGCTGTGAAGGAGTGTTTCTGTGCTTGTTTTTCTAATATTTCTGTTCTATTTAATCCGCAATCTTGCAAAGTCATCAGAGAACACTGTTGTTGCGAATTTGGGCTATAGAAAATTTAAAAAAGTAACATAGTCCTCCCCTGTGAATACCTGACATTAACCTACATTTGCAATTAATTGACATTTCACATTGTGCTAAGTGCTGCTAATAACGTTAAAGAAATAGTAAAAACTGTAAAATGTCAGTGTTTCAATTAGACTATTTAGGAACAACAGAAAAATAGAAACAATAAAATGTTAAGGTTATCAACATAGAGAGCAATCAAAACGCATATTAGTGTACAATAATTGATTAAAAGTGACACTGGTTACAATTCTTGCTCCAAGGCATGGGTACTACAGTCCACCAGGTTTTTTATACCTTAAAAACAGAAATATGTCACTGCAAACTGTTTAAATCAGTCCACATTTTTTGCTCACTTGCATTCAGAGTTCAAAAATTTTCACCACATTTTTAAGCACTTTTCAAAACTTTTAGAAGTAAATTGTGTCAGCAATGAATGAATGAATGATATTTATTTATTTATTTATTTATTTATTTATTTATTTATTTATTATTTATATAGCACATTTACACAGACAGATGTCTTCCAGATGTTTTGCAGCTCAGCAGAGGCGATCCACCTAAACACCTGACGCCTCAACCAAACTAATGTCAATAACAAGCATGAAGAACCAGTAGCCCTACTTCAGTTGTTTTGTGTATGACTTGTTTAACTGCACTGAGTGTAATGTATTGTTATATGTTTTATGTTTTTGGACCCTCTCGAAAACAAGGCACATCTTAAGGGTCATTCCATACAATAAAATAAATATACTTCAGATCTATTCAACCTATTTTAAGCTGGGTAGTTGCACAACACATGACCAATTTTGACAACATCTGAATATTTACTCTGCAAATTTAGTTTCAGTAATGTTAGTAACAATTGCTGTGGGTTTTGTTAAATTTGTATTGCTTTGCAAAAATTCTAAACCAGCACTGAAGAAAAATTAAACAAAGACTAGACCAGTATTAGTCAAGTCCATTAGGCCAAAACAAATCAGACCTAAAACAGCCCTACACTAAAACTAAAATAAAACTAAATCAGGTCTAGGGTTAGGGTTAGAAAGAACATACATATTTGCATTATTTTGAAAATGAGTTTATGGATATAAGGTCTTTAAAGGGTACATTTTCGTTTCAAGCCTTAAGTTGAATAGACATGGCCTACATTATTGAACATAAACAGGATGCTACAAACAAATTTTACCTGAATAGATATCTTCAAAACATTCGCTATGTTCTGGGGGAACCTGGTTTTATTTGTTTATTATACATTATATATAAATCTTAGGAAATTACCAGAATAGATTGTTGTGTTTTATTTCTGAGATAAATGACAAATAGTTAAGTTAAAAAAAAATAACTCAAATGCCAGACTGGAAGCAAGACCTAGATGTATTCTAAGTGCTATTCCAGACCTCCTCAGACCTACATGTTCTTTAAGTTTAGCTCAGTGACACCGGATAGTCCGCATGGGAGAAGGTCTCTTATGTAATGACTAGAGCGCGTTCCTCAAATAACCACTCGGGGCCCGGGTTTGCGTGGGACAGATTTAGGCCGGGCACTGACGCGTCCGAAGAGGAGATGGAGAGGCATGTCAGACCTCCACCGCTGTGACATTTACAGGAGGATGTGGCCTCAGAGTGAGAGTCGGGCCAGGGTAAAACGAGGTCTGCTCCAGGACCCATTCATCACCGTGTTACAGTACAGAGAGAGGAACTGGATATGCAGAGTTATGTAAGCTACTTTTGCGCTAGTGATCTTTTACTGTAACTGTACTGTACATGTATTTCATTGACTTGAAATCCAGCACATATTAAAGATAGTTTGCAGCATCTTCTCTAGGTCTGCTGTTTGTTCATGCTTGTTATTGATGTTAGCATTTTGGCTAACTCTCATAACCATACTGAAATGGTTCACATTTGAAAACGTTGGGCAGTTTATTTTTACAAGGCTTGGTAAAGCTTTAAAGTCCCTATGGTACTGTCTTAAAAGTAGTCTTGGTTTGTGCGTACATTGTGCTAGATCAACTGTAAACTCCCATATATTTTGTGATATTTTAGTGAGTATTTGTTTGTTTAATTCTTAATTAATTCTCCTACAAGCATTTTGTACATATGTCACTAACACTTTTATTAAAGGAGACCTATTCTGTTTTTAAAACGATTTAGTATGAAACTATATGCAGATTAACAATTCACCTTTTGTTCATTGTAAAACTCAAAGTTGATCTAAAACAACTTAAAAATAGGAACTGCCCTACTGTCTTCCTGTTCAAAACTGCAGAATTCATATGTCCTGCCTCTTCATTTTAAAATGTAACTGTAAAAAGCAACATGTTTTTTACTAACTATTTTTATTGTTGTAAAGTGGCTATGAGAGTATTGAGTATTAATCTTTTGAATTATAACAAGTAAATACAGACAAGTGGGAGGGGATAGGTGGTAGTTGAGAACGGGGATTTCTGAGCACTTGAGCTTCAGCTGAAGAACAATACAAGATTACTCCAACATGCATAAATCAATTCAAATACAACTCTGAGTAAACTAATGATGAAGGATGGCCATTATAACAAACTTGGAAAAGTGAAATTTGAAACAATAGGATCCCTTTAACGTGGCTTATTAACATTTACAAAGTCTTGAAGCACACAAATGCTAAGGACTAAGCCACATTGTGGCCCAGGGGCCAAATGCGGTCCACAGACTAAATTTTGCTGGCCCCGAGACTTTCAAAATTGGCTCAAACAGAAATAAGTAACATGTTTTACACCATGATTTAAAGATACCTTTTTAAGGCCAACATCCAGCTGTTTTACTATGTTCCACAGTTTTGTTGCTCAATTTTATTTCTTCCTGCAAACATCTATTTGAGTTATCCAGTGTATGCTACTTTTCTTTTGCCTAGATCGGCCCTCCATTTAGTCTGTGTGGCTCTTGATTAAAAAAAACTTTCAACACTACTGCACTAAACAATTTTAAAACTTTTAGAACTTATTAAGAAGCTTATTAATGTGTCTGTTTCTGGCACTTATTATTAAAGTACAATAAACACGGGTCATTATTTTACATTGTGTTCTTTGTAAACCACAATATTGGTTGAAAACATCTTAGTAATAGAAATGGAACCACAGACTTCCTGTTGAGAAATGCAAACTGGATGATCACATGATTACACAAACATGATGATTACACAAACAGAATGTACATGGAAATTCTAGTTGAAGAAATATGGTGAAATATGTTTCAATTGGTGAATCTGCTTTTAATGACAATGACAGTTTAATATATATTTTTTATTTTTTTTAAATCTTTCTATTGGCTAAATCAACTATTTTGTGCAGCTTTCCGATTTAAAGCAGATGAGATTTGGGGATTTACAGAAAGAGCTATTTTATTAGAGAATAGAAATACTTTTTGCTTGAATTTCTATGGAAACAGAACACATCTTTTTGAAACACCATTATGAACTGTTTTCAAGTAATTGGTATGGATGGATTTATGTTTTTGAGGAAACAATTAATATGTCGCAACCAAAGATTACACAAAGTTCTAAGTCAGGGGTATTCATTTATATTTTAAAATGTGTTTTATCAAAAAAAAAAAAAAAAAATTTTAAATGGTTTTCTTTAGGATTCCACTTTTTTTACTGGGATACTGTATATAAAATACAGCAATAAAATATTAAAAATAACCAGACAAACATACACCTTTGTGGGATGCCTTTAGCCCCTGACCTGCATTTCAAAAATCATGTTCTAAGTAATTGAAAAACAGATAAACAGGAAGTTCTCATTCTTTCCCAATGGGCACTTTTTACTCTGTGGCTAGGCTACTTCCAGTTTGCCTAATACCTGTTTGTTCTCTTTCCGTTCATTCCTTATGGAGAATTTACAGAGACCAGCTAAAGTCAATCAACATTTTAAAATCTCAAAACAGAGAGAGGATTTCATCACTCACAATGAGTTCAGACCTTCACATACAAGGTAAAAATGTCACCAAAAGATTGTGTTTATAAAAGTGGGTATGTTTTTTTAGCACAATGCTAAATGCTAACAAATAAATAAATTATGCTAATTATAAAGTAGACAATTGGCAAACTTGCACTAAATGCAAGGCCTTTGGCTTTTGTAAAGAGCTGGTTCTAGTTTTATTTTTGTACAATATTAATTCAGTTAAATAGAGATTAGCATTAGCTTCGAGTCAAAATTGTTATTAACACATGAGTCTTCCCTGGTGAAATGTTTGGTCTTAACAAGCAGAAAATGATTATTTGGCTGTATAGTTGTACCCTTAATGTCAATTACATGTTAAATCCTTTTTGAATTTTAACCCAATTCTCCATAGGGAATGAATGGGATGCGAAAGGACTATCATAAATTATTATCTGTTGTTTTTTTGTATGTAATCTAAGTAATATTGTAAATGTTGTGTTTTATTTTGTACTTACTTTGAATACTTCCTCTGTTTCTTCAGCCAAGAAACGCAGTCTCATTCTCAAAGGGGAAAATGCCATTGTTGCCTCTTCAGCTTATTTCACTTCCTATAATATTTCACGAGCTGAAGTGGAGAGCAGAGGTTTTCCTGTTTGTGCAATGGCTTCATATTATGTAACCTGCTCAAATGTAGGAAATGTTTGTTCCGAATTGTACTTTGTGGAACATTTAAATGACAGAGAGCCTCGGCCGGGGAAACACTCTTAGCATTTATATTAACTACAGACTGAAGTGTTGAGGAATACAAACAAATTCGATGGCACATTTAGTACCATGGGGTTTAAATAAATAAAAATGCCTGTCTGATGGGTAAACAAGAGCATTTGAATAGAACTGTTTACACTTCATCTAACAAATTATGATTGTATTTGCGTATGTCCTTGATGAAGCTATTAAAATGATGTTAATGTATAGTTTCAATATGTAACCAAAAGTCAAAACATTATTTGCTCACAAATTCTGCTCGTGTTTAACAAGTAAATCTTAACCCACCCAAAGACCCAGTCCTAAACTTACCCCTTTTAGTAACTTAAAGCCTAAACTTACCCATAAAACCTAAAGAAAATGTCGCCACGTTTTTTTTACCTTTTCACTTTCGTAACACTTAAAACATGCTTATGTTTTGGATATTTTGTTGTATATATATTTATTTTCTTTGGAGTATTAACTTTAAAACAACACATTGCTTGACTATGTATGCATAGCCTATGCACACTGGAGCAGCCTGTACCTGCAGAACATGTTTAGAGTCTTTTGCTATTTTTAGAGCGTCTTTAAGACCAGTGACTTCATACAGTAAAGGAAGAACGATCATTTTCTTTTAAATCTATTCTCGGTTTGAAAGTTTATTTCTGATCTGCACTGACTGGCTTCTAAACCAGACCTGCATACCATAATATTTCACTTTATTATGTTTTAGCATGTGGCTTTTGGATACTCAGAAATAACCCTTGTCGTATTGAAACTCATCTTGCAAAACTGTATCGTCACTTCTTTTATATTTAAACCAAACTACTACTTTTTTACCCAATGGTAATACATTTTTAAAACGCATTTGTACATTTTGTATTATCTGCACACACATTTGATAGCCTAGTCAGCAATGGATAGCCTATATTAGAGCATTGTAAGCAGAGTGGTTAGAGCTCTTCAGGTCCCAATAAAGAAACTGTTGATTCCGAGTTCGAGCCAAGTCAACATCTCACAAGTTTGCATGTTCTTCCCATAGGTTTTCTCCAGGTATTACTTGCTTCCTCTCACCTCCACCATCACTGTATGTTTCCTCAAGTGAGTGAATGAATGAAAGAGTACATAGTTGTTGCTAACCTTGCAATGTCTTGATGTTAGACCCATATTTACTTCAGGTCAATGAAATCTCTGTTATCCCCCACACTCCAATAAAAGATGATGCTTCTATAAACTGACATAACATCCGATACATTGTCATGTCCTCAGATTGAATAAATCACATAGGCACTGTAGCTTATGTTAAAGACACTGCAGGAGCTTTGGCTTTGATGACCCTCTCGGCTTCATCACATATTCTCCTCACAGACACGAGAGCAGGCTGTTCTGGCACGAGCAGGTAATTTTATCTCATGTTAAGAGAACAATTGGAACATGACATTTGCGGTCAGAGGTTCACGCTCTGGAATAAAGGTGTAAAAATCCAACTTAGTCAAAGAGTGCGGCTCGACGGAGGACAAAAGCAACGATTACTATTCAAATTTTAAAAACACAGTAACTTCACATTTGCAATTCTATCACTGCGCCACTCGGTTTAATGCAGAAGATTTGCATTTTGGTCTTGGCACATTTCAGAGGCAGTTTGTACCATGTGATATTCTCCATCTTTATTAGCGTTAATGACCACCTGTACGCCTCATTATTGCAGGACATCAGTGATGGAAAGAGAGCGCAGAGACATATGTATGTGTAGAGTTTGTGAGCAGATGAACAGCATGCAGTCCAGGCTGGAGCGGTACGATTCATGCTTTTGGATGCCTCCTACTGTTGTGCATGTCCCTTCGAGGCTTCATTGTTTTCATGATGCAATGCTTTGGCAGCTGGCAGAGGACGGATGAAACTGTAGATGTGGAGACCTCAGTCGTACACAGAGGCTTTTTTTTTTTTTTTTACTTCTATGAGTTGATTCCAAAGATGTAGGACAGTGATATAAATCTTTTTGAGCTAAGTAAATTTTTGATTCATAGAGCTAGAGGGTTATTGGTCAACATTACTTGCTCTACTGCGCATGTCACCTGCAGAAAGAGACACTGTCTCTCTAGTTGGCTGGGGAAATGTCTTTGATAAAAAAACAAAAACAAAAAAAAACAACAAAACTAAACTAAACGAGAGCTAGCTGTTTTAATCAGTTATGAACCAGTATGATAGATGTCTGGCTCCTGAAGCTTGAGACAGTGTTTTTCTCTATTTTTTTTCTCACCTGAATGTAACGTGTATGAGTCGCAGAGTCAAATTTCATTCACAATTTTTGATTCAGCAGCATAACTTTTGTTTTCACAAAATGATAAACTCTTGTAGTTAGCTGACAACAGCGCTGGTTAGTGTTGCTGCTACAGCTACAGCTTTTGTTCATTAGCCACAGTTCTTTCTGCTAGCTTGTTGGGTGTGCATTCCACATGTTGATGAAAAAATAATCCCTCAATGGTATGCTTTCTATTTCAAATGTTATGTTACATGTCAATTGCCATTATAATAAATTAACTTTAGATGTCCAGTTGTGTGCACTACCAAAATGCATAAGACTTTACTTAAGTGTTCAAGTGATAAATTTGCCTTATCATAATTCACCAATTCTCTCTTTGATGCAGCTGACTATTTTATTTACATTGACATGAATCATGAAAAAGTCTTGCTCGTGATCTGGTTCCAAAAAAAGTGATATTTGTGATTTTGCTCGTCTCTGTCTCAAATTCTTGCTACAGTTAAAAACAACAACAACAACAACAAAAACATCTGAACTAGTTTTGTTTGTAAAAGTATCAACCATTCCTCTCAAAAAGTGAACACTTCTTTGTTGAGATAATCCATCCCACTTCACAGGTGTGATATACCAACATGTTGATAAGATAGCATGAGAGTTACACAGTTGTGCCTTAGCCTGGCCACTATAAAAGGACACTGAAATGACAAAGAACCAATCTTGAGGGAGCAAACCATACCCTACAGAGCAGTGGTCTGTGCTGAGTTTGTTGCCAGGTTTGGCAGTTCATCTAATCAAATGAAAATATTTTAAATAGTTATGCTCCAGCACAGATATTGTACTGTTAAAGTTTTGATTGTTTGTAGTGTCACGTCTAGCTCTTATAATATATTGTTTGTAGTCTATGTTGTATAATGCACTCTTCCAGGAAGTGTGTTTATAGTTACCATTTGGCTAACTTAGCATGCTAACACAGATCAACTGTCTTTCAAGCTTTGCTAAAGTGCTTCAAAACAAATTGTTGCTTGTGATGAATAAATCAGAGGCACAGAAGGCTATAGGTAAGTGAGCAAAAAATGTTTGAACTCTTCTGAAAAGTTCCGAATTCTGTTTGCTTACAATTGTAAAAGTGCAAAAATTGGATGCTATCATTCCTTCAGCGTAGTTTACACGTAACTACACACATGATCCAAGTAATTCATCTTGTAAATACTGTATATACATGTTAGTTTCGTAGGAACAAAATCTATAATCATGAAAAACAACACTGCCTTGTACAGCTAATGCTGCAGAGAAAGTCAACATGAAACTGCAGCTGGTGTGAGAGCGATGCCTCCATGCGCGCAGCTTTATATTGAGCTGACAGAGTGGCACGGCGAACTCTCCTCCCAGTACAAGACGCACACTAAGCCCTGACTCTTTGTGACTAGAATTTTGATCATGTAAAATCTTTCATTCCTTACACTTTCTCTCCCCTTCCCTCCGAGTAAGAAGCCAGAATAATGACTTGCTCTTGCTGCTCGCTGTTGCAACCCGAGCTCTTACTTTTGATATAGATTTTGGTCTAAATCAGGCACTCTCCGTTCATTTGTATTGTTGGGGTTTTTCCTCGGAAGGTCAAAGGCTCATTAAAAGCAATCTACACTTAAAAGTTTTACGAGTGCGTCCGGCCTTTGGAGAGCCCACACAGAACCGTCTGAAATCAAAGTGTGACCACAACAAAGCCGGATCGTGTCGGATCAAAGGCGCGGAGGTGGGCCCTACATATTTCACTGTCATTTAGATCTTAGCTGAATCAAAAGCTGCTAGACTTTTCTTTTACCACAAGAAAGGACTGGTCAAAGCTGCTGTTAGTCTTAGGATTCATGAGAAAACTCCTACTCTTATCTATGGGAATTGCAATGATACGTAACATGATGCTGTAATACACGTACTTTGAACCTATGGGATGTGCTGCAACATTGCCAAGAGATTTAGTCACAGTAATATTCATTTCTGACTATGAAAGGTTGGGAATTATTCCACATATTCTGTCTGTTTTTCATTGTTTAGAACATAACATTTAGCAAGCCTTTTCTCTAAGTCTACAAAATGTGTTATTCTCTTTTCTCTCCACAGTGGTCTAAAGTAGAGTCAGTTTAAATGCCTTTATATCAAAAACAGACTTCGTTAAGATGCTGCTTCTTAGAAAGATAAACTCATCATTATCAATGTTAGCAGTGTCAGATCAGAAGTCGGACTTTACACAGCTGTACCCCATGCTAACATTTATTCGCTGTGAAAATACATAATTTTGAGGGGGAATTTCCCCCCAAAATAATGGTTTGTATACTGGAAACGTTTGATTTTTAAGATTCCTTTTTTTAATCACATTTTTCAAAACATTTTGCTAATTTCATCCCACTTTAGTCTTCGGTATATAGTTTTTGATTGGTGTAGTTGACATAAGTTAATTTGAGCAATATAATACACACTTCCAACAATCAAAGGTCTATCAACAATTTTTTTTTTTTGTTTACTGTGTCTTCAATTTAGAAGACAAAGCAAATCTTATTTTATCCAACCTAACAGTACTTTAGTCTTTGCTTCACAAATATGTTCTGAATTATGTAAAACAATATTTAGTACAGCTAAGTGTTCCAATCAAAGTTATAACTATAAAGGCATAAAAATGTACACATTAAAGTAAAAATGCTATTTTTTTCAATATATCAAATGACTGTTCATTGCGCTTGCCTGGATGTGCGCCATGATGTTTTGTAATTTCTCCGAAGTCTCCTCTATAAGTGCAATCAGCTTGTTGAATGTGAGTGACTCGGGTCAAATTCTAGTTCTAGAAGTGACACAATGCATCTCCTTGTTCACATGTCATTCCTTGTCTTTATTTCGCGTAAGCTCTCTATTTTACTACCTCAGGCAGAGGTTGTCCAGTAATAAGATGAGATGCAGCATAATTGTTTATTAGAAATTAGAAAAAAAAAAAAAAACTGCTTTCGCTCAAATACAAATATAAAATCCAACTTCTCTAACTTGTTGAACTTGTGGAATTTGTAAACTGGTCAATCAGTCATAAACAACTAATAAAATAGTCAGAATCTACATTTTCATCCTAATAACTTTGTTTTCTTACCTCAGAAAACGAGACTTTTAAGCTCTAATCCCTGCCGTAAACTGAGTGCAAGCTTGGTGCACGTCAGGACTCACGTGATTCCTGTGAGATTGTGCTCCTGTACACAGACCTTGGAGTAGTGCAAGTGCACGTCCAAGAGTCGCACAAGTGTGCAGAAAGAATAAGTCTATTTTTCCTGGAGACCACAGCGGTCTAATGTGACTTTCATTCTCACAGCAATCCACATGAATCCATGCGGCTTTCGGCAATTACAGACCTCATTGGACTGAAGCTTGTGTCCCAAACCGAACTCACCTCACAGTCAGTGTACCGGTGGCGTCAGATGCACCTTTAGCTGTTTAATCTTAGAACCTCAAACTAGTGTCTAAATAAGTCAAACATCAATGTTTTTGTATCATGAAAACATAGCTATTTTGGAATATAAACAATCATAACATGTTTGGGAGTGATACAATAAACAGCATATGGGTCTTCTCGCACTTCAAAGAACAGCAGTGCATTTTCGAGAAGCACAACTGAACAATCTGTTTAGCAAAGTTACGAGGACCTTAAATGGGCCAGTCACATTTCACTATTTATAGCGTTAAACTAAACACAGCACAGTGGCATTGAACTACATAGAGATCTAAAAATAACCATGTTTCTATAAAAAGCCAGCAGACAGAGGAGTTGATGATGACACAATAGGCCTCCAGCTGCCTCCTGTCTGTGTCTGTGCTGCTGTCCCATAGTAACCCAGGCTAAATTAGCTCAGAGCAAAACCCAAGTATGAGTCTGGTATGCAGTCGCTGATATCCTGTCCTGCCACGGCAACACCAACTCTGCCGAGGACTCTGCAAACTACATGTGATGTCATATTTGCAAAATTATTTTTCTTCTGTTCTCAGTTTAGTTTATATTAAAAGCTCAAAGCTGTCAAACTATTGCTAATTCCTTTATGATCATGTAACTATAAAAAAAGAGAAACAATATGGATAGACAGATTCATGAAACTTGCATATTTGCCCAAATTGCACTAACATTGTCCAAACATTACTCAAAATATGCAAACATCGTAGCAATAGTGTAGATTGCATGTCGTGACTTGGACTTGGGTCATTATTTTCTTGACATGAGACATGATAAATGACCTGAAAAGGCTTGGAACTCTGTGACTTCAGACGACTTGATGCGTTTCTTCAAAACATATAGTGTAATAATGTAAAACTTGAAAATATAATGTACTTGGACTTGGGACTTAACATGCCTCTCTCTGACTTGGGACTTGACTCGGACTTGTCTCTCTTTGACTTGGGACTTGACTTATACTTGTCTCTCTTTGACTTAGAACCAGACTTGGACTTGTCTCTCTTTGACTTGGGACTTAACTTATACTTGTCTCTCTTTGACTTAGAACTTGACTCGGACTTGTCTCTCTTTGACTCGGGACTTGACTCGGACTTGTCTCTCTTTGACTTGGGACTTGACTCGGACTTGTCTCTCTTTGACTTGGGACTTGACTTGGATTTGTTTCTCTTTCAGGTCACACATTGTTGTTCAAAATGAATAAATACATTAATAAAAAAAAAAGAGTTTACAGAGTTGTCTGTAATCTTTGTAAATTGCTATGTGTTTATTTGCTTCATAATTGCTGCATCTTTTAGTAAATTCCTTAATATCAGCTTAAACCATGACTTACTGATAGATTACATACGTTTTAGGAGGTTTTAAAATATTAAACTGAAATTAGCTCATTAACATATTGTTTAGAATAATTTGAATTCTACGCCTTTGCCTTGTTCAAGTCTATTGTTGTCATGTCATAATTATATGTTTATCTCTATTACATACTGTACTTTTTAATTACCTGTCCTTATTTAATCCCACATGTCATACCCGTCTCAAACCGCAGGTGTACCAGATTTCCCAACACGTGTTACAGTAAAATCAGATGTGACTTTGTTTTTTGGGCGTTGCTGACGGTCTCTCCCACGCAGACTTTATCACCGTGTCCCAGCCAGACAGTGACTTCATACACACATAAAAATACACACACCAGTAATATGAGAGTCAATACAGATAACAAAGTGTGATTGTTCTGGGCTGACGCGTTACAATGATGAGCTAATGCTACATGTACTACAGATTTTCACTTAATCACAGCAGGAAAAACTTCTAATCTATTCAATTTAAAAAAGGACACAGATCAGATATTATTATTAAACACATTTACTGTGTGGTTAGATGAATGTACAGATACATATTGGACCTTGTCACTAATAACTAATTATAAATTAATCGTTTTAGTAGGCCTTGATATCTCAGTTGAATACCAAATAATTAGATTGATCACATTACCATGATAATCACATGGTCATCGATTTCTGTGATATATTTTCTTAATATAGATGTGGGAGTTTTCACTTTCAAAACATAACCATTTGAATCAAACATAAATACATTATTTGGATCAGGGTGCACAGTAGCAGACGGTTAGAGGTCTTGCTTCTCAATAAGGAGATTGTTTTGCTGGGTCTCACAATCTCTCCGGGTGGAGTTTGCATGTTCTCTCCGTGTTACAGTGGGTTACGCTACTTCCAAAAACATTTTTAGTTAGTTGGGCATCACTGTAAATTTCCTTAATGAATGAATACAAGAGTGATAGTTTAATTTCTCAAAGTTTGAATAAAAAGAAAAAAAAAAAAAAAAAAAAAAAAAAAAAAATGATAATATATTTATACAAATCAATTAAATGAACAATTTACTTGACAAACATTTCAAACAGAATGACTTGGACTTGTCTTTTTTTTACTTGTACTTTCTCTCTTTGACTTGGATTTGTCTTTCTTTGACTTAGACTTGTGTTTTGTTGACTTAGGACTTAAGGGCCAATACTTGAGACTTGCTTGAGACTTGCAAAACAGTCACTTTGTCCCACCACTATTTAGAAGGAAAAGCATATCTAATTTTGTTTAGCTTCACTTTATTGGCCTGTTTGACTCTAGGCAATGATATGTTTGAAATAAATTCTATTTATACTTGTATATTGAAAACCTATGTGACAAACATATCAACAGCATGAGAAGCTCTGGCTCAGCAATTAGTGTTGTGACATCCAATTGAATCAATATAATTGAACCTATACTCGACACAGCAAATTGTTATGGATCAGCACCAATATCTGAGCCCAATATCATATCAGTGCATCCCTAAAAGGGTTTAGGCATGTTCAAACATTTTTCATTAAGGGACACATGTTGAAACACATTAAGAGCTGATCTGGCCCATTAAATCCCCATACATATATAAGAGGCCATTTTAGAAACTTACTGTAAAATGCATCTGTTATTGCTGTTTAGACAAATTCTTCAAAAGCCTGAGGGTCAAAACAATTGGTTTGAGGGCCACAGTTTGGACATGCTAGTTTAGTCATACTAGTCTGGGAATCTCTGACAATGCTTAGTTGTGGGATTAGAAACATTTTAGACATATTTTGTTGTTCAAGCTTGCGAGTTTTACAAAGATATGAACCAGAATCAGATGAAAGCGAGAGGATTCAAAATGTTGCCTTATATGTACCTTATCTGTCACTGTATAGGCCTGACTGTATGTCTCCTATCATGAAATGAGTGTGTGTTTGTGGATGAAGCCAGGAAACAAAGGAGAACAATTTGATTAGAAAATGCCAGACTCTGCACTTGTGTTTACTGTCAACACTTGAACTCACTGAACCCAAAACAGATCAAATACAACAAACTCAAAGTGAACCTAAAAATAAATGACCCTCATTTTCTCAAAGACTGTCATCTTCTTCTTCAACAGCTGTAAGAGGCTGTTTTACGGCGCTTAGCAACAAGAGACACAGCTTAAGGACAGAATTAAAGGGGAGCTATGTACGCTTTTAGGTGGAATGTCCGAGATGTTGTTTTTCCTGAAATATTCTTCATCTTCATGGAAACAAGCAAGGGACAACACAAAACCTAGTATTTTGTGGCAGTAAAAACACCTGCGTTTTAAAACCCCTAGGAATTTGGCCTATTTTTCTCAAAACATTTGAATAAAATAGTTTCAAAATCAAACTGAAACTGTTTCTGAACACACAGCATAAACATTTGGCTGGACTCTTTGTGAAGCTAAGGCTCTGTAGTTTTAGCTTCTGATGTCTGATTGAATCTGAACATAAATAGAAAAACACAATTTCATAAAAAAAATAATAAAAAAAAGTGTAGATGGAAACCATATGAAATTTTAATTTCTTTTTGAAAATTGTATTTGTCTATACCACAAAATGAATCTGATTAAAAAAAAAAAAAAAAAAGAGTCTTACAACTTATCTACAACCTAGGCAAACTATAGTCCAAGGGCCAGTTCATGGTCCCCAGCCTGTTTATATCTGACCCATGGCACGTTTATGAGAATAACTGGTGCTATTTATATTTGTTTTTGATTGATTTAGCTTTGAAGCATGTAGCTATAGCTGTGTCCAGATCACTATCATTTATATATGTATACATTATTTGCAAGGGATAGAGCATTAAAGCATTGTCACCATTGCAACTAATGCCATGTTCATAGACCATCTACAGACACGGTCCCACAATAAATAAAAAAACAAAACATGGACAATACTGTATTAAAAACATTAATTAATATATTTTCTGTTTTCAAGATTTCTCTATTTTGTCCTGAAGGAACGTGGTCTTGGACGAACAGGCTGTCACACAGAAGAAAAGACAGTTCAGGTATTTTGTTTTGTTTTTGTTGGAATGCTAAAGCAGCGCCCGGATGGGAGCAGCTCATAAGAGTATAAGACACGAGAGGCCTGTTTCATGACAGTCTTCTCAAAAATCTGCTTCAAATATGGATGTTCTTTTACTCCCATCACTCTGAGCCCTGTCCGCACGAGTCTGTCCAGTTTGATTTTGATTTAATGATCAAATCACCAAACCACACACTCACATACCATATTTTCTAACACTTCGACCGCAGCATGATAAAACACAAGTGTTATTTTCTGCCTCCACACTAAGGCAAATTCTCTAATCAATCAGAAAAATGCTTTGAATGTAAAAGGTACGTAAAACGATCAGATTGTGATTTTTTGGCAGTTTTGTAAATGTTGTTTTTGTTGCATCAATTATCGTGGTTGGCTCTTACCACTTGATTAGATTTGAATGTGGCCCATGGGGAAAAAAAAAAAATCGTATTCACCACTGATTTACATAGACTGTAATCAGACAAACAGCACAATCTGTAATGCAAAGATATTGAGATGACTTCATAAAGTGAGTAGAAACGTGCAAATTGCAGCTTAGTAACCTGCTTTATAAAGTGTTCATAAATGCATCTTTACATAAGCACACATGTTGACAATGTGCTTGTACGTTTTAATCTCCTCGGTTCAGTCAGTCTTTGGATGTAATTTTGTTTCAATTTGCTTTGACATTTTTTCCGTGACCGTTTCTGGCAGCGCACTTTAAATGTTAAAATGCAAAGACCACTTTTCTTGTCTTCAGTTTTTAAGTATAGACACAGACAGTTCACTTTGGTTTTAATGCACCGTGTAACCTTTTTCGAACTCACAAAAAAGTTTAGCTGTTAACACAATCTTGCATTGCGCCTGAGAAATGATGCTCAGTTTAACTCACTTTCTACCTTAAGACAGTTTAATTGGTTCTCATGTTTTTCTAATTATGGATTAGTTTGGTGTGGTAATCCCTGTGGTGAAAATGATCATAGTTCTACATCCAAGAAGCTGCAGTTCCTGGAGACAATTGACAAATAGTTTGAAATACTTAAGTGGAGCTAAATTTTAAAATGAAATCTCTCCAAAAAAGTACCTTTCCACCAAAATGAAAGAATTACATCTAAAAGACATTTTTCTCCAACAATTAAGACATAATTTAAAGTGAGACATGTTCATTTAAGGTACTTGTTTTGGACTGTAAGATGTAGATCATTATTTTATTTGTATTTTGGATCTTAAAAGGATTGAAAAGTATTGAATTTGAGAGTGCCAAATATGAGACCGTAAAAGTAAAAACAGGGCTAGGATTCAGAAAATATTAATCTAGAATTTCCTGTCTTGTATTTGGTGTAGTATTTTATGTTAGGTCATGCTAAATTTACATACAAGTCAGATATCTTTGACAGTACAGTACAATACAGTACTCCGTATCCAGCAGCTCTTAACAGAATATTATTGCTAATGTATCTCTATAGTGTTTTACCTCACTGCCAAACATTCAAACCCAGTTTAGATACACTCCAACTTTTGTACCACAGTGCTTATTATTATTTTTTTTATTTCACAACCTTCCGATTTCAACACACATTTTTTGGTCAAGATCACTCAAAAGCTTTTTTACATTTTGTCTTGTCTATTTGATTTCTTCTTCTCATTTTAAGTATCAGTTCAAATGAGTACCTAGTTTCATGCTTGTTTTAATAACAATTTAAAATGTGTTTTAGTAACTAATCTAAGACAAATTTGATATCCTTCAGGTGGCATTAAACATCTTTGAGACATTTTACTTGACCAAACCGAACGCTTCCCTGCTTATCTAGAACAACTTAGCAATAGTTATTTTGACTACTTGTTCAAAACTGCCGAACTTATAAGCCCTGCCTCTTTCACCCACAAACAGCCGATTGCACGTTCTTATATTTATTTGACTATGTCAAGTCTTGCCATCCATACTGTATATATACTGTCTGTGAGTGGGGATAGTTGTGGATTTACCTCTACCTATAGATACAGTTGGAAACGCGTCATATTTGGGGGCACGGCCTGCTGTGGGGGAAAGTCATGGGAGAAATTCTATAGAAAACTGAACTTTTTGTCTAATTCAAGTTGAGTAAGAAGTTTAAACGGACATTATTGATGTGGAGTTAACTCAGAAAAGCAAACAGATAGTCCTGTAGGTGTGAAAAACATGCCATGCAGTGCTAGCATCATGGCATGCTGGCAGCTATCGTATATTCCAAGTTCAAGATACATTTACATATTTGGACAAATAGATCACTTGTTCTCTGTGTCTTCGTTTCTATATTTGACATAATACATTTCCTTACATCCACATTTGCAGTTGCAATTGATGAGCAGTTAGTGATAAAGCCAGAAAAAAGATGTAAAATTGTAGTTAGTGTTTAATACATTTTAGATAAGTGTGTAATACAGCAGGAAGACACTTTAAATGACCTTATACTCAGTAATAAACCTGCACCTGACAATGCAGTCTTTGTTCTGACTTGTCATTTCAGAGTAAAGCATGACACAACATCTCCTTTGTTTTCCTTGAACGTGCAGCTTTTTGACGTCAGTCGTAAAACCCACTTAGCAATTAGACAAGCCAATTCCAAGCCATGTTTTCTGTCCCTATTGTGCAACCCCAGCTGCAAAAAGCAAAATATTCCCATCACATCCTGCAGTGATGAATGAGGCCTTTCCTTCAGATTTCCAAAATAACACAGTGCAAAAACATGGGCGTGAGACAAACTGCGAGTGAATGAATTGTTTTGGCAAAAGTCCAGGAAGAGCGTTCCTTTGGGCAGAGCCAGTAAAAACACAGATAGTTCTGGAGCTCATTGTTGAACTGGGAGACGCCCCGAGCTGGGATTTCGGAGGCGAGAGGACAAAAGCAAGGAAATGAAATAGCAAGGAGAAGAAAGAAAATTAATATTTGAGTTTTGTGAGTGCTGGGAAGAAGCTAAGATGGTTTGCATGGGTTACAATGACTTATACTTGAGTAACTTTTGGTATCATGGGTAACAGTGGCTTATATTTGAGTACCTTTTACTTGAGCATGAACTGCAATGAATTATAATGGAGTTATATTTTGGTATCCATGGGTTACAGTGGCTTATACTTGAGGATTTTTTGTTATGCATGGACTACAATTATATTTGAGTTACTTTTGGTATGCATGGGTTACAATGACTTATGCTCAGGTAACTTTTTGTATGCATGGATTACATTGACTTATACTTGAGTTATGTTTTGGTATCCATGGTTACAGTGGCCTATACTTGAGTAACGTTTGGTATTCATGGGTTACGGTTACATATACCTAAGAAACTTTTGAAAGGCATGGGTTACAATGACTTATATTTAAGACAATGTGGTATGCATAGGTTACAATTACTTATATTGGAGTAACTTTTTGTATGCATGAGCTACAATGACTTATACTTGAGTAACTTTTTGTATGCATGAGCTACAATGACTTATACTTGAGTAACTTTTTGTATGCATGAGCTACAATGACTTATACTTGAGTAACTTTTTGTATGCATGAGCTACAATGACTTATACTTGAGTAACTTTTTGTATACATGAGCTACAATGACTTATACTTGAGTAACTTTTTGTATGCATGGGTTACAATTACCTATACTTGAGTAATGTTTGGTATGTTTGGGTTACAATTAATTACACCTAAGTAACTTTTGGTATGGATGGTTTACAATGACTTACTTAAATAACTTTTGATAGGCATGGGTTACAATGACTTATACTTGAGTAATTTTTGGTCAGTATGGATTACAATGACATACAGCATACTTGACAAACGTTATAAATGGTTTACAAATGCTTAATATGTTATGCACTTATACTTGAGTAACATTTGAGGACTACTTTGAGACCGTTTTGATTAGTGTTAGCTTAAATTGCCTTTTCTTCCAACTATATGCACACGACTAATAAAAAGTAAAAAATATCTAGATTTGAATAAAACGTCTACCTTGCCTTAAGGTATAATTTACATTTGATAATTACTGTGGTCTGTTCTTTTGAGAAAGCATAGTTTGTGCTGTATTTTTGCCTGACAGAAACAAACAGAAAACAACACTCATATTTAAAAATGAGCATGACAATAAAAAAAAAAAAACAAAAAAAAACCTTACAACACAACATTTGTCATTCTTATCTCGTTTGATTGTGTTTCTTCTCTCTTGCTGTTCTTGAACTGCGTGTTGCAACATTGGAATTTCCCCATTGTGGGACAAATAAATATTGTATCTGTGTTGAATTTGGGTTGTTGCAGTAATTATTCAAGGTATTTTTTATTAGTGGGGTTCTTTATTTAGTTTATAATGACAAATTTTGCAGAAATCTCGTCACACAAATATGGGATATTTTGATGAAGTTAAACATATTTTTAGCCCATCAAGTATGTCATACGTAGAGGGAATTCCACAGCTCTTACCTTATTGCAAAATCCACAAATTACACAATAATTACGGTTTGACAAATGATAATAACTTGTAACACTTTCATTTTGTTAAATGACTGTCTAAGCTGGCAGCAAGCTGTGCCAATTGTGTGTTTTTGCATTTTTATGAAACGTGGAGTTAGTCTGTTCAAAATTCAAAATACTTCCTTTACATTTCAACTTTTATACGTCAATTTCTTCATATTTTGCAACTTAATCACTACAAAACTATGATTTAGCAGATTTAGCACAAGGACTAAGCCAACTAAACTAAGCCAAAATGTAATAGTCTGTCATTTGATCTTTAAAACACAATGTTCAGGGCGTTTAATACAATAGTTCCCCTGCTTGAGTACAAACTTGTCCTCCTCTTGTCTTTGGCAGTGAGGTTACGCAGAGTGGAGAGCATGTCCTTGGGGAAAGAGCAGAACAATTTAACAACCTGCAGGCTCAGACACGTTCGTACTACGGGACAATTTCAGAGAAGTCACCACCCAAAATGTCCTGACGAACGAGCTGTTTACGTCTGTGGCTACTTCATTACTCAGAAAGAATGCTGCGTACTCACTAAATGCAGTTTACAGTGGAAACGGTGGGACAAGTGTTGTTAAGTGTAGTGGTACCTCCCAAGGTTACCCACATGGTTAAGCACGTACAGTGTGGGAATCCAGGTTTAGCGCTGATATGCTGTGTTGGTTTAATCACTCCTGGATTAGCGTTGGTACAATAGTATTCATGGTTAGAATCTTGATAAAACAGCGTTATGACTAGTAAAATCTATACATTTAGGTACCACTTTTTAATAACCACACCAGGAGTAAGACCTTAATTATTCATAAGCAAATGATAAATTAATGAAAGGGTTTATTAAGGCTTAGTATCTACTTAATTAAGGAGTTAAGTTTAGGATTTAGGGTTGCTGATACGATTTGTATTAAGCAGTTACTAAGCTTAATAAACTTTTTCCCTTTTAATTAATCATTATTTTATGGTGAAAGTCTTTATAAAGTTTTTTAAATAATATTAAGACTTATTAGAGCTGATAAGGTACAGTTATAATAAAGGCTACAAAAAGTAAATAAAAATCTTACATTGCTGTTTACATATGAAGGATAAAAAGTCTTTCTTCAATCATATTTAATCTAGAAATAAAGTATTTTGTGAAGAAAAAAAAAAAAAAAAAAAATATATTATATATATATAAATAATATTTATGTAAAAAAAAAAAGATAAAAATAAAAAAAAATATGATGATATTGCAAAAATGATCATTTCAGTTGGAGAGTTTGATTGATTTGGTGATTTGCATAAACATTTAAATTTGACATATTTTATCTTTTAATAAATCAGTCTCATAATTAGGATATTGACACAATCTAGTCAAATTTAAAGTAAACTTTGAGGTGTGTAGAAACTAGATGGTGAACTGATGACCTTATGACAAAAATGCTGAAGTTAGTTACTAAAGTTGGGCCACTGACCTCAACCTATAGGTAAGCTTTTATGCTTTTCACAGACAGAGTCACAAAACGCTTCACAGTGACACCCTCTCCCCACTCAGTGATAGTAAACAGCCCTGGGGCAGCTCAGCAGAGGAAATTTGCCTACGCACCTGGCGCCTCAACCTCCGACCACCACCAACCATTAGCCAACCTGCATGTTATTGGTTTTTTAAGTCCCATAAAACCCAATGGAAGAAGTAAACACGGTGCAGCCAAATCAATATGTCTGGGTAGGGTTTGCTTGTTCTCTCCATGCTGTCGTAGGTTCTCTTTGGGTACTTGCACCTACCTCCATAACATACATGTTTAGGTCAATTGGCAATACTGTAAAATGTCACTAGTGAATGAATGAGACAGTGAATGATTATGTCTGTCACTTTGTATTAACCCTGTGCAGGGTTCCCACCTAAGGCTCAAAGCAAATATAAATGAATAATTAACTAATTGAAAGCAGCCATCATGTGTAAAAAAATTGCAGTTCAAAAGATTATTTTATCACGAGTTTTGCTTTTAATCATTACAACACTGTTTATTCCATGTTTACGCCTCAAACCGTCAGTTTAGTCCTTGATAAAAGTGCTTATAGACTTGCAAGGCCAAATATTCTCTGAGTTGAAAAGTTGGATATAACTGTATAATGGTGTAGTCAAATTAACCAAATCCCTCAACACATATTCAAGGCATCCCTTATTAAAACCATTGAAATTTGCCTTAAACAAGCCCTTTTGGAGCTGGCCTCAGGTAAGACTGTCACACAGCGCCTGCAGACAACCCGAGGTGCAAATTAATGTCAGGGAAACACTGGGAGAATGTGAAGCTTTCAAACAAGCCCAATGAAACCAATGAATATTTTAGACGGCTTTTCAAAAATGTAAAAAGAACATGCTTCAAAAGAGAGAAAAGCTTTACAGTGTGGAGTCTGCACAGATGTGTACAGTAGATATGCCACAAAGCAGGCAAGAGCAGAAGAAACTATTATATGAAGAGAATTACAAAGAAGTGGCACTAGTGTAAACTTACCTTCAACTTATCTGCTTTTTATATGGTTTGTGAGGATATAATAAACTAGCTTTTTTGCTGCATCCAGTGTCCAAAATTGACCAAATATTTTCTGCAATTCAACCGATCATGCAACACGGTCTCAATGAAATAGGTCTATGCAACTCAGTATCACAAGAAAGCATATACATACTACACAGGAATAGTGATGAGCTTTTTTGCTTGTATTTGTTACTCCGTATATTTTGCACTGTACGAAAAAGCGCAAAAATTACGTAATTTTTCATAGCGTAAAATAGACATGAGTTTTGGTTAGGTCATTTTCTTTAGGTTTAACAAGTAAGTTTAGGTTTCAAGTCAAGTTTGCTAATTGTTTATAAATAATAATCTTTACAACCACTATAGAATTTAATCGGGGCTACAACACATATCATATTTATGCAAAAAAGGCGTGAAATTGTGCTAATCTTACACTTTGGACATGTCTTGTTATGTCTTGGTACATAGAGCATCATGACAACACTGTTTCCTTTTCTGCATCTATTAAATGGCGTTGCGAAGACATGCTGTAAAAAAGCATAAAATATGCCATTTATATGCCTTAAGCCATTTGCCAGACTAGCCCGCACTAACTACAAGAGTTTATCACCACGTTAAAAACAAAAGTTTTGTTGCTAAATAAACATTTGTAAATTAAGTTCATCTTCATGGCTCATACACGTCACATTCAGTAAGAGAAAAAACACTCTGACGCTTAGAAGCCAAGTGACTGTTCTTAGTTCATACCTGTTTGAAACAGCTAGTCTGTGTCCTATTCTGTTGTTTTTATCAAAGCAGTTTGCGCAGCCAACTAAAGGTATAGCATATCTTTCTTCAGGTAACATGCACAATACAGCGGAACCCCCCTATAAACACACAATCCCATGAGATGGAGCCGAATCACGAGTGTCCTCCAGGGAAGAAGCCAAAGTCTCATCAATCCAGCATCTGGTTTTAAACTTCAGGCCAGCTAGGAACTTTCAACTCAATTTTGTTGGTGTGAACATGGCCTGAATCTGTATAAGTGAGGACTTTTCCTTTGCTGGGATAATTCGTCTCACATCTCACAAATGTTGCATATGAAAATACAGATGCAGCAGCATGAATATTAGCCTGGCCACAATTCACACTTCAATTTTAGCACACAGCACAATGACACAACTTTAGAGGGTGTGTGTAGTTCTTTTCAATGTGATTCCACTATTAAGGCATTGTGCAAACTTTAACACAAGTAAAGTACAGTGTATGAAGTAATCCAGCTGTGTCAAAACATCAAGTTAGCACAGCCTCAACCAAGACCACAACCACGACAAAGAAAACTGTAACTGAAATCAGACTTTCACTTTCAAATCAGTTCATTTATTTTCAGATAGAAAACATTGCAATAGATCCATAATTGGTTTCTCATGCATATTGCATCAGCCAAAACATCACTCCTGACAGTACCGCTGTATGTTGTGCCAACCTTCCTACAGCATGCACACCAAAACACATTTCAACATACACAACACATTTATGCAGTGGTGCAATTTCGCCATTTCTCAAAGCAGAGTACAGCCTCCATAAAAGACCCATTGACTCCCTATGACTTCCTCTCCTCCTCCAGCAGTGCCATAAACAGCAGGCATATAGTGCAATCTGAATGGGGCTGTATAATGTTATCCTATAGCAGCAGTAGTAGATTGTAATCAGAATAGTTGCAATGATCCTTGAATGCAAAGTCGGTCCCCATCTAATCACCCAGTCACTTTACGACAAGCTATCTCACACTCCGAGAACTGAATACTATTTTTTTTTTTCTAGTGCAAAAACTGCCCACGAAGCAAAATCTACAACCATTATTTTCAGTGAATGAGATAGGATAGTGAACGAGGCAGCTGCACGGTCATTTTTCACCCGGTTACAAGAGGTTTGTGTGAAAAATGTTGTGCTTGTTTTAATACAAGCGTCAAATGTTGTGTACGAGAGTTTGAGGTTTGAAAGCAGGGGCAGAGAGGACAAAACAAACAGGTTGTAAATGGAGGAGAAGCCAGACGGTTGTAACAGGGATGGGTCTCCTCAGGACATTACTCATAGCCCCACAGTACAAAAGTTCACTCATTTATTTGTTATGAGTTACACTGGGTCAGAACAGAGGCCTGGAGACGCTGTTTTCTTTTTACAATACAAGCTGGTCTAATATATTTCTCACACTAAAGGTGATAATGTTATTTTAAGAGTGGTTGTAAGAAAGAATATTGGTTGCATGTTGTTTTGAGGTTTGTTTAATGGCAGACACTGAATCAATTTATCAATACAAGAGTTTTAAGTAGGGATTCACCAGTACTAGGGTCAGATATCTGAATCATTCTATGATATTTTGCTGGCCATTTCATCAGTTCAGTTGGTATCATGGTTGGACTTTGGGTTACGAAGCTGTTTGGCTGATGTTTGACATCGTTTGACACAGATGGTTGCATCACACAGTTCCACAAAGAAATGAAGCCAAATAATAGGCATCGAAAATGGAAAAGCAGCTTTAGTTTTAAAGTTTAGATAGATGTTGAAGTGACGTTAATGCTCAGAACTTGCTGCACTTTGTTAATCTCAGACCAATATTGTTTAATTAAAGTCAATCCTAAAGATGAACTCAATTTCTTCAGCAACTAAATTTTGACATGACCTGACCATCCAGATGGATTCTCAAGAGAATTGTGAATTCACAAACTCGAGAGTTTTCATCTGGGCCCTATCAACCCAACTGATTTGCAGGCAAACCACAAGTTTAACGGCCCAATCACATTACAGCAGGACATATTGAGAGTGGTTGTTAAAAAGACAACAGCAAGTAGAATCAAAGATAGCAGCTCCCGCAGATGTACAAGTTTCTGCTGCAATTGATTTCTGTTTTAGTATTTCTTTTTTGAAAGAAGAGTTGTCCATGTGACAGTTGTTTTATTGCACATGCACATTGGATATGCCATTATGATTTTTGCTGTAATTGGCTAAGCACAATCTAAGGTAGGCTGCACACCCAGTCAGCTTCAAGTATTTTATTAGCTAGCCCTTTTCCCGCGAAGGACTTTCCAGATTATAATGGGACAAAAGAACTCAAATCAGAGTTCAACACTGAGATGTATGTACCGAGATGTATGTACAGTATGTTCCTATCCTTTCTTACTAAATAAGATGCAATTATCTTGTTAAAGCCGGATTACAAACCTATAATTAGTGCAATTTAACTGTACAATGTAAGTCATGAGATGGGTCTTTGGGATGAGAGCTGATTGGCTCTTTTAGGATAATATCTTTGCTTCGCTTTTCTGTTGGAAAAGCTGTTCTAAAACGTCTGAATGTGCAAAATTTTTATAAGAACAAGGGATGAGTTAGAGATTATAACTATCCAACGAACCAAGTCAAAAATACTTATGGCACCGATGACCATCTTCACAACTGTCTTAAAAATAAACAAACTTTAACCAAATCAAGAACATCCATTATTTGAGACACTTAAAGATATTTGCGGTCACTATGCGTTAAATTGCTTAAACATCCTTGAGTTTCATGAATAGCTTTTGTTGAGCTAATGCTAATGAGCCTTAAATGACCCTAATTCTTCTATAACCTCCCATTCACAGAGATTAGCCCGGGGCACCTTTGAATTATCTCTCCCTCTTTCAACATCTTCATGAAAAAAACGCCCCACGAACTTGTCCTCAGTTACTCTTTCCTCTCCTGCCGCAGAGACCAGTTTTGTAACATGTTAACTCACGCATGTTGCAGCAGTGTTTTTTGGCACGACTTTTGGATGGCTTTGCCCCCCTGTCCCGTTCTGTGTGTCCTCAGATAACTGCCTAGAGCTGAAGAAGTCTTGTCTGCACCTGGTACTCAAGGGAACCGAGACTGCTTTTCCACTACTGCACACACACATTTACATACACACACACACAAGCAGGCTGCAAGTGTGGGCGGCATGCTACATCCAAGCAGAGGAACTCAAATTATTCCTTAGTTCAGTTAGAAATAGAAATGTGTGCTGCATGCATTATGTAGAAGTAAATATTATTATTGTTGGGAATCAGAAGCTTTGTGATACATGATTGAATGTTCTTCATTTAAGGTAATATTTGTGACAACCAGATCTTGTCGCATAGTAGGATGTCATAAATTGTCACATTGATCTAACCGTTAAAAACAAGTATGTGACTGTCTTCATGTTGTCATGACTATTATTACGAAACCAGTGTTGATTGACTATGATAGTGAGCTTTGACTAGTTGCCACTGAACGTGCAAAGTGAGATGGAGTTTTGGCACAAACGATGACTGCAAATAAAATGAGTGAGTTTGAACAAAAATGTCCAAAAAAAAAAGCCTGGAAACAGTAGATAATTCAATTTTGACACCATATACACAGTTTGACCAGTGGAAAAAGGGTGATTCTGTGTTTAGTTTTTCTTTAAAGGGAACATTTAGGTCAAATCCAGTTTTTAGCAGTGTTCTCTCATCTATGGTTTACTCAAAGTTGTAACAGGATTGATTCTGGCATGTTTTGGTAATCTTGTATTGTCCTGCAGCTGATGAACAAACTGCACCTATCTCCACCCATTCTGTATTTACTTGACTTAACATGCCAAGGACATGTAGGGTTCATAACTGTCATGCAGCCACTCCCCAGAAATAAACTGAATGTGTTAAATCATGCCACATGTGACAGTTAGTTTGACAATGCAGAGGCGGAGCTTACTTTTGTGTTTTGCAGTGTACAAAATGTAAATTACCGACCTACAAGTCATTGTTTAGTACTAAAACTGTTGAAAAATAAAAAAAGGTGCAATGTCTGATTTGTGTTTCTTAATTTTAAATGAAACAAATACTTCTTTATAATTGTAATGGGCCAATATACAGTAGAGATACTAATTGCATTTCAATTGAGTCATTGCTCGCTGTCATTTCTGGGGAAAAAGTTGAAGACACCAGCTTTATGTTGCTGTAAACGTCATCACAGCAAACTAAAATCTTGACGCCCTGTCTAAGGATAATACAACTTTATATTAGCAATGAGGGACCTGGGATATTTAAAGAAATTGCGTCTTGCTAGAGAAAAGTCAGTTATTGCTTGAACTTGTATGATTGTACATGTCCCTTTGAAATGAATAGAAAGTGTGTAAGAGATGGGAATGATTTGAACAACTGTCATAAAGCAGACCTGACTAAACTGTGGTCTACGGGCAGATGCAGGCCTTGACCTGTTTTAATCAGGTCAACAAGATTGAGAACAAATGTTACTTTTTAAATGTCTCTTTCTGATTAATTTAGCTATGAAGTATCTTTGCATTTGTGTTCTTAATAAATATAATAATTTACTGACAAATACATTGATAAATAGCCAATATTTTACAAAAATATGCTTGCTATACTAACAATTTGACAGCTTTTTGCTTGTCTGTAACAAATACATGGAGAGAAAAGTCAGGCATGTCATCGTGTTTAATAATAAACACTCCACAGTCACAGTGTCCCTGATCACAGTGTCCAGTTTTGAAATAAATGCCTTGTCGGAGCCACACGCAGTCGTCTGAATTGTTGTTGTTGTGAGTGTTTGTGGGTGACTGTAGCTCTTCCATGTAACTCCGCTGCTGCACATGTCTGGCAGCCACATTGTGTCTATGTGGCTTTCTGATTGTGCCTGTAAGCTGCTGTTGTCTGTCAGTCTCCTGGTCCCAGTCTGCTGGAGCTGCTGTTGTTCAGAGCACCACCACAACACACACAGAGACACACTAGAACACACACAGTTTTACCGCTGCTATGAGGACATTGGAATTACAGTTATGTGTCGGCTGGTTTAAGCTTAACCAACTGAACCAAAATCTTACTGTTAAACATTATTAAGTCTTAATACATAGAGTTAATGAAACTAAACAAAGAAAATTTACATTTTGCAACACTTGTGAAAAGGTCCTAAGATATTTATTATTGTTTGATATTCTTGTCACTACATGAATTTCAAATCTCTAAACAGGTGGCTAGTCCTCAGTACTCTTCCCTCTCTTTCTGCAGAGAGCAGTTTTGTAACATGTTAACTCACGCATGTTGCAGCAATGTTTTTTGGCACGACTTTTGAATGCTTTGCCTAAAGTCTGATCTTAAGTAATAACTTGTGATGGGGCAAGATTTTATGCCACAAAATTGTTGACACATGTAGAGAATGATCTGGTTTTGGCTGAATCTGGCTGCATATCAAAAATAAAAAAAATATTTTGAGATTTTTAGACGATTCAAAAGAGAGGTACACGTAGGATATTTTGCAATGACTATTTGCCTTAACAGAACAGAGACACCACAGACATACAGAGTTCACTATAGAGTGTTGATCGAACGCACTGAATGCTGAAAAGTGATGAAACCAAAGAAATATGAATAATTTCTGCTGGTAAAAGTCACAGAATAATCATCAGAGGTGAGGAACTGGCACAGTGACTAATAGTGAAAGGAAAAGGTTTGTACAATAGGTCAGTTACTCTCTACATATTAAGAGCCGCCATTATATGGCAATAAGTTAACACCTTATGATGATACATCTGATAAACACGTTACAGAGTAACACTGACCCACAGACATGATGAGTGAAGTGACAAATTATTTCTTAAGAGAATCGTTACTCGGGCCAAGCCTCCCCAAACTTGTAGAGAGGCACATCGTACTTAACTCCTCTAGTGTGTAGAATGCTCAGACACACAATAAAAAATGTCAAACATTGGTTAGCAACATATTTTGAGATATCATATTTCAAAAAAGCAGTGTTAAAAAAAATGAAATAAAACATATATTTAGGAGAATAAATCCAGGAGGCCAAAATTGTGAGCTTTATTGGAGACTGCACAATTGAATTATGAATTGATCTAATGGAGCCCATTTTTCATTGCCTTGTTTAGGGAAATTGAGCTTTGTCTTTTGTCATTATCCACAAAAAGAAAAAATTCACACTCTTTTCAGGTGGATACATTGCATTAAAACATCTGCTCTCAAACTGATAAGCCACCAAAGCACAGTCAATCTTTACAGTGTTACACTGTTAAAGGCTCTTATACTTTCAAGTTTACAATATATAACATACATCATTGTCAGACGCAGACAATGCACAGTGTTATTTTCTGTTAGTGCAGCTTTAATAATACATAAATGATCAGACAAACTAAAGTAACTCTTTACCAGAATGAAGTCACATAGCTTTAATTCAAAAACACTATCAAAATACTGTTCTTTCTGATTGAAATAGTGTCTGAAAGGTCCCCACATAACCTGCTAACCGTGCACACACACACAGATGGAGCGAGCTTTCGGCAGAGCGGTCCCAGGCTGATAGACGGAGAGAAAGAGAGAGACAGAGAAGTTGAGAGAACAGCCCGAGGTTCTGAGAGCGGACCATGGGGAATACGCCCCAAGTCACACAAACTCTGCTTCTGCTGCTGCCGCTGCTTCTGCACACGGCACTGAAACGATGCCATAAACCACGCTTCTATCAACGCCTCATTCACATTCACAATCTGACAAAATGTGCAGAGAAATGCCCTGTAACGTTTTGGAGAGAGAGTGATGTGAGGTAGATGTTTTGACACTTTGGTTTAATAAAATGGATTCATCTAAATGTTCATTGTTTTTTTTTATATGTTTCTGCTTCTGTCCATTTCTATTGTAACACTGTCATGCATCCAGTTATTCTAAAGGGTATCTAATACTTTATCAAAGACAAGTTGAAGAACAAAAGAGATTTGGATGCTCTCTATAATTCCAGCCAATGTCAGATTCATATCAAACATTGGTTTCACTGAAAAGACCAAAAGTTCTGGCTTGCATGACACTGGAACAATCGCAAATGTCAGAATTTCTATTTCAAAACTTGGACATTTCAGAATTCTGAGTTTATCATGATGAATAAATCCAACATGGCTGTGGTGGATGTGGATGATTTGTAACTGATTTATTTAATATTGGATTGTAGTTGACAAACCTGTAAACCAGTTTTTCTTGCTATAGAACACTAACAGGCTAGAGAAGGTTTGAATTCTGAGCCCTGAGGGTAAACACAGTTAAGAACATTATATTTGGACAAACAGTGTTCTCTGTCATTATTGGAACAGCTCGTCTATGTCAATAAGAGAATGTCCATCTCTGTCTACATTTAACTGCACCTTAAACTGTGGCTGAAGGAAAACCAAGTCTGTGCATCTTTGGTAAATGGTCTCTATTTACATCTTTGCTAGAATGTGACATATTTACATGTGTATTTTGTATGTGTCTATTAATATGTACTGTCCAAATTAAATACTTTTATTTTTTTTCCTAAAAAAGCCATACCAGCTTGAGAAAAAACCTGATCCTGTCCGATCTCAGACGCTAAGCATGTTCGGCCTGGGCAGCTGGAGGAACCTCAGGTGCTACTTTGGGGCGAACAGAGAGAAACTTGTTGTTGTGTTCTTAGGCAAGACACTTTATCCTCATTACCTAGTGTGGATCTGGTGTGTGTGTGGAAGGGTATTTGGTGGTGGTCAGATGGCCAATGGCGCTTCAGGCAACCTACCCCAGGGCAGCTGTGGCTACAATAGTGTCTTACCACTACTAAATGTGGAATGAATGAATAATGCAGGATGTGAAGCGTCTTTATGTGCCAGGAAAAGTGCTGGACAAATCCATTGCATTGTTATTAATAAACATTTGTTTTATTATGTCTTTCTAGTTTTCAGGATTGAAAGATTACCTTCTGATGATAAATGATGGCTTCTCTTTAGGAAGTTACCTATAACAACAATGATGCAGAACCAAGGTTTCTGAGATAGAGTTTGTTTGTCTTTTGTTTTTTGACTAAGACAATCAGAACACAATGTGTTGAATATGTAGTATATCTATAGATCATACAAATGTGCTTCTTTTTGTCTCCCTTGTGAGATGTCATCAATAATGACTGTTCTCTAATTCATGTTCAGCGTATTTCTTTTTTGAATTCTACAGCTTGTTCTCTTTCGAGGTCACAGGTTACAAGAGTCTATCCCAGTGACTTTGGGCTTAGAAAGAGAGCGCCCTGGACAGTGGCAAACTTAACACAGTCACAGACGGACAATCATTCATTCTATCTTTCAGTATTGTCTTGCATGTTTTCGGAGGTGGCATGAAGAATGAGTACGCAGAGAGAATCCACAATAACACAGGAATAACATGCAAACTTTGCAATCTCACAATCTCGGAGTCAAACCCACGAACTCTATGCACTCTTGAACTGAAGTCAAATAATCATTCATAATTACAACAAATACTAATCCACCAACTAAACAAGAACATAATATAAAAATGCATACAAAAACAACCTTTCCTACTGTGCGCCCCAACTAATTCCAAACAAACAAACTTGTGCCTCTCTCCTCCTCTGTCTCTGTCAGTCACTCCATCATGGCCGCCTGATCATTGACTTTCAGCACATTTACATCTATTACACCCACGTCTGTGCGTCCGGCGCTCTACTGTCCGCGCTAAGACGTGCCCGCTCCCTTTTGTTCATCACTGCCATCAATCTTGTATGGAGAAAACCAATGCATCAGCAGCGTAATTTTGTAATCAGCACGGCGAGGAATACAAATCAGATCGACACAGGCCCGTAATGCATGTAATCCATCAGTGAGAAAGTGTAACAGACAACTGATAAACCGGCATTTTTGAGGTGATTAATAGACTGAATAATGCATAGATTTCTGTGTATGCACTCATTTGGAGTTTTGTTTTGTTGCTATTGAGCGGCTGCATAAAGGCATAGTGTAGCGCATATTTATTCAGTTGTTTTAAAGGCAAATGTTTCTGTCGACTCTTACTAAAACTCCTTTGCTTTTTGAGACTTCAGCAGAAATGGCTTTATAGACCAGATATTTGAAATACAATATGTTTGTTTGTATGTGGATGCCTAAAAAACTAATGGCGTAAGTTTAGATTTGCAGCATACAAGTTCTCCTTGAAGTCAAAAGGAGCTACTACTTTATTGTCAATCTTGTTTTTATTGGTGAAATGTCTTCAAGATTCAAGATTACTTTATTTTGCCTAAGGGAAACTTTGTCTGGCACACAAGACAGGTCACAGAGAAAGCATAGATCAGTATATAGATGTGTCTTGCTCAAATACACATTGACAGCTGGCACTGAGGGCAGATTTTAACATCCAACTTTTTCGGTTATTGGGCAAACAAAGTAAACCACTGTATAGATTTGAAAAGAATTAAAACTAGAAACTCAATTGAACAAGCATACTGATAAAAAAAAAAGTATTGAAAACATCTTTTCTTTTCTGACTAGTCTTGGAACAATCCTGAACCAAATCAAATCTAGTAACATCATTTGCTCCACCAGGACCTGATTGTGATTCCAAAGTGGCGCTTCGAAGTAACCTGGCTCTACCAGATGGATTCTCATGATAATTGTGATCCATCTAGAATAACCCCTCTTGAACTGTTAAAGGCGGCAGCTATGAGCCTGTCCAATCACAGCACAGTGGTTTAGACAGAAGGGCTCATTAGAACTACGAACACACAAAGGCAATTTGTGAATTAGTGGACAGAAACAAAATGTATCAACCAATAATTTTCAAACATCGCTTTGACAAAGAAGGACTTTTTTTTTTCTTAATTTGGCAAAGTACTACAACTGCACCAATTCTCCAGCTAAGTTCGCGGCAAAGTGGGGAAAAACATTTTTGAGATGGTGCCAACAGCATTTTTTGATTTTTTTTTCTTGCTGAGAAGAAGGGTCTAAGGACAGGGGATACTCTGGACAATTATTCGTTTGCTTGTTTACTAATAATCTGCTTTAACATGCTTGATTATTCACTGTTTCCAAGTGTTTCTTTTTTATTGAAAGTTTATTTTTTATTTTTATTTTCTACCTTTCATGTTTGCTAAAATATGAGTCTTGGGAAGTCCTCAGAGATAAGTGTTGTTGTGATTTTGAGCTATACAAAATAAATAGATTATATTTGATTTGAACAGTCTCTTTCTTTATATTTTCTTCATTCTGCTGTCTAGTCTTGCTTTCAGTGGTGATGATTGTATAAAAAACACATTTTATTAGCATAAGACATGACAAATAAACTAACTACGTATAATTATAATCACATGTAGAAGTAGGCCATTCATTGATAATTGGCTTTCTACTGTGGCCAATAACCAATATTTACGGATACCAAGATTTGATTTTTAAAATCCATAACATGGCCCACAATCACAATTTCACATTTCACTTAAAATTCAAATATGTTTGGGTCAGTGCGTGAGATAAAAATAGAACCCGTTATTCCCATTCTATCCATCTCCTTTGGCCTCACATACAGTGTAATACGACATTTCAAACTTCCTTGTACATGTCTGCAGACAGTCGGAGAGAACGCCTCAGAGAATTGTGACCATAAAAATATACTCCCCATAAACAAAATCATTTGACACAGTAAAACTAAATGTTTTGTTGTTTTTACCATAAAACTGCAGGCGCTAATATGTTTGCAATTGGACCGTTTCATTTTGTTTATGCTCTTTGCCAGTTTTATCGCTCTCCATTGGTGGCTATTACAGATTTGAACATCACAGAACAGCAGCAGTACTTTCCTTTGCATTTGAAGATATAGGCTTTTTTTTTTTTTTTTTTTTTTTTTTACACTTCGCATAAACAATAAAGCACTTTGCCTGGCTCGGAAATGCGCGGACTAATTAGAAAAACATCCAGTGCTCAGGCAATCTATCACAACAGCTAAAAACGGCAATAATAATAACTTTGGCATTTGCTTTTATTTGCTCATGTTCGCCTCTGAATGGTGCTTATTAGTCTCCATAGCTGAAACGTCTGGAAATAGCTAGCACTTTCCCACCGTCGAAGCACTCTAAATGCCAGTGGGTGTGTGAGCGGTTAGCGAGAAGATGAGGGTTCGAGGTGGAAGAAGCGTGTCTGGTTAGCTGAGTGCAGAGTTTTTGAAAAGCAAATGGCAAAATAATAATCAATGTTGCCGCTATTGATCGGCAAATCCATCGACGGAGCAAGATTTATGACGGTCATTTGGAGCAGCCACGCAGAAAGGAATATCTTACCTACTGCTCTGTCAAACTGAAAGGCCTAATGAATTATACAAAGACGTAGTTTGAATAAATGTACGATTTAGGCATGTGCTGCTTACGAGGGAAATCTCGATCAGGTTTTTGTATTGATCACTTTGAGCCAGTGTTGGATCTAAGCTCTTTTCATACATAAGTTTATACGCTAAACAGATGGAAATGAAATGTTGGTTTGTTGGCATTTTTGTCTAATTTCTAGATCTGTCAGGCTTTAGTCGATTACATGATTAATTGGTTGATGGGGTTAAACTTTTTCATTCACACTCTCCATGACAATCTTTGGTATTTGCGATCTTTAGCAAGCTTTTTGCAAAATGATAATTCTCGTATTTATGTTTAGCTAAAGGATGTCCAAGCGTTCTTGAGAGCCACATATCAACATCAACATCGAAGCAAAAAGCCATAGACTGGTGGTCAAAACAGTCAATCATCAAATATAGAAACTTGTTAAGTGTTTGTTCAAATCACTACACTTCTATTCACTACACTCATTTCTAAGATCTGTCACACACACATACACATAAAAAATTTGAAAATGAGAAAGTTATGATGATAAAGCGCAGCAAACCTTTCAATTCATCAGAAGTCTAAGGTCCATAAATTGGTTTGAAGGCTGTATTAGCCACGGACCATAGTTTGAACATGCCTGTCTTAGACATAACATAAGACTAACACAGAGAACTAAATAACTAAAACAAAATAAATGAAATATCACAGATGATTGTTGTAAATGTACTCTACAAGATAAAGACATTGTATGGGAGCTACTTTCCAGTAAAGCACACACAATACTGTCATGGTGTTCTGTCTACAAAAAAATATTTGACATAGAATACAAGTGCTGATGAACACACTTAGAGATAATGTTATCCTGAAAATGTGTCATTTTTTTTTTTTCTAATTGATCAGAGCAAGAATCATAATACACATTGACATTTGATTAATTGGGATCCCAAACCCCAAGATGAAAAACCACTGCCTTTGTCCAGCAAAATTCTTCAACATTATCTATTTTATCAAGTTGGAATAAGACGGTGGCCCCAAGTTTTAAGTTTTCTACACACTAGAGGAGTTTTGTCTTGATTTTGAGCCTGATGTGCCCCTCCACAATAATTGGGGAGTCCTATCCTGTGTAACGATTCTCATAAGAGTAATGTAATGTAACGACTTATCATACAATGCAGAAACCAGCAAATCAACTTTGTGCAAAACTTTTAATTTCATCACATCCGAATAAAGTCAGCGTAAGTAACTCATTCCATCTAATGACTATCTGCTAACCTTTATGCATGCTTTGTCTTATTTACAAAGTATACATAATTATGAAAATGTTATCACATTCCATATTAGGTTTGTGATTTATAAAAAGACAACTTGACATAGAAATGAGCAAGACGACTTCTGTGCTGAGAGAAATTAGATATTTTCAGGTTGGTAGAAGTTTGTGTTTTGTTCATACGTACACTTCCAGTCAGAATTCTATGCAGGGATTTATAAATGAGACGCCAGGTAACTATTATAAGTAACGACGCACAGGAAGGCAGCTCATCTCACGTGGTCATGTTTTTGTAGTGACATTGGAGCCATCGCGCTGACTTTGATCACGTGACAGTTGTGTTCTGTAGAAAATTGCCTGTCTGTGTTGTCTCTATCCTTCCTGTGAAATAATATGACTGAATCTTTGTAAAAATGTCTGTGCTCCTGTAATGTGCAGCTGACTTTACTTCCTACATGGAGTTTATTTGGTTTATGTTGTTTGTTTGTCAGTTGTATTACCAAAAAATAAAGAAAGAAACATTTATAAAAGGTGCAAGAAGCTAAAACATTCATCTATATTCATTAATTCATAAGTATAGCACAAGCTGTAGTAATAGTAGTAGTAGTATTTGTTCTTCTGACTTTACTTCTTGTTTCACACCTACAGTATATTGGACAGTTGGAAAAAAAATCCTGAAATATCCTTTGACAATTTGACATTTCCCTAATAAAACTATGTCCAACAAGTATTAATAACGAAAGCGAGTCAACAGGAAGCATGTTTACCACAGTCAGTGCATCGGAAAGTGCCACAAGCCCTGGTACATTACTATCGACCGTGGCTGTTCTATTATGAAACAACAGCCGCACATTTCCCGAGCTTTTGTGTCTCTCCTGCGAATACTAAATCGTAATTAGCCCCAATTCAACTCCCAAACTTTTCCCTGTATTGTTTATTCATAATAGCACATTGTCAACATTTAGCAATCGACTTGTTGTTCTCCCAAACTTATCGAGTGCGCGTGCTGCCGGTGCCGCTGTGGCCATCTCGCTCCAAAGATTGATGCCACACTTCAGGTGGATACAAAGCTAAGTGTCTTGTTTATTAATGCGCTGTGATTGGATCCATTAGCCCGCTTGTGTAAACTAATCTGCGTATAATGCGTGTTGTCATTTCTGCCTAACTGCTGATAATGGATTCCTCCCCCGTCTTTGCAAATGCTGTTATTTTCTAATAGACTCGTACAAATAATGTCGCGTCAGGACTAAAAGAGTAAGGATTTTTTCCCCCGCGTCGGTCGGCTGAACAGTAAGCATGTTTCTCATTCACATTGATTGCTGATTTGGCGGTATGCGAGCAGCCAGCCTCTCAGATATGTGCAGTTATGGGGGAGATAGTGGTAAAAAGAGCAAGGTTTTGATGAAGTCTACCTTTTTCCTGTACAATTTTATCAGACGGATTTAAGTGCAGGCAAAGAATAGAGAAGTGTCGGGGAGAGAAGATAGGAGGAGGAAAGTAGGTCAAGTGTATCTTAAAGTTTATCCGAGGTCATGCATTTTTGATTTTCTAATTTCGCTTTTCATGTATATTCTTATATTATGTTTGACTTTAATATTCTAAAGCTGCATTTACACTTTTACGTTACCATATGAGGCACCTATTGAGTTGGCTGTTCACGTTTCATGTAGCCCAGTGGTCCTCAACCTTTTTTAATGTAAGGACCGGTACAGTCACAATTTTCTTTTCCAGAGACCTATCAAGGTTACCAAACATAGTAAAATGCAAACAACTGATTATTATGCATATTCTAAGCTCTTATGGCTTAAATTTGCTGTTTATTTTGTTAGGTGGAACAATATTTTCATAGTAAAGCACAAGGAAGTAGTGATAAACTATAAAATAAAATAAAAATATAAGATACTCTGGAGCCAGACTGGTTTTGGGCCCTGAACTGGTGAGAGGCATCTGGTTTCAGACCATGAGGAGCACCCTCACCTCCATCCAGAGGACCCTAAAGCCCGGATGTTCACCCATATTATGTAGCTATACCACCAGTATGTGTGGCGCTACGCACTTGAAACATTATTTGCGTATGCTGAAGAAAACAACGAGAAGCCCGGCTGTTTATTGTAGCTGTGTTCCATGTGTAACAAACCGGGACAAGATACAAGACGCAGGAGGGGCAGAGGTTGCCATGGCAATGAGTTTATTACTGTTGCTAAACGGTTATATTGTTTCATCTTCTTAACCTTAACCCAAACCTTTTCCCTCACCTTACCCATTACCCTGACTCTTTTCCTAAACTTAATTACCATCCCTCTGTACACGACTATCAGGCATTTACCAAAATGCCCCAGTTATTACAAATGTTATGTTTTGTAAATAAAAACTTTGTGATTCTATTGTTTTTTATGTGTCAGTTCATCACTTTCATGTCTTGTGAAAGTTATTGGATGTCATATAAACTAACTGCCTACTTGATCCAGCAAAACGATAAAAGTCTTGTCTTGCTGTAATTTCTAGTATGGAGTTGGTTAAGATTAGGATTTATCTACAATTGAAATGAACAGGAGCATCAACAAACATTGTAGATACACACAAAAAGTAGAAATTGAGTGGTATACGTATGCATTATAATTTTTCAATGAGATCAGGTAGAATACTTGACAATACAAGATTACTCAAACATGCATGAATCAATTCAAATACAACTTTGAGTAAACTAATGATCACTGAACATTGCGCAGTGCAACACTGTTTATAGTAAATGTATTTTTAGGTGCATGTAGGATAACTAAAGCCATGGTATTTATTTAGTCATAGAGACAAACCTAAACAAATAGTGATAAAGTTGGGTAGAAAAGAGAGAGACACATTGACTCTGAATTATTACATTATCAAACACATGAATACAACTTATTGTCAAAATAAACTCAAATAGAGACAAATATTACATAAGTCAAACCTTTATTAACTTATCTTTATCCTAGATTAGATAAACTGATGAAAAATTATTGGTATTTAATTCCAGTTTTAAACATTTGACTAGTGCTTTGCTGCTTTGAGTAACCAATAGTGTATAAACATGTCCAACTCTGACTTGTTTAAAAGGCTTAATTGGGGCTCTACTTCTCCCTGTTTGGATGTTTTGATATGTTCAGACACTTGTAGTATCAATATTAATGCTTCAGAGATGTCGCTGCTGTCATCTTCGCGCTGTAAACAGAATATCTGATCGCAACCCTCCCTGCGCCTGCTGCAAGCTCGCACAATCCAGTTTGTGTTTATTCTATTGTGCTATTCCTTTGACCCATCTTACAGTGTCAGTGATGCAACTATTGACTTATCATAGTGACTAGAGAGAGCGTAACTTTTGTAACCTATAGCAACAAATGTCAAGTTCTGGCGGCCATCTTGTGTAGGGAGAGACTAGTAAAGATATCATACAGAGTGGCTCAACAGTGGAAGATCGCCATGATTCCGGAAGTAAATTGCTTCATTTTAAAGTGCCATAGGCTTTTCGAAAAATTTTGAATATTAATAGTTTAAAGACATGTCGCAGGCTAGTCAGCTATGTGCTAACTCAGATCCACAGTGCGGTTGTTTTCAGTCTAAAAGATGTTTTAACAACTTGGAAGTTCATAAAGCTGCAGAAGCAGGTTTTAAACAAAAATGTAGGTCTTGCACTTACTATGACTCAGCAACTAGCCCCAAAGACGTTTTCAAATTTTTAATTTGTATTCATTTTATTTTTTATTTTTTTAACCGCTATGAGGATTTAACATGGGAGCCGGAGCTTGTTGAACCAAAAAGTGGGCGAAGTGAGTTCTATAGAAAGCTGAACTTTTAAATTACTTTGATGATTGAACTTTTTGTATGTGTACATTTATTTACCGGGGTGCACGGTAGCCAAGTGGCTAGAGCTCTGGCTTCCCAATAAGGAGGTCGTGGGTTCGACTCCCAGGTCGAACCATATCGACATCTCACGATCTCTCTGGGTGGAGTTTGCATGTTCTCCCCGTGTCACCGTGGGTTTTTTCCGGGTACTCCGGTTTCCTCCCACCTCCAAAAACATACATGTTTAGGTTACAGTAATTGGGCATCACTGTAAATTACCCTTAGTGAGTGAATGAGAGAGTGAATGTTTGTCTGTCTAACCCTGCGGCAAATTGGCCACTGTCCAGGGTGTTCCCCGCCTAAGGCCCAAAGTCACTGGGATAGGCTCCAGTCACCCGCGACCCCTAACGGGATTAAGCGGTGGAAAATGAACATTTATTTATGCTTCTGTTCAAGCAAACTAATGTAAAAAAAAATGTTTGAAAAAAAAAACAAAAAAGGCTTAAAATGAATTATTTCTGTTTGCTTAATGTTTCAAGGACGCAAAAACAAAACTAGTATACCTACTTTAAATTGCCCCCTCCAATCTATGATTTATGACCTTGTTTGATTTTTTTTTAAACAATTTAAATATTGCTGTCTTATCCCCTCATAAGATGGATGCCGCAACTTTATTTTTTCCATCGCAGTTATGCCGCTATCCGGTTAGCATACCTTTCACAAATCCTTAAACTTAACCAAATTAACCTAATCCTTACCCTAACCTTACCCAAATCCCAGAAGTAAATATTTTAAAGTATAAACTTTTGCTAGGATAGCCACCAATGCAAAGTGATGATGTATGGCATAACTGGGTTGTTGGAAAAAAATAAAAATAAATAATAAATCAGACCTGCCGCAACAACAGGCCCCATCCTTTTTCTTGTCATTATAACTCAAAGAATGCAACCTTCATCTTAAGTTAAAACTTACCCAAAGCAACTTAACCTATATTTTCTATGAATGATCTGCTAAGCCTAAAGAAAATCTATAAGCAAAGAGAGAAAATTCTAATTAAGAAGAGTATGTTGTGTTTATTTGGTTAATTGGGAGCAAACTTCAGCCTTGTTTTGATGTGTTGTCAGTGCGTTCGGAGATGTTCTATCAATATTTATGGTGTCACTTTCATCATCTCCTGCTGTAAAGGGAATATTTGATTGCAGTCACTCATCAAACTGCAGTTTTTCCTTCACTCTGGATGTGCACTAAAACTGTACAGGTGCCCATAAATAATGTTGAATATGCTCCATGTATTAATATGTGCTGTTAATAATGGATGACATTGTAGCGTATATCCTCGATATGGTGACAAATGTGATGTGCAAGACATTGGTACATGAGTGTGAAGCTGATTATTGTACACCAAGTCAAGGTTCTTTTTTGCATTAGGAATCTACTTGTAAAAAGAAAAATATTACACCTGTTTGGGAAGTTTAGTACCCCTAAACGAAAGCTCAAAAACGCATGACGAGCAGATACGGCAAGGTAATGGAAACATGCTCATCATACGTTTTGACTTTTTGTTATGTACCTTCATTTTCTTCAGAGACTGGGCTGCCCAATGAGATTTAGAGTCTTACTGTTTCTATCCTAAATTTTTTAAGGTTCAAACCCAGTTCTTCCGCAATTTATCTTTCGACTTTACTACTTGGACTGTGGGGTGTATTTGACACAAATACTGACTGTACATCTAAGGTTAACCACAGATGTATGAAATATACAAATTAGTGAAGAGTCTGGACATTTTAACTGGACAACACAGTTTCACAAGAAAGCGTATATACTGTATATACTGTATATATACCGCGAAATATAAATAGCATATGATGAGCACGATTTCAAGCCTAAATATTGCACAATATGAAAAAGCGCAAAAGAAAAAACATATTTCATAGCATGAAATATTGTATTTATGAACTGGGGCAGCAAGTTGTATCATATTTATGCAAAAAAAGTGTGAAATCATGCTAATCATATGCCATTGTCCTGTTATGTTGTGGTATACATGTATATACAGTATATATGCTTCTTGTGAGATCGTGTTGAACTAGAGAATTTACCTATAGGGGGATTTTTGGTTGACACTTTCCACCCTACTGCACATGCTCCATGCAGAAAGATTTGTTGTCCATCTGGTTAGCTGGGGAAACTTCTTTGATTAAAACAACAAAACGGGAAAAGAGCAGCTGTTTTGATCAGGTAAGAACCGGTCTAACGGCTCCTCAAGTTTGAGACAGTGTTTTTCTTGACGTTTTTTTCACTCACGTGTATGGGTTGTTGGGTTTGTTTATGCATAACTTTTATTTTCGCAATGATAAACTCTTATAGTTAGCTGACAACAGCCCTTGCTTGAGGTGTTTCTACAGCTTGATCAATGAGCGGCAGCTCTTTCTGCATATCAGGTGCGCCGCATTGCTCATGTTGACAAACATATAAACCCTCTATTCAACAGGTTTTGGTTGATGCCAAATAACAAAACCACCTGATACATGAGTTCAACTCAAAGATTTATTCTTTAAACATAAAATACACATTTCTCATGCTTGACCCAAAGGTATTCACAAAATGTAAAATTCAACTTGATAAATTACAGTATATGTTAAAGGAAATTTCCGTTGTTCCCACTATGCATTTAGTTGAACATACATTGTCATTAATGAACATACAGTCTGAAATGGACCAGGACTTCCCCTACTACGCTAAAGAAAAACAAGTGTGTGGTGTCACTCAACCTTTATACTTGCAGCCCAAATTCTATACCAGCCTCTATTATAAAAAAAAATACAAAATTAGGCGTTAACCTGTTTGATCTACAGCAGACAACCTTCTTCCCTTTAACCATGACACAACATCGAAAAACACATCAGCGCCTCGGCAACACTGGGGACAGAGATTATTGACTTGTAATAGCAGATCTAATACTATCGCTTTCACAAAATGATAGAAAAAAAACACAGCCACACAGAAGAAACCCCAGCCGCTCCATAACCGCGCTGGCTGTCATGCAGTTTGCCATCTTCAGGGATCAATTTCTTCAAAGCATAATGTTCCTCTTTTATTCTACCTCTTAGATGCAGAGAGCCTGAGATCTGGAGGTGTGCAAGAGTAAGACTTTGAAGTGCAAAAGAGATTGGAGATTGGTGCGCAAAATTCTCCCCGCTGTGCCACTCCTGACCCCCAGTGAAAAAAAAATAGGCAGACAGCACATTTTAGATGAAGTTTAGTAGGGCACGCCACAGTTTGGTGGATTTAACTGCAGTGGGTATACAGCAAAACAAATCAGGTAAGAGGAAGCTTGTCAGAATCTATTTGCAATGCAGATGGAGTTCAAAGTGTGATATGTGGCTGTTTTAAAATGCAGTGGAAGTTTTTTTTAGAGGTAATGACTTTGGGAACAGGTGAATGGGAAACCAGCGATGCATCGGGGACGTTTTCACTACTTTACAAATCTAATATTTAAGGTTGTCGCTTTGAACAAAGTTAGGATGAAATAACGTGCAGGTTTCTGAGATGTTTTTTTTTTAAATATGACCCATTTTCACATTTCTGTAGTAGTGTTTTGCACAAGATGTTCCTATTATAGTTAAATTGTGTTTAATTGTGTTTTTGTAGGGAATAAACAACACTGGTCTTGTTTGCTATTAGTACAACTATCACACATTTTCAATCTTTTGTTGATTAGACTCTTGTACTTTTTGTATTACAACCAAAACAACAATCTTTTTAGATTACTGTATATTGGCTGGGATTTTCTGAGGAGTGCAGCGTTAGATTAGATTAATTCCAATGCCATCCATCCATCTATTTTCTTTCTTATCCGGGACCGGGTCGCAGTATAAGCAAGAAGGCCCAGCCCTCGCTTTCCACAAACACTCCTGCAGCTCATCTGGCTGCCCAGTGTCTGGAGAAAACATAGATATACAACGAAATGCCAAAAATGAACGATAGATACATTTTCACAGCTTCAGATAATGACAACGAATTTTGGTTGAAGCCACCTGGCGACATTTTCTTTGAATTCAACAAGTAGATCTTAACCTACCCCAAACTCCAGCCCTACAGACGAGATGACACTGGGCGATGTTTTCAGTTGAGGATATGCAGCGCCCGCTTAGACTGTACGAGTGAATCACTAGGGCTAAAAGTTAGCAGCTCACGATTCGTGTCCTCGCACTACTAATCTGGAAGTGGAGATGCCCCGTGTTTAACAACATTGTTTGTGCATGGGCAGTGTGACAGATAGTGTCAAATGGGCTCGTGGCAGGATTTCAAACAAGTTTGATTTTCTTGCGATTCTGTTGTTGATTAGAAGCTGGTTGTGTTAACTGCTTCTCGTTACCCCATGTACACTACACGATGCACGACACACGGGCATCGAAAAGACCTCCTGTCTGAAAGATCTCCAAAATTGTTGCACAAGTGAAAAGTTGTCCCAAAATGGGTAAAAAATCAGTGCCTGCCCGCCTTAAGCTTACCCATTTTAGTAACTTGAAGCCAAAACTTACCTGTTGAACCCATAGAAAATGTCACCACATGGCTTCAACCACAGTTATTTACCGTTTTGTCTTGATATTAATGTTTGTTTGTTTTTTTGGACAGATGAGCCCTCTCTGCAAACAAATTAACCTCCAGGTATTATAAAGAAACCTTGAACCTTGAGACATAGGGTCAAAAAAAAAGTGTCGCATTTGGCCACAGTTTGAACAGGCCTGCTTTAGACTCAGCTCCTTCTTCACCACAATGATCTGATACAGTGACCTCATCACTGCTGATGCTGCGTAGATCCACCTGTCAATCTTACACTCCATGCTTTCCTCATTTGTGACCAAAACCGGAGAAACTTGCACTTCTCCACTTATCAAAACTAGAAACATGTAAAAATGTGTCATAAGTCAAACAGTCAATCCCACAACATGCCTTTCCTTACTTGCGTTTTTTGAGGTTTTTTTTTTTTTTTTTTGCGTTTTTTGAGGTTTGAAAATAAATCTACTCATTCTCAACCAGAACAATGCAAGCATTGTTTATGGCTTTTGTTTTTGGACTTTGTTTTAGATCTACTATGGGAGTTGACAAGCTAATAAAAACTAAGACTGTACAAATAAAAGTAACAAATGACCTACTATAAACTGTAACTTACAATTTTTATCTGCAAAAGATGAATCAAGACACCCAGAAAGAACGAATGCATATTTTATCACGTTGGGTTATTTCAGGTAAAAACACCGCTTAATAAGTCATGCATTATACTGAAACACTTCTTTATCTTATCCCAAATTCCTGAAAACCTGGCCCACTTTGGTTTGACATTAACACATCACAAAAGCCAGAGTAATATTGCGACGCTGCTCCTTGTGCTCAAAAGGAAATGTCTTATTAATTATTGCACTAGTACAAAGTTATTTCCGTGTTTACAGCCCTCTGCTCTAATCACCGTATCACATATGAAGCAGTGGCAGGTGCAGCGTTCATTATGCACAAAGTCGCTTCTATAAATACATCCTTGGCCTATTGTTTCTGCCAGTCGCATGGGAGAACCACATCACAAGCATCAGCACAACAAATATATGTGCAAGGAAAGAGGGAAAGAAGGCAGGAGACAAAACTGTGCCACGGTAAAGTATAATCACAATAATAAGCAGCAGTGAATGTGTTTTACAGGACTGCGTGCTTGATATTTGGTAATGAATTATCCAGATGTGTTGGTGTGTGATTAGAGAAGCAGATGTCCTCAGTCCAACAGGATTAAACTACAGGTCTCCACTGAAAATAATGAGTGTGTGTGCAGTGATTTGCATACTGATTCGATCCAGATGCCCTTCCCAAAAGGGGTCCACTTTAATTCTGATTTGGGACAAGTAAGCAATGCAATGGTTTGTGTAAAATAAAGGTGAACTGTGTTGTAGCATAATGATTGATTCAGTTTAGAGCAGTGACCCCCAGCCTTTTTTCTTGTAAGGATCGTCACAATTTTCTTTTCCAGGGACTGATCGAGGTTGGGTAGCACAAATAACAACAATGTTAAATGTATACTACTCACAACTTATTCCATTTGCTGTTGGTTTGGTTAAGTGGCTCAAGAAAGTAGTGATAAACTATAAAATAAAAATAATTTCAACAGATCCTCTGAGTCCCGGTAGCAGATGGCCCACAGACCGGTTATGGGCCCGGGACAGGTGGGAGACCCCTGATTTAGAGAGCAGACAAGTGCCTGGGTGTTCATCTGAACAACCAACAGGACTAAACACTGTCAGGAAGGGCCAGAGCTCTACCTTCTGAGGAAACTTAGAGGCCAGTCCTGACTCTGTGGTAGCATCAACACAAAGAGAGAGAGGAAGAGGTTGGACAAAGTCATCAAGAAGTCCAGCTCTGTCTCTCCTCTGGACACAGTGCAGAAGGTGCACTGCAAAAAAAAAATTCAAGACAAGCTAAAGTTGCTTGATTCTAAGATTTAAACCTAATTTCAATAATTTTGATCAATTTAACCATTTAACTACAAACTGATTTCAAAACATTGCTTCTTATTTCGAGCGAAATGATTTGTGTGTTAAGAAAACTGTTCTTACACTATTGGCAAATTTTTGTTCTTATTTTAACCCAAGTTGTCTGAAAGAATCTATGACATAAGCAATTAAATCTAATCCAGATAAAACAGCTCAAATCTGGATTAATATTCTGATTCGAAGTAATTTTAAGCAAGTCTAAATATATAGTTTTTGCAGTGTGGGGAACAGGAGGGACCTTCAGTCTATGCTGGACCATGAGTCTCACCCCTGCAGGACGCCCTGTCTGCTCTGGGGAGCAGCTTCAGTGACAGACTGATTCACTTGGTTGAAGTGGATTATTTCAATAGGAATTATTTCTTAGGTAATGTAGAGCATGTCACTGGTTTCAAAGTGTTTCTAGTTACTGGGGAATTTGACTAAAAATAAGACAACAGATTTGCCAGTGGGGTAGGTATAATTTTCTTAAATAATTTGGCTTGAAGTGAGAAATAAAGCCTTTAAATCATCATAATTTTATTTATTGACCTTTGTTTAACCAGGAAAGTCCCACTGAGATTCAGAATTATTTGATTGTTTAATTTTTTATTAATTCATTATTTTATTAATTTTTCTTTTGCTATCTGTCAAGATTTTTGTCCAATCGCTGTTATGCACCATTGTTCTGTCTTGAATAAAGAGTTTAATTATCTTTTCAGGTTATGACTTTAGATCTACATTATAATCTAACCGTCTTCATTCATCCCTCTCTTCTTGATCCAGCTCTTACCCGTGCCTTCAGTCCTGGTCTAGTCCCGGTTGTTTCCTGTTACAATAGTCCAGCCTCAGGGGCCAGTATCACATAAAGGGCTTAATGATCCGACAATGAGGCCAAACACATGTGACCTCTGCCTTTGATTCTTCTGACAAAACCCACTCCAGTCTGCGTTTCCATTGTAATCTTTAACCACAACACACAGGATGCTTGATTAATCTTATATTTAGCATGTTACGCAGACTCCAGATGTGCTTTTTCTATAAACCTGTGCATGCCTCCCCTGTCTGCACTGCAAAAAAATGTACGTATTTAAAGACAGAGTTAAATTGTCTAAAATGTTGATCATTTTAGGACCATAGTATATTAAAAAAAATTATTATATTCCTTGTTTTGAACTGTTTTGGTTTTTGAAGATTTGACTTGCTTTGAGTTAAATTATTTGCCAATGGTCAAAGAACATTTAACTTTCTCTATTGGCAAGATTTTTAGTAAAAACATGGTGAACATGATTATATTTACAATTTCACTAAACATTTTGCTTGTTTTTAGAGAATTTGTCTGTTTTGACGAGGTTTAGTTGTCTTTTGTCGAACAAATATGGCATGTCAACACAGTCTGGCTAGATGGCGTACTTTTACCACGACACAAAAACAGTGTATTTGGAGTACGACTTCACAACTGTTTTTAGTACTTATGTTACGCCGTGCATTTAGCACGATATGAAAAAGCGTAAAAATTACACGAGATTTCACAGCGTCAAAAAAACACGAGTTTTAATTGAAGCCACGTGGGGACGTTTTCTTCAAGTGAAACGGGTAAGTTCAGGCATAAAGTTACTAAAATTGATAAGATTAGGTCTGGGGCTTGGGGCAGGTTAAGATTAGAATCAGGATTTCATGAATATTCATAAATAAGAACACGTCTTAACAACCTCCATTAAAATGAATGGGGACTGTGACGCGTACTATAATTACGCAGGACGGTCGTGACCTCGTGCTAATCATACCTCATTTACATATTGTGTAATGTCGTGGTAAATGTACCCTTTCTTGTGAGATCGGGCTCGACATGTAGCGGTAGTTCTACAACTGCTACCTAGCAATTGAATTTGCCAAATTCCTTATAAATGACAAAATAGTTACAATTTGACAAATGATTATATCTTGTAACATATGACCGACTATCACGTTTCTTTGACTTAGTTCAGTGGGATAGTCCTTGATATTTATCATGTTTTTAGAGTCGTTAAGTTGCAATTCATGAAGAAATTGACAAATAAAAGTAATCTGAGTTCTGAACAGAATCCCTCCATATGTCAAAAAGAGCTAAAATGCAAAGACATTTTATACACAACTGACACAGTTTCCGGGTACTTTAAAGAATCATTTGACACACACGTGTCAAACTCAAGGCCCGAGGGCCAGATGCAGCCCACCACCTCGTTTTGTGCTCCCCTCAAGGTCTCCTATGGTTTCCGTTCATTTCATAATGGTGCCAGGAGTAATTTAGACGTCTTAACTTAGAAAGGATTTGTCTGAAACTTAAAGAGTAAGTCATTTTTCAGACTAATGTAGATGCATTTCAGTAATTTTCACTTCAGTAATATATAATATACATGTAATACATTTAGACTATTATTTGTAGTATGTCTAAGAATAGTAAAGTTAACTTTAGTTACAAGTGGCCCTTCCAGGACAACCCGAATGCCCATTTGGCCCTTTGTCAAAATGAGTTTGATCACCCTGATTTAACACAATGTAAGTGTTGCAAAATTTTATAATTTGTCAAATCATTACATCTGTGTCATTCATGTGGATTTTAAGCTATATTTACAATGCGGTTGCTAAGTAATAGCTGTGGGTTTTGTTGGACAAAATACAACTTAAAAAATAAATAGCCTATCTAGGAGAAAACAAGCAAATTGTTTGATGAAATCTTAAATATAATCATGTTCACTGTGTTTTACTGAAAAACTGGTCCAAACAGTCATGTGCACTTTAATTTTGAATGATTGTTGTGCATAAACTGGCTTTGCATTTTGGCTCTTTTTATTGACATAATTATGTGGCGAGAGAACTCAGATTACTTCCTGTAATTTTCAAAATGTATTGTCCAATTTCTTGTCTAAATTACACCTTAACTGGTGCAAAACAGTAATAAATATTTAACACAAGGACAACCACACTAAACGTCAAATGAATTTAACAAATACACAAAGTTGAATTCTCTTAAAACAGGTCATAAAGGCCTTCAAACTAGTATTATTAGTGACATTACTAACATTGATAGTTTACATTGCGTAAGCATTTATCTGATCTAGTTAAACCAACTCAAATCCGGATTAATATTCTGAATCCAAGTCATTTTAAGTAAGGTTAGATGTATATTTTTTGCAGTGCTTGTGCTGCACTTGCTCCGCTGCATTGTCCCACTTCTAAACACACCTGCAAACGTTTCCTTTCCCACCAAAACGGAACGGACAACCAGCTCACAACAATGATGTAATTACTTTAGCAGGTTTCCCAAGATGCATTGAGAAGAAAAACATTAGCTGGAGGGAGGGAGGGGCGGGGGGAGAGCGAGGGGGACCATGCCAAAACAGGAAAAGCAGTCACACCACCACAGTTTCTCTAAAGGCGAATCCGGATTTGGATTCATGATTTAATAGCACATTCTTCATTGGTTCAGCCCAAAGCCATGCCGAGGTTGGGACGTCCCGATACTATGGGGGTGTGCACTCTGGGAACAAGCCTCTTTGATTGTTGTATTTGGCAGAATTAGAGCGGGACTTCCTGAAATTCCTTCCTTATTGCTACAATCTTTTCAAGGCTGAAGCTGTTTGGAACTCTGAGGTGTTAAAGATATGCTGGATTTGGGAGTGCCAACAGCATATTGAAGTTATTTATTTTTTACTAAACTATATATTGCTTCTTAAATTTTAGGGAAAACCTAATCCAGTGTTAAATCAAATCAGTTTTTGTATAGCTCACAATCACAACAACAGTCGTCTCTGGGGACTTCTTAGATTTTAATTTAGCAAAAATCAGTGGTAGAAAATACAATTATAAACATAGAATAAAACAATAAACATTCAGAAATAGTGATTGGTTAATCACGTCAAAGCAGATTAAACAAGAGTAAACAAGAAAATGAATAATTGTCCCAGAGCATCCCCTGTCCTTAGACTCTCCGTCTCTACAACTAAAACAAAAAAAACAACAACAAAAACAAATGGCAGGGAAAAAGACAAACCTTGAAGAGAACCACAGTGAAGGAGAGATCCCCTCCCATAGACGGACAGGCTACAGATGTAACTAAGACTAACGGAGATCTAAATTGCAGATATAGTCTATAGAGGGATTTTTGTTTATCAACACGAGCGATGCGCACACACGTGCAAGAGCTGCTGCTCATAGACACAAACAGTGGAAACAAAAAAATTGTGTTGTCAGTAAATTACGAGAGTTTATCACTGTACGAAAACAAGTTATGAAAAAACCTAGAAACCCACTGTCTCAAGTTTCAGGGGACAAACGTCACACTGGTTCATACCTGATGGAAACGGCTGCTCTCTCATAGAAATTTCCACAGTTAAGCAGATGGACAGCGTATCTTTCTGCATGTAGCATGCGCAGTAGGGCGGAAAGTGCCGTCGACCGAAAATCTCTCTCTTAGACTGTAGAGCCAGAGTCCATTTGCAGAGGAAAATTACTCGTTTAGCAGGACCAGGACAGGCTAATCCAGAAGAGGGAGGTGAGGCAGGTGTCCAGGAGAGAGGGATCTGGGTTCAATGTCAAATAGTTTATTTGTATGGGATAATGTTTGCCCAGGAACTTAAATTGTAATTATCATGGACGTTGTTTAAGTTATACTCTTGAATAAATTGTCCATGTCTTTCAAAATGTCTGAAAAGTTTCCTTCAAATTTTACCAACTGTAATTCGCCAAACTCAATATGTAAGCAGTATATAATTTGATTCTGTGTTACCAGGCATGAACTAAATTATTATTGCTATTTGCAACAAATTATTCTCCAATCAAATTGTCATTTTTCCTACAATTAAAAAGCTAAACATCAAACAAACTACAAAGTACAACCCTGTTGTCGAGGCAACAGAGGGTCAAGCAGCTAAAAGGTGTTTGGGGAAAATTTAGACAGAGTGCTGAAACGTTTGGATGGAAGGACTTTATCATTGTAAATAGATTAAAAGAGAGAAAGTTTGATTATTTTTTTAATATGAAAACAGATGATGTAGATGTGATGTTGATCGATACATTGCCACATCTAAGATAATTCAATTAATGATGATTATCAAGTCTGAATTGCTAGTCAAATCCTCCAACGACGTGCAGAACATTCACAGAATCCTAAAATAAATAACATTGTTTTGTTTAGTGTTTCCATGTTCCCTGTGTCTGGGTGGGTTTCCTCTCCGTGTTCCAAGTTCACAGTGTAATTTTAAACTATGCTTAATAGATTAACAGTCCGGTCACTTCTGTTCTGGCACAAGATCTGATAAGTGTCCCCATGCAGACACTGTACTGCAGTCAGCCAAAGCTCCAGACAGGTCCCTCCCGTTATTACAGGATGGGTCAAATGAGGACAAGCTTTTCTTATCCACACACTAGTCTTAATACATTGATCATACATAATTAATACAATGATCATACATAACAAAGAGAAAACTAATGGACAGTCACTTTTTTTTGTTTTGTTTGTTTTGGGCATTCAAGCTAGTTCCCTCATTGCCATTTTATCCCATTCTCCCAGTCATTTCTTTGTGAATGTCAATGTCAATCAAATAATCCTGGACAATCCCAAATGTATGGTAACAAGCCTCAATATATTTCTCTACAGGCACTTTAACATATTGTCATAAAGCATTGCAATACATTTTAATCATTCATTCCACACATGGTGAGGGTAAGTTAAGGTTGTATACCAGGCAATGCAGAGGAAATGTCTTGCCTAAGGACACAGCAACAGTTTCTTCTCAGTGGTTCCTTGTTGCTTCAGAAGTCTCCAATCCTAACCCTGACATAACCTTGTTCTACCAGGTGGATTCTGAAGGTATTTGTGAAGCATCCATCTGGAGTGACCCCCACTGTGCAGATAGAGATGGTCACAGTGAGCTGGACAAATCACAAGGGAGCAGCGGACCAACCAAAATGTACCATTGTGATGTAAGGGAAACGCATGTTTGAATCAAAACAAACATGATACAATATACTATGTTTTTGTGCTTATAATAGCAGAAATATGAACTATTATACATTTAAAAATCTGAACACAGAGAAGATTTGAGAACTTTTGGATGGGAAAGATGTTTGTGCTTTTCTCTCAACTGTATTTTACAAAAAATAAATAAAAAAGATTTCTTGGCTATTTCCAGGTTCAGATGGTTTGACCAATCAGATTCAAGATGCATAACTCTAACCCTAGCCATTCCAGATTTATAATGTTCATTCATTCATTCATTTTCTACCGCTTAATCCCGTTAGGGGTCGCTGGTGACTGGAGCCTATCCCAGTGACTTTGGGCCTTAGGCGGGGAACACCCTGGACAGTGGCCAACTCGTCGCAGGGTTAGACAGACAAACATTCACTCTCTCATTCATTCACTAAGGGAAATTTGCAGTGATGCCCAATTAACCTAAACGTGTATGTTTTTGGAGGTGGGAGGAAACCGGAGTACCCGGAAAAAAAACCACGGTGACACGGGGAGAACATGCAAACTCCACCCAGAGAGATCGTGAGGTGTTGATATGATCCGACCCAGGAGTCGAACCCACGACCTCCTTATTGGGAAGCCAGAGCTCTAACCACACTGCTACCGTGCATTTATAATGTTTTGAATTCAATTCAGACAAAGTTATGCACAATTTTGAGCCAGGTTGAACCAGAATTCCAAGCAATAAACATTTTCAAACTTAATATCTTCCAAACATGAGAGTTTAAATGTAGATATTTTCTACTTCCTAGTTTTTCAACAGCTATGATTAGGATATTGAATGTCCAAAAACAAAATCTAAAATATAATGTGTGCATTTTTTTTATAACCTTGCATTATTCTCTTATGCAACTCCCCCTATTTAATATTTTGTGAACCTTCTGAACCACTATCTTCTCCTTGCAAATGGATATAACTTTGAGACACTCTGCTTGTAATCAGCGAACAGTCTACTGGAGCCGAGCCTAGTTTATACTCCTTTGATATCAACCTCCACTTATGTTAATTTGTCTATTTCCCGGAGATGTTTCTTGGAGCCTCCTGCAGAAGTAACTACACTGAAATGAGTAAGTGCGTGTTAGCTGTCCTTGTGGCCGGTTCGTACTTGAGACTGTAAAGCTCTCTTGAGAGGATGCAGATGAGGGAACAAAAAGCCTTTTAAAGTTGGAGTGGTTTTAACGCTTTTCACAAATGACCTTCTCTGACATTGTGTTCAGCTAAACCCAAGTCTCCGAGGAGTTGATCGCGAGTAAAATAACAAAGCTCAAGTCCCCGAGGAGGAGATGGCGAGCCAAATAACGTGACTGTATGTAACGAGGGTCCGCAGCATGATGAAAACAGAGGAAGTGGAAAGCATTAACACAAGGTTGGTTATGTGAAGGAATTTCTGTTTTTGGAGCAGTAATTAGCATGTTGAAAAAGACACATTTGATCTGTTTTGGTGAGTGACAAACTATTGTGGATTGAGGATGAATCACAATCAAGCTGCTGGAGAACTAAAAGTGAACAGAGAGGAGGAGTCTGAGGCTGCATTCACAATACAAATTGAACAGGACTTGGTAAGATTGGGAACCAAAGTTGCCACGTTATCTCTCTCTCTAAACTGGCCCGGTTCGTGTTCGCATCACAGACCTTTTGCCTGTGGAGGCGCTGTTGGACAGAAACACATTACACAAACAGGAAAGAAGACATCTCGCTTCTCTGCTACATCTGCTATTTTTTGTTTTTATGCATCTATCCCGCAACTTCTCTCACATTAACGGACCCAGTGTGAGCGATGAGAAAAGAGAAAGTTTTTTGTTTTTTTTAAGAGGACTGCTTCAGGACTAGCCCAAAATCCTTCATCTGATATCAATCACATTTGGAGTTAACTGTGTCACTATGGAAATTACTCCACCGGATGTAACTAACCTATGTCAATCTGAGATCTATTCACTTACTAGAAACTCCATCTTTGAGGGACTGCAATAGAATATTGCAAACAAAAATAGTTTCTCTTGTTTTATCAACACATTTGTTTATATTTATGTAACTTCTCTGTTTTATGTTGGCAGCTCAAAATATAAAATATTTAAAGTCAACATTACTGGAAATACAATAAAAGCGACAAAAAAATTGTCGCTGGATCACATCAGCCTTTGGTGAGGAATTGTTCTTTTTTGTTATTATGTCTTTTTTTTTTGAGTCTGTGTCCAAAAATGCAATCAAAGAGGCCAAAGTGAAGCCTGATCCTCTCAGGGCTGATTCTGAATGACAGTTCAGAACAACTTTGTAAAAGTTTTAAATACAGCTTCAGTAGGATTGGCATAATAATACCCTACATGGAGACACAGTGCTTTGTTTGAGTACATTAGTCCAGTAATTGCAGGTTTTATGATTTGCTAATTTCGACTAGTCTGACTTTAATTATAAACCTTATTGAAGTTAATTGAGTAGTCAGAGCAAACACTTAAACTGCTTTTAAAAACTAAACCTCAAATTCTCTAAGACTATGGCTAGCAACAGTCCAAGTCTGCGTTCCTCCAGTCTTCCTCCTCCCACAGTTTGAAATCACTATGTTAGTCGGCTTAGCTCAAGTACATCTGGAGTGGCTCTAGAAAGTCAAGAGAGAGAGACACGACTATGAATAAAATGTGGGCTATTTGTGATGGAGGCTAAGCAGACAGCTCTATTCCATCTCTGCAAATGAACTGTGTTGAAATTAACACTTTGGTAAGCACACATAATTAATTTCTCAAAGGCTTATGACGCACTCGAACACTTCGCACCTCCGGATCGCTTCCTTCTGCATCATCTCCTCATTCTCACATTAGAACACACAGGGGAGTGCAGCCAAGTCAACATATATCTGCCAGTTAGAGTCGAGCAAGAGGAGTCATGTTTGATGGATTACCTTTAACAAGAACACCAGAAAGCAAGATTTTGACTTTGTGACAGTCCAATGTCTGGGTAAAAGAAGAGGGCTTAAAAAAAGGTTTCAGATGTGTTGGAGACAGTCAGACCACAACAGCTGGCAGCTGCAGCAGAAAATCCATTACCGGTTTTTAAGTGATGCTAACTCTCTAAACTCCTCCCACAAGCACTTTTCAAACTAAAATTTCAACTGGAAAAGTGTGAGAAAAAAAAAAAGGCAAGATTTTGATTCCGATTTGACAATGCTATATAAACACCATATACTGTACACAATACCAAGCAAACAAAGGAGTTATTTTTGCATTTAGCATTTATTTTAAAGTTAATATCTTCTTTGTATTTGATCCATTGCTAATGGCACTCAAGCATCTCCTCAGAAGCAGTGGGTGTCACAGAACAACACTCAGGTAAGCATTTCAAATCATGAGAATCAGCCCAGTCTCCAAAGACAACGTAGATATACAACAAAAACATATTGTAAGCTTTGTTTTCATGCCTTATTTAAGTCATCATGTTACAAAAAGAGACACTGTCTTTGGGTTTATCGGGTAAATCTTAACCTACCCCCAGTCCAAAAGTTACCCATTTTTGCAACTTGGAGCCTAAACTTACCTGCTAAACACAAAGAAAATGTCATGTGGCTTCAAATTTGTGGTTATTTTATATTTTGGCTTTTGTGAAATACTGACGTAAAAAAGGTGTGAAAACGTACTTTTTGTGACATACAGTATTGTTGTATATCTACTTTTTCTTTGGAGACTGTGTTGCCATCACAATGACAGCTGGAGGATTTGTACCTGTTGTATATGTTTTGGATTAAAGAGGGAAAAGGAGTGCCAATGGAGTCCAACTTAGATAGAAACACACTGAACCCAAAAAGGCCTGAACAGGCCTGAAAGGTGAGGTGAGAGTGCAATCCACTCTGCCACCATGGAGCTGGAACAGTGGCAAGGACAGTGGAAAGAACTTCACAACAATAATGCCCCTGGGGGACCAGGCCTTTTTTTAATTGCCATTGTCAGTGAACAAAATTTACAAATAGGAACTTGTGCAACATAGAACACTGAATAATAGTAATAATAGAAAGCAAGACCACCTTGTTGAATAAAACTCAATAGATACAATGTGTATTAGTTGCACTTTATGACATGACATAATTTGACATTCCCAATACAAATAATCAACATACTGTATGTGTCAACAACGGGCTGCAGTGAGTGGTTAGAGGACTTGGGCTTCCCAATAAGGAGCCAAGTCAACATCTCACAATCTCTCTGAGTGGAGTTTGCATGTTCTCCCTGTGTTTCTGTACCAGTCCTCCCACCTCCAAAATACATGATGTGTAAGTGAATTAAACATCACTGTATGTCCCTGAGAATGAATGAGAGAGTGAAAGATTGTCTGTTTGTGTCTGTCTGTGTTCCAAGTTATCCACTGTCCAGGGTGTTCCTCCACCTACGGCCCAAAGTCACTGGAAAAGGCTCCAATCAAATGAATGAATGAATGAATGAAGTGTCTACAATAGCCAGTCCCATGTCATCACTTAGTCCAAGATATCCCATGAACAGATTGAACTATATACCAACTAAATGAGACTGATTTCAACTTGTTTTCCTCTTCTAGCCTTAAATGTCTGCTAATATTGTGCTGAAGAATGTAAAAAAGTTGTCAAACTACACACTTTTTTCCACTTATATTATTTGGGTTGAGCAACATAGTTATGAGTTTTTCTTCCAAACTGTGAGTAAAATTACACGAATTATCTGCTGCATGTGGCGCCGCTTCTCCCCTGTCTCTCTCTCTCTTTTTTCATGCATGTTTTTTGACACTGTTCCATACTCTCTGAAGCCGAAAACGCACCCCATCAGAAACTCATTTGGTATGGACACGCTGTGATGTCCCGGCCCCTTTCGTCTGTGCTCAGTATGGTGCTCTCGCTATAGGCACTTTGCATTCATGTTGTGACTCTCTGCACTCGATTGTACAATACCAAGGGAGGCAGGGAGGAAAGACGCTAGCTGCTGCTGCTAATTCAGACTTATTGGCCAGTATACACTATTGAGCTTTTAAAATGAGAAGCACTTTACCATAACACTCATTTAAAGACTGTGTGAATGGGTATTATTAGCTTGGAAGTGCCTTTAAAATGATTATTGAGCTGTTATGAAGAAGATGGTGTTTTGCATGATTAAGTGTGGAAACAAAAGGCTGGTGTATAAAGCCGTAGCAAGCTCTGCACGACTCCTGTTATCAGTGTTGGTAATGAGGGAGTTTAAAATATGCCAAATTATGCTGACAGTGGTTAAAGCTCTGTTAAATATCACGTAATCAATGGTAGATAAGGTCATCGGTAAGCGATGGTGATGATGATGAAGACGCAGGACGCAGAATGACTGATTACACATGTGGCAGGGCTATAGGGGGCAAAGGGTTTGTCCCAGTGTGAAAGGGAATACTTTGATTTGGAATCGTTGAGACGTCATTAGGAACAATGGGGCACTTGGGCGAGAGGATAAGCAAATGTCATCGCATTGTGTTTCAACCCAAGAGTGAATGAAAATGTTTTTTTTTTTTTTTACTGGACCAAAACTGCTTATGTCAGGAAAGAATGGCCAGCTGGTCACTTAATTCAGATAAAAAATGTGAGGTGATGTCTGAAAATAATAGTGTCTTTATTGTCCAACATACTGTAAATAAGAAATAGCTTGAAGTCACGGAACAAAAATACAAATGCAACCTTTACAAAATTCTTTGAAACACATATTTGTAAATGGTTTTGAAGTGGTTAAACTTTTTTCTTCATGGGCCGTCCTGAAACTGACTAAATAAAGTCGATCGATGAAGTTGATCTGGGCCATGTAAAAGTAGACATGCAGTAAAAAAAAACAAATATGTCAATTTATAATTAATGTTTGGGCTAATTCTTCAGGAGATCTGAGGGCCAACATAATTGGTCTTAGGGCGGCATTTGGTCCCTGGGCCACATTTTGGACATGGATGAGGAAATGAACATTTCGTGGACAGAAAGGAGAAATCCCAACACAGTGTCACAAGAAAGCGTGCAGAGGGATTGTCATTCAATGTCACTTTCCGCTCTACTGTGCATGCTTCTTGCAGAAAGAGATGCTGTCCATCTAGTTAACTGGAGAAACTTCTTTGATTAAACAACAAAACGAGACGACAGCTAGCTGTTTCGATCATGTCTGAACCGGCATGATTGGTGTCTGTCTCCTGAAGCTTGAGACAGTGTTTTTCTTGCCATTTTTTCACTCCCCTGATTGTACAGTACTTTTAGGAATCTAGGGTCAAATTTCATTCACAAAAGTTGATTTAGAAGCATAACTTTTGTTTTTGCACAGTAATAAAGAAGGTAAACTAGAGAACATTTGCTTTAGTTTTAACATAACATTTAAAAAAGTTACATCCGTGTGAGTGAAAAAACTCAAGCTTCAGGAGACAGACGTCTGTCAGACCGGTTCATACCTGATTGAAACAACTCGCTCTCGTTCCGTTTCATTGTTTTATTCAAAGAAGTTTCCTCATGTAACCAGATGGAGAGCGGCTCTATAACGCATGCACAGTAGGGCGGAAAGTGACGTCGACTGAAAATCCCTCTGTATACGCTTTCTTGTGAGATTGGGTTGGAAATCCAACAAGAATTTTGACAGATTTGTGCTAACAAAGCTTTTGTTTTTGTATGTTTACACCAGTTATTCATTCATTCCTTTTCTACTGGGGCCACAGGTAACCGGAGAATATCCCAGTGACTTAGGCCATAGGTAGAGTGGGTCAACAGGACAGTGGTCAACTTAGCACAAGTTTAAAAAACATAAAGACAGACACAAACATATATTCACTCTCAATGCACAGAGTTGCTAATTGACCTATACGTGCATGTCTTAAAGACAGGAGCAAGTCGAGTACCTGAAGAGAACACAGGATAACACAAGCAGAACATGCAAACTCTGCTCAGTTGATCATGAGATGTTGCATTCAAGTTCACAACGTCTTAATTAGAAAGCTAGTCTTCTACTGTGCATCTATTTTTAGCTTTTAACTTTTCGATTTCTAACTAATTTTACCTCAAGGGGCAATTTAACTGACTTTAATTGAGCAGTTAAAAATAATAAAACCGAATGGCTTAAACTGGGTCTCAGACAGTCAGTTTATTAGACACAACAGGAAAGTTCTCTTGTAATTCCTAAAATACAAGACACCCCTGAACGTCTCATAGACCCCAGTTGCTACAGTAGATTGACACTTGGCACTGCAAAAAGCTCATTTCTAGTCTTAGAAGGACTAGAAATTGGAATATTCATCTTAATTTTTTAGTCTTTTTGACCAAGCAAGAATGAAATGCTTAAATGTTTGTTTCAATACATTTCTTGCCGTTTACAAGAAATTTGGCTTAACACTTAATACTTAAACATTCTGATTTTAAGACTCCACAGCTTATCTGATATAAAGACAAACAGATATGTAGTGCAGTCTTTTCTCTATTTCTCTATTTTGCAGTTTTTTTTTCCAGCTGCATCTCGCATGTCTTTCACAAGTCTTTGTCAGATTGGGCAGTTGACACGTCTGACCTTTAGTGCCTTGGATCTGTCATGTCCCGCCTCAGCCCTTGTCCTCCCATTGACCGCTCAGGGCAGCGCTACGATTCGCCAAAAAGGGTATACACTCCTTCTGAGACAGCCCATTCTTCAGCCTAATCTCATCAAAACATAATCAAAAACAACCGGGCAAATTAGCTGGGAATCTCCCTTTATTCATTGTGCAAAAAAAAATATCTTTGCGAAATGCATTTGAAAGTGTCAGCCCAATTGCCTACTGTTGTGTTTAAAGCTCTTTTTGTGTGGTTGCCTATTTGGGGTTTTAATAGGAGAGAGAGAGAGTCCTGGGATAAGCCGTGGAAGAATGCATGTACTGTCCAGGCCGTGGCATGGTCCCAGGAACAGCGGAGGGGGGAGGAAAGGGTGAGGGGGGCAGTGCTTGGGGGTGAGATCAGGGGGAGGGGTTTGTGTTTTTGGCAGCGCACGCATTCACCCCACATTACCATCCGTGTCCCCGCAATTCCCTCATCTCGCATTTTTCCCTTTCTTCTTTTCCAAAAATCCGAGCCTCTATTGCCATAAAACTCCACCAAACTGAATATTTAATTAGTTTCGGGGAAATTTGCATGCTGTGAACTGAGAATGTTTCAAACCAAACAGCATGTAAACTGGAAATATTGCATTTTCTGGTTTGCCACCTGTTTGTTGTGGCCAGGCAGTCACAGCCTCAAAGCCTAAAGTCATTCATGCATATGCACTCGGTCTTCTTCTTGTCATTCAAATCTACACCTACTACTACAGGCTCTCTAGAATAAATCTAGTGTGAACATTTGTGTCATGCAGTGCAACACGTATCATTTGTTGAATGTGGCCTGTGGAATGTTGGTCCACTCCTCTCCAATGGCTGTGCAAAGTTGCTGTGTCGATTAAAAGCTTAGCCTACATGCTCACTGTGTGATGTGCACCCCAGTCTCCGTAAATATGCTACGAAAAACCAAAACGTAAAACAACCACTAATTTTGAGGGTGACATTTTCTTTGTGTTTAATGGGTTTAAACCCAAAGAAAATGGCGCACGTGGCTCAAATTTGTGGTTGTTTTACGTGTTGGCTTTTCGTAGCATATTATCATTAAAAAGGTGTGAAAACGTGTTTTTTGTACATTTTTTACATTTCTACGCTTTCTTCAGAGTATTGGTGTCTGGTAAGTAAGTTGTGAAAAAAATGTCACCTAGAGATTCCATTTTCTTTGCATTGATAAAGGGTAGTTTAACTCTGGTACTTGGCGATGGTTAAGATGAAAATGTTGCTAATATTTATAATCAATAATGCAAAAAAGTAGAAACTGTCATAATTACAACTGTCAAGATACTCATTTTCCATTTATCCATTTTTTCCCGCTTTATCCAGAGTAAAGTCGTGGAGGCAGCTGTCTGAGTAGGGAGGTCCAGAAGATATCCGTGTCCACACACACTTCCTTCAGCTCCTCTGCAGAGTCCTGGTCTTTCTCGAGGTCTCCTTCGGTGGGCATGCCTGAACACCTTCCAGGGTGGCGTATTTTGACATGTCTACCCGTTGTGTTCCTGTGTTTGACATTCTGTTGATTACATGCCCACCTCATGTCTTCACCTGTGTCTTGTTTAGTCTTAGTATTTCATCCTCATGTTCACCCATGGTGATTGTCCATTTTCGTCTTGTTCCCATGCTCCACAGATACTCATAAGTGTTTTGTCATCGTAACTCATGACTTTTGACCTTATGAAACACTTTCATTTGAGCAGTCTTTGCATTTTGGGTTGACAACCACACTCCTTTTGAAAATGTGGCTTCTCAAAGCAAAGTCGTTCCTCAGTCATATCTCTGTGATCTGCTCTAATCACATTCACAGCCACTAACTCAGCTCAATAATCATACATTAGCATCAGTTCTTCACTGTATATTATAACGTTCATTTGTGCCTCTTGTGATGTTCATCTTGACTTCCAATTAAAAAAGGAGTAGATTCATTCTTTATAGTCAGACAGTTTTGCCATCTTCAGAAGTGCAAACAAGGGTAAATATACATCTAACTATCAAAGTTGTCTGACTAAAAAAATAGTACTGCGTTCTCTCCAATAAAATTCTTTGCTCATACCTTACATTTTTATGCTTCTTTGTCTCATGAAATAATTCTTCATTCGTTGTGTTGTTTCTGGATGCAAGCTGCATTTCTCCAGGCTTGTTGGAGACTTGTTGAACCCCTGTTGCTTTTGCTCAACTTCCTACAAATCTTCCCCTCCGTCTCTCCTCCTATTGCCTTGTCCTCCCTCAACGGCTTGTTCCCCCACTTTCCCATTTGACGTTCATTTGTAACAACTTCAAAAACACGCTGGCACAGAATATACAGACAGATGTTGCCCATGAAATATTTATCCCTCCGATTGTAACCTGGATTCAACACTCGCCTTTATTATTAATGATGAATGGGCATTTTCTTTTTAAAGTCAGCGCTGTGTTGATTTGTAAAAGAGCTGTATGAGTACTTTTCTGATACCTTCTTCCCTTCTTGTTTTTATTTATCTCTGCGTAAGCATTGTAGCCGATGATATGTGATGAATTATGAGGGGCGCGAAAACAGCAAACTCAGGACTGTCCCGGAAGGATGAATCTCGGAAATCCATCTTCATCTGCTGGCGGGCCGATGATGACTGGCCGTTTAAAGACACGCTCGCTGTCTGTGGAGATGTAGCCAGCAGAGTTTTAGCCGTGAGCACAGATCTAAAGCTCCTCCCACTGCTTTGGCACACGAATAAAAGAGAATAATAATTACACTGCTGCAATCAAAGATGTTTTTACAACTTCATGATGAGATACAAGCATCAGGATCAGTGCATATTTATTCTGCACGCTCTCAACTCTCGTAAGCAATAATTTGCCAGGTTACTTGTTGGGTTTGTGGAATCGGTTTGAGTCTGTTCCGTTAGGTCACCAATAACAACATAAACAATCAATTTTATGTACATGCAATATTTGTAGCTCTCTTTTTACGTAAAATTTCAGTTAAGTGGGACTTACATTCCTCAGTGCAGAACAGGGACGAAGTGATAGACTACAAAATAAAAACATTCTCTGACTTTTTGATAGCAGATGGGTCAAGACCCTGTTTTGGGTCCCAGATCAGTGGTTGGGGACTACTGTCGTAAGGTTGCCACGTCAATTTTACACCAGTCAGTCAAAGTAGCAAGACCGGTTTTTCTGCCCAGTGATGACAATTAAATAAATAACCAACACAATGTGTGCAAACTGTTATTTCATCACATACAAAAGAGTCATTGTAATCAGCCCAATACTTCAAAGACTATCCGCTTTCTTGTGGTCTTTCCTTCACAGGCATCATTTACAGTATATGCACAGAATATTTTTTGTTGCATTTTATAAAGCACACCGGTAGATAACTCACAATTTTCCTGCCGCATGTTTGTTTTTGTGAGGGTTCTTCTCTGCAAAAAAAAGAATAAATAATTGTAGAATCTCTTCATGTATGTGGCCTAATATTTTTTGTGATGTGCAGCCAGCTTGAGTTTAAAGGGTCTTTCACACCAACACAACCCTAGTCGCTGCCGGTAAGGTCAAGTGATGCGTCTGTTCACATCTCTTTGGAGTGCACCAATGTGAAAGAAGATTCACACAAACATGATCCAAACAGCCACCAGTCGCCAAACAAATGCAGAGTGAGCATGCGTATGATGCAATGCTTGACGAAACTGATGAAGCTCAAGTTGTTTCTAATCTTACCTCACGGATTAAGCTCAACTTCTATTTCCTGCCACAGTCCAGACTTCTCTGTTTTTGTTTTCCTCCCATTTGAACTTGTGTAAATACCAACAATCCATGCTCAGCTAAGTACTGTTACAGAAAGTAAGCCACGGACCAATCAAACAGCTGCATATGAGGCAACTGGCGAGGCAGACTCTGCAAGCAAGTCTTCAAAACCTCCACGACTTGCTCCGCACTCCTCTCAGCCTCATTCACACCACTCTTGGTTTGGTGTGAAAGACACTTAAGGAACATGCACTCTCCTGTTTGCATGTTCTGCACAGGTAGAACATGCAAACTTTCCTCCCAGGGAATCAAACCCAAGATCTCTTGTATATGAAAATGCAACAACCATCAAATTAAGCCAGCATGGAAATGCAAGAATCTAATTGTGCTAAATGATGTGTTCATTCGTCCTTCCTAGAACAGTGTTGTGTGACTGGAGAAGTGTATGTAGTAACTAGTAAGAGCCTGATGTGATCTTCATCACAGTGGCAGGGATGTGTGTAATATCATGTACTACTTGGACATGCTAAAACATCAGTGCAGATCCATTATCTCATACTACCGATAATAATACCATTTAGTGTTTGATGTTGACACGTTTAATTTTTTTTTTTTTTTTTCCTGGCAACGTTGTTCAGTCAATATTTGGTAAACAAAGAATAAGTACATGACACTGTTTAACTCATTATTTAATGTTGTGATTTTAGGAAATCAAGATCCAGTTTGTTGCACATAGATCCTAATCCAGAGAAGTTTGTTTGTTTGTTTGTTTGTTTGTTTGCACTAATCCACAAGATCACATATTTTCATCTCTTGCTTAAATCCAACAAGAAGTGACAAGGAAGTGGCGTGATTTAGATTTACACAATGCCTCCAAAGAATAAAACATAAAAAATGTATTTCATTACAATTTCCAATCCAACAATTTGGCAAGTAGCATGCTGTTTTCGAAAACACAATAATGTTTCTTTTTACAAATCCTGATTTCACAGCAGCATAAACTTCCCGCTCCCTCTCCTCACCTCAAATGCCTGTTCACACGAGGCCGGCTGACCATTTAAAGACACTCTTACTGTCTGTGGAGATGGTGCCAGCAGCGTTTTGGCCTCCAGCCTCGATCCGGGGCTCCTCCTCTTGCTTTGACACGTAAATAAAAGAGAATAATAATGTTGAGCTGGCGCCTGTGCTGCATGCTAATACGGCTCCAAATGCCCTTTAACCAGCGCAGCATATCAAAAGGTGGAAAATATGATCCTAAGAGGCGTCTAACGGTGCGTGACAAGCTGGAAGCCTCTGCTGCTGGGACTGTAGAGTTTATTCACAGCTAAATAAAACTATTAGGGCGCATTTAAAGCCCTACAACTGGATTTATGTCCCTGTACCACCCACTAACAGCAGCATTCCTATACTATTCTCCAGCAAATGTACTTACACACTGCTGCTGCTTCACTTTATGAATACAGACTGTTGCTTCTTCTTTCTATTGTCGTATCTCTATGGAACTTACTGTAAATAAGCTTTGGGTGAATGCTGTAACTAATCACAATAAAGTGAAAAGAGTTTTAGAAGCAAATAGGGGCACAGATACAGGGAAGCTGAACTTTTTACCTCTTGTAAGATGTTTTCTGGCGAAGAAAGTGTATTTTAGCACAACTAATTCAAGTCGAGTCACAATAAAGTTTATATGGAGGTTGCTGATGTGAACGTTAAAGATGATAAAACACTGCCTGATGTTATTTTTTTTTGTTTTTGTTTCATAATGCCTTCATGATGTAATTAAAAAGTGAATCTTGTTAATTCCAAACAGTACTTTATAGTGGCTGACAAAACAAAAAAAACAAAAAAAGTTTGTCAAAATGTTTTTAAGCAAGGAGCTGCATCACACATTTTACAGAGAAACAGGATTAGATTCTATTGAAAACATCACTAAAAGATGGATAAAAGATGAATAAAATGATGAGAAAAATGTCTTTAACCTGTAATAAAGTGTAAATATAACAGGTTTAGTATCGTACAATGTCTTAACAAATGTGTGATTAGCTCAAAATAACTCACAGTAGAGTAACTCAGCTACATTTTAGATGCAGTAATATTGTAATACAAATGTTTTAAGAAATAGAGCGTTTTATACTTTTTCTAATCAAGTGAGTGTCGGGTATTTTTTCTTTGCAATTATTTTTTTTTACCCTGTAACTAGTAATTTATAATGTATTACACTTTTACAGTAACTTGCCAGCACTGATTGTGATATACATTTTTTTGTCAAATTGCTCACCTCTAAATCATCAGCACAACAACGTGTAAACTATTTTAGTAATTGAATTATTGTTAACTGGTCTATGACTAGGTTGTACAGCATGAGAAAACAGGTTTCATGACTCAAAATGAACAATGACAACAAGGATAATGTGTGAATTAAGTGTTTTTTTAAGGAAGCACTATTTTGTCTGTAAACATACAACTCCAAGACATCCTTAACTAACTTTGTTTGAGCTTTGTCAAATTGTGTAAGTCTTAATAACAGGACTTTTACATTCTAACCAAGTAATTGTCCAATAAATTGGTTAGCAAAATGGTTGTTGCGGCATTTATCAAGTATTTACTCAAGTCCAAAATGAGGATTAGAAACTTGACTCAACTGGCATTTATGTCTTGAACAAAAAAGTGATTTGAGGTAGGCTATATCTGTGGTAAGTAATATGTTATATGTGCTTCCCCCAATAGTAAACTGATTGCACAAGAGTGCATTTTTTTCTCAGTTTATACCTGTAATTTAGCACCTGGTTTGATGAATGAAGCTTTTTCTGAAATTGCAGCCTGAAATTGTGCTGTGATGCAAGCTTCTCCTGATAATGTGCAATATCTTCAAATGTCTAATATTTGGGTAGTTTAGAGTCAAATGTATCAACTTTTTTTGCAGCTATTTGAGTTGCATTTTTAGTCAGAATCGTTAAGTCAAATACTAGACCTTTAAGACTAGTTCAAAATACTTCCTGGTTTAATCTGCTGGTTCTCAGAAGGTCTAATCTTTTTGGTGGCACATGTGAAAAGTTGGAGTGTAGAGGTTTTTCTTGCTGTAAAGACGTAGGCTATAATAACCTTGTTCCCCACTGTGAGCAGGTTCGATTCTCTTAAGCCTCCTCCTGCTTGTTTCCATGGAAGAGGTTTAGCTGAATATTCCACAGAAAGCCATGAAACCTGTTCTGAAGTGTGGTTTTAAGATTGTTTTTCTGTGGAAACATGCAGATGATGTGCCAGCTCCGAAAAGTCACAAAGTGTCACATTAAAACTTGTATTTGTTTTTGGTAAGTCCATGATCTTTTTCACCTTTTTTTTCAAATTTAACCAATATGTTTTGTTTTGCTGTTGTTGTTTTTTTTTATTATTATTATTTTTGAATAGATTTGCATGAAAATCTCAGTAAATATACCATTCATTCTTTCAAAATCTCCTTTAGAATGATAATTTATAAGGGTTGAGAGCTATTACACTAAAAAAGGGACAACTATTATCTGAATATCTTTGCCCACCAAGTTAGTGCTAGATTTTTCAGAATTAAAGCACAACACATCACCTTTGCCAAAATTTGGATTTGTACAAAACATCCACTGCACAACTTGTATTTCAATAATGTTAATAAATAGACAGGAAACAATCTGTCCTCATTCCAATAATAAGTGCTATTAATAACTACTGCTATAGAGGATATAAAGGATATTGCAGTGAAAATACTTTGATTTCAACAACCTTGTGTTCAACAGACATAAGTTAGGATTTGTGAATGGAATTGATTTCATCTTGTAACCATGGAGATGCATGGAGCAGAAACTTTTGCAGAGGAATGGCCGATTGAAAAAAAAACAGAAGTACACCTGCTCCGGTTTCCACCTCCAATTGCACCTGCTTCTCCATCTCAGGCCCTAATGATGGTCCCTGTGCCCCGTTCATCTGTTGACCGTTTGCACCTACGTCACTTGATTATGTGGGTGTGTGTACATGAGTGCAAAACTGACCAATTCTTACAAAAAAAGCAATGGTTGTTTCAAATGCTTGTTGTCTGTGGAAGTAGGACAGCTTTTATACGTGCACAAATCAAGGTACTTAGAAAAGCTAATGAAAGCTAATGAAATCCAGACCCTCTTCCTCCTGCTATATTTGTTGATTTAATAAAATGTACAGGTTTGCTTGACTTTACTTCTCATGATTTGTACCATTCTGTGGTAAACACCAGGGTTTTGTCTTACACTGGAGCAGATTTAAAAGCATACAAGAGTTTGGTTTTCAGTAACTTGGCTGTATCATGTGAGGCTAGTGTTAGCCTCACATGGGCTAGAGGCTAATGTTTTTTTTCATTAGCATTGACTTGCCTTGTTTAAAGAGTTCACTGCAAAGCTGTAACAACTTAGAGGGATTCCAGTTTCGATTTATTGCTGCCACCCACTCACGTTTTCTATCTTCATCAAAAATGTAAACGAAAAAGCTACAGGCTTAGGCTTACAATTCCTGCCTGTTAGGGCAGCGTGTTGCACAAGATACAGCCATTTTACAATTGAAATCAATAAAAGTAACTTAAAAAAGGGAGGTTGGCGGCAAAGTTTCCATAGTTGTAATGCAAGCAGACAGCACTTTTGCCTTCCATCATTGAGAAGTGGGCTTTACTTCGAAGAGTGTGACGACATGTACAAAGGATCAATAGTCTTTGTTAGATTTGTATAGCTCAACACAAGTTCCAAAACCAGCTCTGAACAATAATTAAACAAAGACCAAACTAATAATAACCAGCATTAGGCCACTACCAGGTCAGGTCCAAAGATTGCAGGATTTGGAAGAGCCATATCAGATCTTTGAAGGACCTGTTTGACCCCGAGCCTTTAGTTGAATAGGCCTGCTATAGACTGAAAAAGGAAGATGAGTCCACTTGGGTAGCTGTGATGCTATTAGACTTTAAGCAGATCGGGGAGTGAATAAAACCGCTTTGGTGGGAATTTCAGAGGGCTGAGATTAATTGGCATGCAAGAGGAGTAAGTGTCCACAGTCTGCCGATCACAGCCCCAGCCGAGCATGACAAGCACAGCCTATCTCACACTTTTCATTAGGCCACGGACAGGCCGACCACAAGCTTTATGCTAAACACTTTTGATAGTAGTCTGTCTCTTTCTCCTCCTCGCTCTCACAAAGACCTTTTATTTATTTATCCATCTATATCCTCTTCCCTCAAAACAAAACAACAGGATGCAACACAAGCTAACAAGTTAAAAGACGCTACAAAGTCTGTCAAACAAGTACAAAGAAGAAGTGAGTAGAAGCGAATAGCCGGCGGGGGAAAGACAGAGGAAATACGGGATCGAGAGTCTGCTTTGACGGAAGGCGGAAATCAATGGATAACTGTCGACGTATGATTAACTACGCCTTTATTCTGGACGCGTGCCTGCTCAATTTACAAAATGTACATTTCATTTATCCAGATGCATTCACAGTGGCAGCAGCGGCGAGCTTGGCAGAATATATGATTTGTATATGCAAGAGGGGTAAACTAATTAAAGTGGAGAGTGAAAGGCGGACTTGTTTTTTGTTGTATGTCGCAGTCATGAAAAGAAAAAGTAAATAGCCGAGATTGTCTGTCACGGTTTTGGCGACGTTCAAAGCAAGAAAAACAATCTTTCTTTTGTGAGTTTGTATCCAAAGTGCATCTGGAAGACGGGAGTTATTTTTTAATGCCAAGAAAAAACAGCTCAAGGAGACAGTTTGTCAGAATGTGGGGAATAAGTGATAGATCTAAAAGGTCAACAACTGAACTTCAACTAAAGGTAGACTCCGAATACACAGTCGTGCTACAATAAACTTACTTTTAGAATTAGCACTGAGGCAATTTTTGCTTCTTGATTTTTCTGCAATACAATAGGTTAAAATAATTTCCTTCCAGAACAGATATTTGTTGAAGTATCTATTCGAGTGAAAATTAGTCTGCAGTGTCCTGTCTTTGTTTAATAATGCATCCTTTGTTCACAAAAATCCATAAAGTTCTTCCGCTATCGTTGTTAGCATTGTGGTTTCTGACAACACTCTTCATTCCTACCAGATGTGAAAAAAAAAATTTTACAACATAAAAAAATAAATCTTTAATCACATTTTACGTAAATAAAAAAACAAAAAAAAAAAAAAAAACGCAAAAATAGGGTATAGCTTCTTTACAAACCTAAACACAAATGTTGAATTCTAAAATTGTACATATTGACTTAACCTAATGAGTTCTGAGCCTCCAAATTGTTCATCACAATGTGGTTAAAGCACTTTTCACAACATTAGTAGTTCCCCCATGTTGGTATGCTAACGAGAAAACAAGTGCCCAGGGACGACAGGTGGAAAGTAGCATTTCTTGCTATAACCTGATACAAGGCATCTTCCCTTTGGTTAATGTTTGTTCTGCATTGTCCCAATACAATTAACATCTTACTGTACAATTCTACAATGCAAACAACAATAACACACAGATTTCTTGGCTTTTAGTGATCAAATGAGACATTATTAGATAAAGACTGCACACTGCACATTCATTTTAATCATGATTTTAAGCTATATTCTTTCAGATGTTGGGCTTAGTGCCTTTAAAGTCAGAGAAAAGCATAGATAATATGAAAATATATATTTTGTAGTGTATTCTCCAAAATCAAGCCGTGAGCTGTTTGCATGCTACTTGTTGCTAGCTTTACTGTGATGGCTAACCTCCTTTGAACATTTTGAAAGGTGCCTCTAAACTCGTTGTAGTGAATAAGTTGGATTCTCCAACGTGATAGGTATGACATGTTGAAAGAAGTTTGACATTAATAGCCAAAGCAAGTGATGTTTTGACTCATCACGGCCTGATTCTTGGCCAAATACAGCAGCAAGCAAACACATAAGAATGCAAGAGAATTTATGATAAATCAAAGCCAAGAAGATGTTAAGACAGTGGACTAAACACAATAAAAACCCAGTGAACCTTTTGAGTTGGCTTACTTTTATCAGGTTCATAGTGTATTGCAGTAAGCTATTCAAAACCTAATGACGTGACATGACATCATAAACTCAAACTGTATCAGCTTTTTGATAATGTAAATGTGAAATGCTCAATGAACAGTGTTAAATAGTCATTGTGGAGTATGAGTATTGTGGCTAAGCTGCTTCAACTGGAAAGCATCTAAATTGGTATTAGTCATTACAAACTGGAAAGGATTGAGAAACGAGGGCAGAGGTCATATTGCCAAACACACAGTGACACATAATTAGCAGTGTTTAAATCTGTGTTGCAGTAGATTAAAAACCAAATTATTTCAAAGTAGTTTGTCACAGCAGAGGTTCGTCTTTACCTTTGTGATTAAAAATGAGTCAGTAATCTATCCCAAACTTGTTGTGGCAATCACATGAACAGCAAAGAGTATTTCTTTTTTCAATCAGAGCGTTTCAAGGTCAAGGAAATAAGACTAAATAAGACCCTATACATGATTTTTTTTTCCTCTTCAAAAATACAGAAATAATTCATTTTAAGCTTCCCACAAGTCTACATGTTTTGCTTAAATTCTGAGCTATCGAATAGTTAATGTGTTTTAAGCTTTTTTTCATAGCAAGAAGTGCCAATATGCTAAAGGCAGTTAGCCAACAGAGTTAGCTAACAACAACAGTAACAGATAAACTTGGTGGAGTTTGGTGAACAAAAATAACATTATTCGACAGAGACAGGACATTGTGGACTCATTTCGACCTGAATAAATACCTGTGCAACTGAATCCGATTATAAGTTATTTTCTTGTACAAAAAAAAAAAAAAACAAAAAAAAAGATAAAGTCCTTTTCACTTCATAGTAAATGCAATGCTATTTTACCAGAAACGAAAATGTATATTTTGCATTTTATCTTATATTGTCACCAGGCTTCAGATGTTAAAAAAGTTCACGATCAAGGTATTTACGTTTACATATATCATCATGAGCAGCTTATGAATAAAGTCGTGTTGTAACTGTTAAAGATCTACTATTCCTGATTGACTCAGCGCTAAGTGTGTTTTCACTGTGGTCTGTTTTCTACCAAAGTGCCATTTGTTTGGGCAGGTGTCAGCGCCGCATTTGCATTTGAAAGTGCACTAACGCACTGGCATTAGACTGGCATTTGTAACTGTGACACAATGAGAAATATGTGGATTCAAGTCAACAGCAGAGGGTCATTTCAGTAGAACATTTAATTTGGTTTAAAATTGGAGCGTGTGCAAACCCATCAAAACTGTTGATGTCATCCCGTTTTATTTTAGAAAGTGTGGAGTAAGCTATAGAAAACACATTTTAAAATGGCTGTATGGCCAAATGTCTCTACAAGATAAATCATATTTCTTTTTTATGACATAGCACATATGTCCAATTCTACTTTAACTATTGTTTTTTTGGATTTCTTTATGTATGCATGTCAACTTTTATTTGAATATATAATGTGATAAAAATATAAAGTACATTTGGTTTTGTTGGCTAATCTCACTCATGATATATGTTTTATTGTTATGGCTAAAGTCAACCAAACATGACAATGACTAAACCAAGACAAGCCCACTAACCATTTCTCAACAGCGCATTAGCTCATGTTGTGTCTGAGTCTCATTATACGACCACAACAGCCTCAGACACTCACTAACAAGCACTCATACTCCCAGCTTCCTTTACCAGGTTTTCACAACAACAATTCCCATTTACCAATCATAAATGGACCAAGCAGAGCAGACAAAACACTCGACGGTGAAGTGGAGTGGTAACAAGCCTAACCATTTTCGCGGTGACCTGCTTTATGGAAATAAGAGCTCGTAATGGGGGAAATTTCCAAAGGGTTTTTCAAAGGTCAAGAGTAATATCTGTCACTGCTGGTTGATTATGGGGAAATACAGTTGAAAAGGAGGCTTGTGTGTTGAATTGGACGAATGTGGAGGGTCATTCACAAAAAACTCTATTATCAGACTGGTGGTGTTGTTCGTGCACAATCTGATCAGGCTGAAGATGAGAGATGACATGACTGCACATCTGTTGCTCTTTTTGAAATTAGGCTGTAAGTATTTTTATGTTGAGTTAAGTTGGAATGTAGTTATCTATTTGTTTTTGGGTAGTTTATGAAGAAATGTTTATGAACAAAGTTGATAAAAAATGTCCACGTCAGATTAATAGTAGCACACTGAGAAGAGATTGCAAAGAGAAAATTAGGGTTGACACCAATAAATAACTACCAAAAATCAAGACTGGTTTCAACTATATGCCCTAAAATATATTTAAAACATATTTTTAAGCAAAAATGGATGCTTCATTCAAACAAATCGACAAACAACTGTTACGTTGAGGCAGCACAGTGGCATGGTCGGGGTCTTTCTGTGTGGAGTTTGTATATTTCTTTGCCTGCAGGGGTGAGTTTTCTCCGGGCACTCCGGTTTCCCCGCCAACCAAAACATGCATGTTGGGGAATATTAGCTACCAGCTACGGTTGTCCTAAACAAGCCTAGCAAGAAGGTCTGGAGATGGGTCCTCGAGCTGTGCACTGAGGCTCTCTTCGCTCCTAAGGGGCGTTAAGGAATGGGTTAAAGACAAATTTCCCTACAATGACATGAAAGTGTACCTTTACGCCTCCTGAACACTGACTGCAAGGCAGGTTTGGTTCAAGACATGTGCGAGTTTCTTGCGAAATGCCTTGTACACCAGCTCCAGTCACTGTGGTCCATATTTACCCAAAGTCACACAGATTTATGTGGGTTCCCGTGAGATTGTTCATATAATGACTTTAAAGTCATCAGACTGCTGCAACCTCCAGGAAAAACAGACTCTCTATTATTCTTTACGCACACTTGGGCGATCCTCGAACATGCGGACACAGTGCTCCGAGGTCTACAAGTGCTGGTCAACGAATTAGAATAATTTGAAATGGTGCAATCATGAAATTCTTTGAATGCATTTGTTGTGCAGAAAGAAATTCAGGTGTTCACCGCACCTGTCCTACTCGTTAGAGTAATCACAGAACTCGTTACCTGTAAAAAACCTGCTCAGCTGAGCTTTCCAAAAGGTCCATTTAGGCCATTTAACTGTGACACTGTTGTTCCATTGAATTAGAATAATGGAGAAACCGTTTCATTGAATTATAATAATTTTTATTATAATTAGAATCATCACTTTCTCAGTATTTTTTTGGCTGCCCCCTTGGCTTGTATGACTGCCTGAAGTCTCCGCGGCATCGATTTGACCAGCTTGTCGCAAGTTTACGCACTCACAGCTTCCCAAGCAGTGGCGATGTTCTGCTTCAGTTGGTCCAGCTTAGTCGGCTTTCTGTCGCGAATTTTCCGCTTGATGATGGCCCAAAGGTTTTCAATGACATTGAGGTCAGGCGAGTTGGCCGGCCATGCCAAAACTTCAAGCTGTTTTCTAGTGAACCAATCTTTGGTCGACTTTGCCGCATGAGCCGGTGCAAGATCCTGTTGAAATATGAAGTCTTCTTCGCCGAACTGTTCCTCAACAGTCGGAATCAGGAACGTTTCCAGAACATCTTGATATACGGCAGCATTGACAGTCTTCTTGAGGAAGCAGAGTTTCCCTACACCCCGAGCAGACATGCATCCCCAGACCATAACGCTCTGGGAAACTTGACGGATCTTTTCACGCACTCGTGGTTGTAGGTTTCGCCACCACGACGCCAGACACGAAGACCTTGGTCACCAAAGGAGATGCAGAAGCATGATTCGTCACTGAAGACCACTTTCTGCCAGTCTTCAGCAGTCCACTCGCCGTATTGTTTGGCCCACTTCAGCCGTTTCTGCATTTGTTTCTTGTTCAGCATCGGTTTTACCATAGTATGTCTATGGGTTTTACTGCTGGAACGCGATATTTGAAGCCGAGTCATTGAAAACCTTTGGGCCATCATCAAGCGGAAAATTCGCGACAGAAAGCCGACTAAGCTGGACCAACTGAAGCAGAACATCGCCACTGCTTGGGAAGCTGTGAGTGCGTAAACTTGCGACAAGCTGGTCAAATCGATGCCGCGGAGACTTCAGGCAGTCATACAAGCCAAGGGGGCAGCCAAAAAAATACTGAGAAAGTGATGATTCTAATTATAATAAAAATTATTCTAATTCAATGAAACAGTTTCTCCATTATTCTAATTCAATGGAACAACAGTGTCACAGTTAAATGGCCTAAATGGACCTTTTGGAAAGCTCAGCTGAGCAGGTTTTTTACAGGTAACGAGTTCTGTGATTACTCTAACGAGTAGGACAGGTGCGGTGAACACCTGAATTTCTTTCTGCACAACAAATGCATTCAAAGAATTTCATGATTGCACCATTTCAAATTATTCTAATTCGTTGACCAGCACTTGTATGTACAAGGGCGCGTTGGTTTTAAGCAGTTTCTAAGGCTTGTAGGACTCGCGCAAGTCCCAACATGCCAAACTCGCACTTTGTGTACAGCAGGGATTAACCTTTTCTGATTTCAGCACTTGGTCACTGTCTCAATAGACAATGGAAAAAATTGTTTATAGTCAAATGATGGAACATATTAATTGCTGACCAGTTGAAATCATTGTTATAGTGACGGCCCTTGCAAAAATTAAGCTTTTGCTACAACCCGTTAGAGTACAAGTCTGTTATTTTTCGAAGAAAAAATTAAACAAGGTCGAGGTACATCTGTAGGTCTTGTCATGTTGTTTTTTTTTGGTCAATGCACCTTTAGCTTCTGCTCAAACAACAATGCAGAGCTGTGATTGGTCCGCCACACAAACCACAGTGGGAGCTCAGTCAGATGGATACATCTATAATTGTGAGAATTCATCAACAGAGCCAAGCATTATGAAGGTGTCATTGATAGACCCCTGATTTATTTTTTTTTTCTGAACAAGTACAACAGCAACATGCTGATGGATTGGGAAAGAGGCAAGCGTGAAGTGAAAATGAAAAAAAAAACAAAAAAACTGAACATCCTTGAAGCAACGTTGAGTGATTTGGCTAACAGTTACTATCAGAAAGGCAATATAGTTGTTATTGGAGAATGATTCTATGTATTCATCCATCCATCCAACACACCTTAAATGTTATTTTGTTTTTTAGTATCCACAAAAAGCTAATGTTTATTCCCATGTTTACTTCAAAACCTTTGATAGTAAAAGCTGAACAAGGAGAGTTGAACAAGAAAGAAAAGCGCACACATTTTCTTATTATTTATTTATAGCTTCAGTTGTTTTGCATTGAACCGAACAGCATATTTAGGTTGGACTTAGATTTATAGCGCGCCTCAGGCTAAATCTGTTCTCTGCATCCAATACGGCTGCAGCAACATCATCACACACATCTTTTAAAAAACCCAAAAACTAGAAATCCATTTAAGAGCTTAGTCCAAGTCAAGTCTCAATACAAACATAGCCCACACTTCCTCACTGCTTATCTTGTTCTGCAGCGTGTTGACATCTGACAGACATGGGTGGGCTAGTCCTTCCTGTTGCGGGGGGCATTGGGGCATTATTTTGATAGCCTCTTTTCACTCAAATTTCCAACACGGCGTATACTTCAGTCAAGCATGGGCCGCTCATTCAAAGCCAGCCACTGTTAATAATGTGCCAAACAATTATGTCACAGTGCGCGGCTTCCCCTGTGAGAATCCTAGCCCCTTTTTCGCTCCACAATGTGCTACAGTATATGCAAATAAGGGGGAAAGGATGAGAAAGGGAAGTTATGGAGCATGTCCAAGCTACTGTTGTTGCCGGAGTGAACTGTGTTAGTGGTTATGAGGACGAGATAAAAGGGGAGGAGGGGAGAGAGGGAGGAGTGTGTGAATCGGAGCAGTGGTCCATGGGAAATACACAGGGAAAGTGGCGTAGTTAGTTTTTGTTTTGAATATTCAACTATGGGCTCTTTTAATGCTGCAGCATGGCTAGTTCAGGTTGCCTAAAAACTTGTGGATAGCTCATTCTTGTTCCATTCATTCCTTATGGAGAATTTGCAGATATGCGCTAAAATAAATCAGTATTTCAAACTTACAAAGCACATATTTCAACTAGATAATCACTGGCAGCAAGTTCAGACCTTCACAAATGAAGTAAACACTTCATCAATGTTAAATGTTAACAAATAAATTAACTTAAATATAAAGAAGACACTTTGATTACATATACTTTTATTGAGCCAAATTGATTTTGTGAAAAATCTCATTCAGTTTGTAGAGTTATTTTTGACGATATGAATTTAATTAGCATTAGCTTTGAGACACAAAGGGACATTTCATAAAAATGAGTTTTCCTAAATGAATCATTTACCTAGCGTGTGAAAGTTTTAACATGCAGAAAATAAATATCTGGCTGCAGCTGTTGTCTGCTTTGTGTCAATTAAATTATTGAATTCATTTATGGCATTTCAGCTAATTTTCCCTATAGGACTGAACATGAATGAAGGACATCTTTCAGACCAGAACTAGCCTTGCTGCAGCACTGGTGAAACAGGTCTGTTGCATTTACCTTAAATAGATTTAGTTCCAAGTTAGTGAGCTACAAAAATTTGGGAGAAAACAGTTTAGAGTGTATGATCTACTCCATGGTTATGGAACAGTAGTACAGGCTCCTATAAAACTAAGGAAAAAAAAATTATGTATAGCAATTATTGAAAACTAATCAGCATGGTACCCGGATAGCAGAAAGAGCTGCAGTCTGATTGACACAAGCTGCAACAGTAACACTTGCCAGCGCTGTTAGTGAACTATAAGAGTTTATCACTGTGTGAAAACAAAAGTTATGCTACTAAGTTGTCTGTACGACTCGTATAAGTTTACATTCAGGTGAGTGAAAAACGACCCAAAAAAAAAAAAAAAAAACAACTTCCCACAACTAGACGCCTATCTTCTGGCAGGTAACATGCATAGTAGAGCAGGCAAATGAAGCCTATTTTTGATTAAAATCTGTTTCTGCACTTTCAAATGAGAAGTTTTGCAAAAAATAAGTTATATATTGCTTTTGTAGACTGAAAACAACCATTATGGATCTGACGTTAGCACATAGCTGGATAGCCCCGCATACCTCTTTTACTGTTTTTATATTTTATTTTATGTATTTTTTATAGGAAATATTACATTCATTTACTTTTTTCTTCATCAATAGTTTATACCCAGCTCTCTAATATAATATTATTCTATGAGGAAGTAAGTAGTTTGCAAGACTATAAAGTGAAGAAGGTGTGATTTTATGCATGAAGACGATAAAACTTAACTGGTCGCTGGAAGACGAACATCTTATTTTTTCATTTTGCAGTTCATTCATTTTTTTATGACGAATTATAAAACATAACCTTAAAGAACACATTTTCCTGTAGCATTATATAATATTATGTCCCTCAAATGACCCTTGAACCATACTTTTAGTTCTTCTAACTAATATTTTGGCGGGTGCGTTCTTTGCTTTGGCAGAGCCGGGATAATGTGGTTTTAGAAATAATGTGGTTCTCAGCGTTCTACGCGGAGGCCTGGGTCAAGTTCAGACTCCCATGGTAATCATCTGCTCATTGCAAATAAATAATAAAAGGCTGAACCGCAGTGAAATGGGTGAGAAAAGCCATAAAAGATCTGAAGAGGACCTGAACTCCTAACCACCATTTTACTGTGGGAACTTGGGCTCAAATTGGACTTTAACATTTCCTGTTTGCACTGGGAGAGCTGTGCTAAAGTCTATGGGCAAGCCAAACATGTACTCACCAGTGTTATTACTTTGACATAATATTACTGAAGGCGTGAACACGAAAAAGTACTTGTAAATAAAGACTTGAGATGAAGAGCATTTGATAAAGTTATTTCAATGTAGAACAACTCTGACATGGTTCCATGAATGCATGTATTTTTATAGACAGTAAAAGACAATCCCACAAACAAATAAAAGTATGCTATACTACACGTAAATGTTCAGAATTTCAACAGACATAAAAGAACGAAAATAGAACCACATTGTAAAAAAAAACAACAAAAAAACGCATGTCAATATGTTGAAAGTGAAAGATGGAGAGAGAGAGGAGAGAAAGGAGAAAAAAAGAGAGTGGGGGGTGTAAAGACAGAGAACAGAACAGAAATGAGGAAGAAAGAGAGAAGGGAGGCTGGGGGAAGAGAGAGATCCAGAAGTCCTCATCCATGCTGTCTGCTGTTTTTATGAAAAACAAGTATACTTTATAGGCTTGTTGAAGTCCTCAAGGTCCTAGTGCTCACTCACATACGCCATCCACTACTGCATCAGAATTTCCAGTATGCATCAAATAATAGTCTAGACAAAAGTTGTTGTCCTTGGCAACCTATGATTACCAAGGACGAATTACCCGGGCTCAGAATGTGTTTGGTAGAGGCCAGAAATAAATATAAATTTACATATAAGTGAAGAACAAAAGCTACCCTGTGATTAAATGCTGTAGAAAACCCTTTCGTCTTTACTCTCATATCATAGCTTTTTCACCTTTTTTCGCATTGTCTATCACAATAAATGACTGGTGTTATTTGGGCGAACAGTGGGAGGAGTTAAAATGGCGCCTGGGTCAAAGTGTCCTGAGCGTTTTGAATGATGTGTCAGCTGTGTGTTTAATCACAGGAGGAACAAACCAGCTCTGACCTTCTCATAATTAAAATGCAAAGTACCTGTTGCCTGTTGGAGAGGTTTTATTGGACGTGACAGGGGGCAGTCAGTTTAGACAAGACAACGACAAATCAGCGAGAAGGACAAGTGTTTAATGTCAGAGAAGGGGGAGAAGAAGCATGTATTATCTGCATGTACATGAAAATTTGTCTTGGTCTGGTTTGAAAACCATTCATAAATGTTTGATAAGTTTACATTTGCTTCTCAGTTAATCAAGATTTCGATTGGATAACAGAAGACATATTCAGACATAAGGGGCAAGAATTTTTAAAAGATTTCCTAGATTAAAATATATTGCAAACCAAATAAGGTCCTAAGATTGAGCCCTGTGGGACTCCACACATTCACTTAACTCTATTTTGAGCTTTGGCTGCTCATTTTGTGTCAGTCATCATTCTCATCACCATCACCTTTTCTTATTTCTGAAGAAAAAATATGCATTTAGACCAATAAATATTTTACAATAGTTAATGTATGGTCTGCCCTACATATTCTCACACATATGAGATTCTGCTCTCCACCGCTGTTTCCTCTACACTCCCTAAAGTCCTTGTGCTGGACTTCGTAAACAAAAAATAACCCTGGAGCAGAGCAAGTAGTTTCTGTGCGTTTCAAGCGGATGCTTTTAGAGGACAAAAGAGAGCATTAAAATCCTTTGAATTTCTGCGTGAACTGTCCGTGAAGTCACAGACTTTTCTCTGCGTTTCAACTCAAGTTAGTTCTAACTAATGCACTATTCTGCTCCTTCTTGCTGGATTGGACGACCGTTCCTCCTGCTTTTTGGGAACCGTTTGCAGTTCTGCGATACCTGACCTAGTAGCAGGAGTGACATGAAATTGAGTGGAGGCACTACATAGCGCCAGCTTAGCATTGACCTATACTGTCTATGATACAAGTCCACTCTGTATAGACTTTTCACCCTTGGTTACTGAAAACTAAATTATAAAAATAGAACTCATTAGCCATTTACAATGATAACATTATGAAATACAGCATTGCTTAATTGATTACAATTTAGACATAACAATTGCTAATTAGTTTTCTTTTTTTCTTTTTCTCCATACCAGTGTTTTTTTTTTTTCCTTATGTTCCACAATAAAAACAAACAATTGCCCATAAGCATGCTGGTTGTTTTGGTCTTTGACTTTGTGATTCCTTTGAAAAGCCGCGTCCCTCCCGCCTGTCTCTACAGTCCACCTCCTCTGTTTTTCTGTGCGAAGCTGAGAGTAGCACTAAAAGCCGGCCACTTGCTTCCCAGAGCTGCCATTAGCGTCTGTGTCGGCTTATGAAACCTTTTAACATTCCTAAGTTACGTTTCAAAGACCTCAGAATGCCGTAGTGACTTTCACAGCGGCCCAAGCCATTTATATTTTACACTGTAGCCCCATGACCCCAAGCATGAGCCGACAAAACGAAACAATCACACTCATAATTGGCCGGACAGATGTATTTTTCTACTTGAACCAGCAATTAATCTTTCAAAATGTCTGGATAGCCTGTGACACTCCTTCAACAGGCTCGACAAACAAACTTTTTTTTTTTTATTTAAAAATTTATAACAGTTTCCAACCATTTTGAAATGCATTAGTTATGGTGGCAAAAGCATAAAATCAGTTTGACTCCGATGAATTCAGAAAAACAATTTGTTCAATTTCCTTGTTTGCAAAACCTTTTATTCGTCAAATCCTGGAAGAATGATATTACCGTTCAAATGTATGTAGTTTGAATACTATGTTTATTAAAACTACTATGGAGCTCAACAGTGGTTCCAGAAGTAGCCTACACTGTAAATTCCCATAGGGATTCCGAAAAATGCAAATATTAAGAGTTTAAGTCATGGGTTTACCAAGTACAAAACTCATCCATAACTCAGTTGTGTTCAGTTTAAAAAGCACATACCTTTGATAACTTTGCAGTTTCTAAAGCTGCAGAAACAGATTAAACATACAATTGTGTTCAAAGTTCATTTCTCACCATAGCTGATTAACCCCAGAGACTTTTTCCAAATTAGTTAGCAGTGATGATGGTGTAAACTGATCCAAAACCCAAGAAGTGTAAAAGTGTACTTGTTGTTGTTTAGCCTGCACTAATTAAAATTTATTTAGCTTTTGAAAGTTGTGAAGGCAAGGCAAGGCAAATTTATTTGTATAGAACTATTCATACACAAAGCAATTCACAGTGCTTTACAAGGCAGGAAAATGCATCAAAATTTCAATAATTAAATAATCAGCATATAATTTACTTTAAAAAGAAGTAAAGAAATAAAGAGTGCAGACAAAGTATTTCAGTCATATGCACAGATAAAAAGACATGTTTTCAGCCTAGATTTAAACATTGTCACAGTGGAGGCCTGTCTTACAAGCACTGGTTTTAATTAAAATACAGGTTAAATAGGGTATTTGTATTATAAACGAAACAATAAATAATTAATTAAATTAAGTTTTGATTGTGTATAGCTGCTGTCTGTTTTGTATATGGATGATATATCAGTGTATGTATATGGACTATGGGGGTATTCCATGAAAGTGGCTTAACAAGTCCAGGCTTATCCTAAAATCCTGAGCTGAAACTAGCTTCATCTCCAACTTAAGCCTCAAGTGGTTCCATGAAAGAAATAAACCTGGGTCTGAGCAACGATAATTCAAGCTTGAAGATTAATCTGGGCTGTGAGCGCGCTCCCGCTGAATGTGACGAGACCAGATCAATGGAGCGAGAGAATCACTGAGAATGAGAGAGAAAAACGCGTATTTTACATGATTTGACTGAAACACGAGAGGAGCCAAAGTGCACACGGACTACAGTTTGATTTGCATCGCAAAAGTTTTCAGTTTATAGTGGTTTATTCTGATGCGGGGAGCGAGAGGCGCCCCTCCTGTTCACTGCTGGAGAAAGACGAGGCGGAGATCCAGAGGATTTATCATCGTATTTGTGAGTAGTAGGCTTGTCGTTTTTTAATGCAATGCACAGTTTTCCACTCCGCATGTGGAACTAGTCCCGCTGCGTAAAGTTGTCACAAAGTTGTAGCGTAACCTGAGCGTAAGTCTTCACAACCAGAACTGACCAATCAGAGCAGAGGATGTCCGTGGTGTGATAGGGGGGTCAGAGACGAGGGAAGGAGATGCGATGAAGCGCTTTTGCGCTCAAAAGCAGCTGCACAACTCCACCGCTTGCTCTCACACTTTAGTCCTGCTTTCATTGCTTCATCCTTAAGAGAAATAGCCGCATGTCTGTGGGAAATCTTACGTAGTTTAGATTCACGTAGGAGTGGCCTACAAGTTAATTTTCCAGTTAAATATGTGGCTTTTTGTGCAGCCAATGTGACGTTTGCTCTTACAAACGCGTCTCTCCACAGCGAGAGCGGCTCAAAAAAGGATGAAAAGAAACGGTCAGAGTGGCTCTTTGGTGCCAATGCCAAGTAAATAAAAGTGAATAAAAAGTGACATTATAAGTTGTGTTGTGACAGACAGAGAGATTTCACACAGTTGTGGAAGTGTGTGAGGATAAACATGAGATTTAAGACGTTTTTTGAGACAAAGCTAAAATAATCTGGACTGTTAGCCTGGTCCGACCAGGTTTATGTCTGCGGACTTGTTACTGCGGCAACTCAGCGTCACTCTGGTTAGCCCGTTAGTGGAACGGAAATGGAGATTTCATAAGCCTAGATTGGCCAAATAAGCCAGGCTTTGGCTTTAGCTCGCTTCATGGAATACCCCCTATGTGTATGTATCTACATAGTGTATATGTGTATATGTATGGATGAATACAACTATGTAGGTGCATAGGCATTGACCATTTTGAATTAGTTTTTAGTTGCATTAGTAGTTTTTGTTTTGTTATTATATCAGTTTATTTTTATGTATATACGTATGTATCTGTGTATGTATATATAGTTTTATGTACTGTATTTGTTTTGTTATCACAAGTGGTGAAGAAATACTGTGTTTAGCTAAGATCTAACAAAGGAAAAAAAAGAAACTTAAATATGTCACAATAAAGCATAAAGAAAAGAAAAGCACGTTTTCGTTCTGCTTGCCTATGTTTTTTTTTTTTTTTTTGACAGTAATAATAATAAATTGCTAATACAATTGTATGTTTTGTTTTGTTTTTCAAGCTTTTTTGCACCAATTGGCTGTTCCTACTTCACTTTTGCGTCTGAAACACCTTTTCTAAAGTTTTATTATTGGTGAAAATCAATTAGTGATGTGTCATACTTATGAGATGGTTGGTTGAAATACTTCTATTTATTTTTAATACGATTCAAAACTTGTGAATTAACATTTTATTACAGCCTATATCTCACATTTACTTCCAACCTTACTTCAATAATAAATTTCTCGCCTGTACTTGAACACTCCTTTCACCTCTGTTACAGTACATTTCACCAAACGACTCGCGCACTAATTTTACATGTACCGGATCACCTTCTTCTGACACCGGCAGCCATGTTTTTATCTCTCCTCTTCCGCGTCGCATGTAACTGTATTCCGCCACATGCTCTTGACTTTTCCGACTTCATAATTAATTAGTGTGACCGAAAATTAATTAGGGTCTGTAGCCCAATGAGCGCGGGGTGTGCATTTCAAAATTAAATCCTTGGAAAGTGCAGGATTAGTATGCAAAAGGAGTGCTGTGCTCGTTGGTAGCCCTGGGTCTAAATGACAGAAGATTAAGGCAAATGTAAATATCAAAAGCATAAAAAAACGCGCTGATTGGCTCGGAGGATTGCATATTTGTGATAAAACATGCGCAGACCAGTTTTACAAAATGGTTAATTGATTCCGACAGTCCTACCTGGTCGTCATTGATAGTAGAGATCTGAAAGGACACAGGTAACAAGGACCAAAGTGAAGGTTGTCAAAATATTAAGCACGCAAATAAATGAAAAAACAATAATGGCTGTCACTGCAAAAACGTCAAAATTGAGACAAAATTTGGAGTTATTTATTTTACAGAATGATCATTTTGGGGCTTATAAGGCAGGAGTGTTAAAGTGATTTCAGACCATTAAGGCTCACATTGGCTTCATGATTGTTCTCAACTAACTATGATATAGCTTTAAGACTTTGATACACCTTATTAATATAGCTGGCATCAAAGGCCACGCCCACTAACACACCTCTGTGGGAGAATCTAAATATGAACCGTGAAACTGAACAACTTTTTTTCACTCACTGCTCAACAACTGCAACTGCAAATGTGGTCTTAAGGAAATATATTGTGTCAAATGCAGATACGAAGACATGAAGATGAATACAATGATCCAACTGTCCCAATATGTAAATAAATCCAACAATGGGTTGCTAAGAGCTAAATGCTAACGAGATGCAAGCGATGTACTATAATGTATCTTCTGTAAACTTTTCTGACATCACATCAACAACCTTCATTTATATGTAGTGTGACTCGACTTGAATCAATTGTGCTAAAATATTCTTTATTCACTACTTAAGGAGGTAAAAAGCTTAGCTTCCCATGCCTTAGCATAGCATATCCCCACTGCTTTCCTCCTCAGCAGGTCACACCCCCAAATACGACGTGGTTTGAGTGTATCTTTGAAGCAGTAACCGCCTCCTTATGATTCAACACTTTCAGGCTCCCATGTTAAATATCTATGGGGTTTCAGAAAAAAAAAAAAAAAAAACATATTAAAAGTTTGAAAAAGTCCTCGGAGCTAATCTGCTGTGAGTCATGAGTATAAAACCTTTATTTTGTTTGTTTAAAATACTTTATACAGTTATACATAACTTATGAAGTTATTAGGCATTTTGCTACAATTTTAAGTTGTAGATGTTTTTTTAGACTGAAAACAACCACGTTGTGGCATATGTGATGTATATATAAAGATATACATCAGAATATCAAAACTCATGTCTATACGTTACAAAGCCAAAACGTAAAATAATCAAGATTTTGGGTGACACGAGTAAATTTAGGCTTTACGTTACTAAAATGGGTACGTTTAGGACTGGGGCTTGGGGTAGGTTGAGTTTTTCCGTTAAACCCAAAGAAAATGTCGTCACGTGGTTTGTTCAAGTGTTTTGGCTTTTCGTAACATATTTAGGTTAAAACAAATTGCTCATTGTATGGTTTGACATTTACTTTTAGGAAATGGGGGCAGAAACCTGTGGGTAAATACATGTATTATTTTTAAAGCGCAGGATAAGTCACTTACGAACAGGTTAAAAAGCAAAATAAATAATTTCTAATTTATATTTAAAGCTCCTTCCCAACAACCAACCATCCATGTTTTCATCATTGCAAATCAAAGCTGTAAATTGTTGAACATGTATAAGCAATAGACACAGAGAGACTCCTGCTTCACTTCCTGACAGCTCTAACCTCATCTCCTCTGCTTCCTGTAATTGCAATTTTGGTGTGAGTTTGAAGCGAAAATATCCACAAAGTGTGAAATTAAAATACATGTTCGTCAGGAGCCTATCGCCATCTCCACCGCTGCCTCCTTCCTTCTTCTCTTGTCTGCCAAAGCGTAACACGCAGCCAGCTTGCAGTTGTCATGGTGATTAATGCAAATGCACACAGTTAACCTGCGCCAGCGAGAGGGGTAGCTTTCAAAGTGTAACGCGGACCTTGACTACAGCTAAGTGTCTCCGCACAAAGGCTGCTGTAATTGAAAATCACACAATGCCACGGCCATCTATCTGTGCATGTTGTGAATGAGATTCCTCCACTCCAGATATTGGATTGGCTTATTGGATGAAAACATTTGTAGTGTGGTAGTGATGCTACGGCTGCAAATAGTGCTGGGGAAATATTATCTCAATATTGACTACTCTGGCAGTGTTTCCCAACTATGGTGAGATAAAGGTCAATGGAGGAAATATTAGGTTTGAAGGAAATTTTATTGGATTATGCCATTTCCTCTGGAGTAGTTTTATAATCTTGAGAATGTATTTGCAAAAGTATTTTGGACTTAAATGCCATTGAAGTAATTCAGAATGTCCCTACTTTGGAATGAACAAGGAGGCAAGCGAAGAGGTGTAAGACAAGACTTAGCGGGCAGACACTGTGCAATGTTTTCAGTCGTGGATATGCAGACCTCCTCAGACTGTATGAGTGAATCACTAGGGTCAAAAGTTAGCAGCTCATGGGTCATGTCTCACACCGCCAGATGGTCTTCTACGATCTGAGTGCTTGCCCTGTACGTCGACCCACAGCGCGTCAGACTCCTGTATCCGGAAGCACAACATAAAGGGTGGAGGAGAAGAAGAAGAATCCGGAAGTGGACAACAAACCTTGTCTTCGCATGGGCAGTGTGAGAGATAGCTTCAAATGGGCTCGAGGCACTGGTTCAACTGTGTGATTTACCCACGTGGAGCAACCAGGATTTCAAACAAGTTTGATTTTCTTGGATGTCGCACAAGTGAAATATCGTCAAAAAAGGTAAAAATTGCAGTTTCTACTTTTAAGCGATGCAAAGAAATTTAAAATCATCTCTAAACGCATTGGCCATAGACATAAAGACATTTTCCCACCATTACTTGCTTCACACTCACTTGTTTGCAGAAAGAACAACAACATCAGAGTTCATAGGTGAGAGTAGAGCAAATAGCATGAGTTGCCTTTACATACGTACAGTACACTCTCATTTGTAAAACTGAACAAAACAATGATTTGTGGCCATAAACAACATGCATTGCTGTAAAGGCTTCAATATAGAAGTAATTCATTGAAGTTGAGGGAGTGTCTGTCTACAATGCTTCATTGTGTAGCTGATGAAATTAAAAAGTTTGCACAAACTGTTTTGGCAGAAAAGATAATGGCACTGTCTATTTACCCTCATTGGCTGTTAAAAAAGTTAGGGTCACTGTGTTTCAGAATTATTTTGACACATCCAAAACCATTACACTCAACTGTGAATAATAATGCTAAAATTAATTTTTTTAGGTCAGCAGACCACACATCAGCTAAACTGTGGTAAGAAGAATCAACATGCATGTTTCACTTTGGATTGTCAAAATAATTCAAAATACTGTCTTTACTCCTGTATCAAAAGCAAATTCAAGCATTATGTTCAATATCTTATCTAACTCATTAGCAGATGTATCTTGCTTTATTACAAAATCATGCAGTCTAGTCTTGTGTCTAGTCGATGCAGCTATTTTTGACCTGACAACAAGTCCGGGAAGTGACGAGCATGAGCTTGAGCAGTGCCATAACAACTGGCATCATTAGTGTATATAATCCACAAAGGCTGGCTCTATAGCTGTGAATGCAGTGTGACCTGGTAAGAATGTATTAATGAGAACGCCAAAAGGGCAGAGACAAAAACATCATTACACATGGGACTATTATATTGGAATGTAGGCAAACCGAATTTGTGACCGATCGACCTCGGCTTTAGGCTTCATCATGTGGAAATATTGTAAGAATGTGATTTTTTTTAAATCAGTGCAACAAATACACTAATGAATATGAGACAGATATGGTTAATGCTATGTTATGAAATATTTGGGGTAAAGTAATATGATTTCCATGGCGACAAGCAGGTGGTCTGACATACGCATCAGATACAGAGTGGAAAATTGCAGCAAAAGGAGTGCAACTTAGAGGTAATAATGCTTGATGTAAGGAATAGATGATAGTGATGGTCCCCATTGTTCACAACACACAACACAATTCTGAATAATGTCCAGCTGATAAAAAAAAAAAAAAAGTTTTGTTCTGAAATTTCCTATAAAGTACCTTGAAATGCAGTGCTTGCTGATTGATACAGACCACAATGAATTGCCAGAGTTGATAAAAACAGATAGAAGAGCTGTTTTAATGCACCCTCTCTAATGTTTATAGTGTAAGGTAAGGTTGCTAGCAGCTTATATAGATCAACTTCAGACAGATTCATTTTGAGACGTGTCAAACAAGTTCAAGTCACATGCATCATGACATTTTGCAACAATTATTTCCCTCACAGTCGCATCAGGTACATAATGACAAGCCCAGATTACACATGGCTTTGGATCTCAGGAAGGAGTGAGCTGTATCAGAACAGCCCTTTGTGGAACACAGTACGGTCGCCGAAAAATACGTAGATATACAACGAAATGTCAAAAAACATCCGATAGTCACACTGCAAAAGCCAAAATGTAAAATAACCACACATTTTGGTTGAAGCCAATAGACGACATTTTCTTTGTATAATGGGTAAAATTTTGCCTGACCAGCCAGTTTCTACACTCTTTGACAGACACTTTACAAACCGCGAGAGTCTAGGAGCGGAGTGTCGAGGATCAGTTTTGTGGGCAGCCTTTCCGAGCGCTGAGTCAACCAATCACAGAAAAGTTGGAAATTCCACCAAAACAGCGACATGATGTTTTTGTAACATGTAGCCAGAGGATTTTTTCAGTCTGAAGCCTCTCTACAGGGTTTGCTGCTCAGGTTTTAAGGAATTGATACGTTCATATTGGACGGGGAAATTATTGGCCAAGTCTCCGGTTTCAGACCCTTCTGCATTCAAACAGAATGTAACAGAATGTAGGAGGGAAGGACTGGTTAGGCAAGGTAAGTTTAGGCTTCAGGTTTAGGTAAGTTTAGAACTGGGCTGGGGTAGGTTAAGATTTTCCCATTAAACCCAAAGAAAATGTCACCACGTGGCTTCAACCAAAGTTTGTAGCTATTTTACATTTTTGCTTTTCATAACATTGACTTAAAAAAGGTTTTTGACATTTCTTTAAATATCTACATTTTCTTCAGAGACTGGGTTGAATGAACAATTACAGCAAGAGTACATGGTTTACTTTGATCACAATACTTTACGCAAGTGTTGTGATCAAAGCAAGCATGAGAACCAGGCTGAATGTGAGCTATCTTTCATGAGAGGACCGACACAGGAGACCGGTGCTGTCTGAGCTCAGGGTAAAGGACAGAGACACAACACACTTGCTGGATTCAGAAGAGATTTTCAACTGTGTGTTACATCTCGAAAACATATGGACTACAAGAGGCGTATGAGTTGCTTTCACTCATTTGCCAATGAGGTAAGAACAGTTTTCTTAACCATTGCAAATCCAGAAATCAGTTCAAACACTGAAATGAGAAAATAATTCATGTCTCCACATAAGTCAATGTTAAATTAGTCAAAATGCTTGAAATTAGGTCTAATTCCTGAATTAAGCAACTTCAGTTGTAATTCAATATTTTGCTGTGCGGACAAGTAACAAGACAAACAATCTCTTAAAAGAATGGTCACTTGTGCGGAAGGTTTGAGCTCTTAAAGACCATTAATAACTATTTCAGACATAAAGCTGAACAATCCAGGCAACAGCTTGTAAAAAACTCATATGATTATTATCAATGTTCGAATTAGGTGTACCTATCAAATATTGAAAAACTTACAGTGAATATATGGCTTGGGTGAACATTCTGATACCTCCTAAACACTGACTGTAAAAAGCAATTCCAACCAATGGCCTCACTGGATATTACTCACAAAGAATTTATGAAGAAAGTTCGATACAAGTCTCACAAAGATGTAAAGATCACTAAAGACCAACTTGTGCAAAAACCCGACCGCAAAAAAAATCTACAATTCCATTATTTTAGCTGCACCTTAGCTGTCACCTCCTCACCTCTTTGTGACCCCAGTGCTCGAAGGCTAACTGTTTGTCTGAGTCTGTCCCGCGAGTGCACTGTCGCTGTCTGCTGCCGCTGTGACACAAGCCAGGCACAAGTCAATCTAATTACACACACAATGATGAGTATGACCCGCTCCGACCCGGATTCTTATTCAAATAGACTCATTTACCTCGAGCTGATCTCCGACGATGGACCTGAACCCGGGATGAACACTAAGCCTGGGTTGTTTCAGCGAGTCGTGGCTCTGTTGTTTTAAGATTAGAAAGCGTTGGAAGCTCTTAGACTTTACAGTGTTTGTGCTACGCTGATGTTGTTTTATAAATGTTCTTATTTCAGTGTCTGTTCAGTCTCACTTTAATAAACAGATCATGAAGTCTTCAGCACAAATGTTGGCGAGTTGGTTAATACATCAGCCATAACAGTGCATAAGACAAAGAACAAACACATACTGTATGTAAAAAGTATGTATTAAGCTATAGGGTACTTAACTTTTGTGTGCAAACATACAACTTAAAAAAAAAAAACAAAAACAAAAAAACTTTTTTTTTTTTGTGACTAAGTCAGACTCTTGGCTCTGTCTGAAGCTGATAATATACAATTTTATTTTTCATAGATGAAAGCAGTGATTGGCTGTGCTTGGGTGGTCCACCTCAGTTTCACTTTGATGTCTTAAAGAAAATGTTCAAAAGCCAATGTTGACACCACAATTTAATATGGATATTAATGACCATGTGCCAAAGGGTTTGTTAGTGCTAGGAAGTACCAAACCCAGGTGATCAAATGTGGCAGGAGTTGTGCGTCAATTTTACTGTAATTTACTTAATCTTTATAAGCCTTTAGGCTTTGGCTCACTGGTGTTTGCTGCCATATTGGCGATGAGCTTTAGCCTTTCGCTAGGCACTCGAAAGCAATGTTTCCCAACCAGGGGTAGTTGGACCCCAGGGTGTACGCGACCATTTGCCAGAGGGTACATAGGATGATTGTAGATTTAAAAGAAATGTAAAATTGCAAGTATTTCCATGTGAAAAATTTTATTTGCAGCACATTTTACATGTTAAGAGGCACTTTTTTGACATGGAAAAAAAACAGTGAAATGTAATGGTTATAAATGAAAATATATGAGTAAAGGTGAGAAAAAAAAAGGTTCTCCATGTGTGAGATCATGATTAGGACATACTCAAGACGAAAACAGTTGGAACCACTACTCTTGACATGTTGTGTTTCCCCATAATTCTTTGTTGGAAGCAGGAAAAACGCCAGCTGAGTAGAGCCAACAAAGTCGAAAGTGCCAGATCATTTGACCAATCAGAGCAGGGAGAGGTAGTCAAAGCTAAAGCTTATAAAGCTGTTTTTAACGAATCCAAAATGTATAAACTGGGAAGAAGTTTATGAAGTAAAAATAGGTACAATGGTCCCAAAATCGCATATTGGACTGACTCCAGCCCAAGATAAGTTTTGCATTAACATTGTACATGTATAAAAATTGAATTAAATAACTTAGCCACTTCACTTTCAAATTTCTCTATAGATGATGTCACATGAAGGGAACCTATTTGCTCTTCTGTTGTTTTCCAATCCTATGTCATTCTACGTTAAACTAACCAACCAAATCATGCATGACAAGAAAACTTCACAGAGATAATATAGACGTTACATATACTATTATTCCCAGTTGAATTCACATTGTGCACAAAACAACCTAGATAAAAAAACGGTTCATAACAGGCTCATATGTGGGTCGCTCGCTGTAAACAAACGCATGACCTTAATGACCACTGAACAAATTGGCTCCATAGACACAGACCTTGTTATATCTGCTTTAGAAGAAACATGAACTGGTAAACTGTAACTGCATTTGTTTCTGCATTTAAACAAAATGCATTATCCTTCACCTTCTGTTTTACACCATTTAGACTTTGCTTTAATGATGTATATAGATATCATATGTCCTATGTGCACTGCATAATTTTCAGGACCTCGTGTAAATTGTAATAATTATGGACGTAGTCTGAGTTTCTAGTCTTGTGTGAATTGTTCGTCTGTCAAAATATCATAACATTCAAATGTGTAAGGTAAACATGCAATTCACTCTGATGAAGTCCTTTATTACAGAGCAAGGAACCAATGCAGGCCTTCATCAGGGCATACAGTGTGTATGTCCAAATGTTTTCAATGTGTATATAGTTCAGATTTGAGCTAAATTATTATTACTATTTGGCATTATTGATTCCTGAGTAAATTTGATCCTTTTTTCTGCTAAACTAAAAGCTAAAAAATAATCAAACTTGAAATTTGTGACTCGGAAGTACAACCCTGTTGTCGTAGCAAGAGAAGATCAAGAAGATAAGCCTTTCAGATATGCGTGTTATATGAATGAAGTTTCACTTTTTTCCATGTGTATTTCAGGTGAAAATGGGCGTATAATAAACACACAAAAAAGGCAGAAGGGTCGTCATGACACGCAATTTTTTGTTGGCGTGGTATAGACACACAAGCCACGAGAACATGTTGAGACGATGGGTGTTTGAGAAATGTTTGGACAAGAGTTTGGATGAAGGGACTTTATCATTGTAAATGGATTAAAGTCGGGGTAACTAATTTTTTAGTTGTACATTAGTAACTTGTGTTTTCCACAATAAAAATATGATTAGTACAGCACTTTGTAAGAAAAATAAGATCAGCGTGTACTGTCTGAATGAATAATAGATTATTTTTGTTGTAATCGAGAACCAAATGGAGCTCTCTGATTGGCTGAGCTTGGGTGGTCTACTCCTTTCACTGGTTTCACTGTTTAAAAAATACATTTTTAATCCATAACTAGAACCAAAATCAATACATGTCAATATGAACCATATGTCAAATAATTTCGAGAAGTCATCACGTTTAAAACATAAATCATTTTTGCAGTGTAAAAATCAGCTATCCCACCTTTAAAAGGCAGAAACTTCTACTGTTTCACAAGAAATTAGATTTTGTGGATGAGATTCTGATCGATGGATGCAACAATGTGACGAGGAGCCACATTTACGCTGCTACAGCTCAGGTCATTCATGATAAACAAACCCAAACACAAGAAATGCTCAAGTCATGAATGAAGCAAAAGGTTGTGTACCTGTCGCCATTTCCAGAATTAAGTGTGCATTGTCCTCGATCATCCCCATGTGAATGCTTGTGAACTTAATTTAAAGTTTACAGACATTCCTAGGTAAATAACCTGGATTTCACCTTCTTTTTTACACCATTTAGACCTTGCTTTAATGAGGTAAAGCTCTCCGACTCGCAGTTGAACAACATAATAAGTATTCAGTGGTCTAAAGCAGGATCACATTTAAATATGCATGGGAAATAATAGCAAAGAATAAAAGTGAAAACCATTTATTCAGTTCGATTTACACTTGGAGGAGTTTGGGTAAGATCCCGAGGCTGTCTTGAAGGTAAACTCCAAGCGAACTCTCTAATTGGGGAGATTTTTGGTTTGTGTTAAGACCTAAAAGTGACTCCTGCTGCAGAAAAATGAGTTTGTGTTTGCGTTGTTTGTAAAGCAGGTGAGGAGGTTCAAATCTTACCTGAGGCTGTTGAGCTCTGAGCAAATATTGAACTCTCGTGGCTCAGTGACGTAAAGGTCAAGTTTTATGAAAACAGTGTAAATTTGACTACTTTTATCTCTATGACAAACACATGAGTTACTGGTTATGTTGCAGGTCAGGCATCCGTTTCAGAAAACTTGGAATTGTTACTAAAATATACACAAGGACTCAAATGCAGCTTTATAAATGAGATTCCAGATTTCGCTCGAGCTCAGTTGTGATATTCAAAATGAAACTAGTATTATTGTATCATGACTGAAAAAGTTTGATCGGTGCATCCTAACGTTTAACAGAGATGGAGGGCAGCTAAAAGAATATTGTTTAAATTCAGTTCTCGATGCAGTGCAAAAAGTGAATGGGTCTTGAACATTTGTGAATTACCTTAATTTGAATATGTGACTCTCACTCAGTGACCTTAAGTCTTATGGTTCCCAAACTTTTCAGACCGTGACCCCCAAAATATCCATGCAACCCCACAACTAAATTGAATAGTAATTTGAATTAATTACAAAACCATTCCAAATTGAGTCTAACTGTATGATTTTTTAGTAAATTGTGTTTTTTGCCCTGGATTCTTATATACTTACTGTTCCAATTAAAATACAGATAAATACAGTCATAACCACTGAAATGATGCTTACATAAAAGGCAGGGGTGGGCAATTATTTTTTCTTGATAATTGATAGAGACGAGTGGTGAAGGCCTGGACCAAGGGGTAAGAAATTCTCATTATTTCAAACCTCTTTTTATTAAATCATAGGGCATTTGGTCTTTTAAGGTGTCCATTTATTGTGATTTTCAACAGCACAAGTTCAGACACATGCTTCAACCTGATCCATCAGCTTGTTTCATTTCACTTATTGGAAATCGTCTGTTACAAGTGACACAAGTACTGGCAAACACACTCTGCTCCTGTTTGATGATTGGACGACCATACTTCCTGCTTTTTGGAAATCGTCTGCAGTTCTGTGATACCTGTCCTAGTAGCTGGAATTAAATTAAATTGAGTGGAGGCACTAGGTGGCACTAGCCTTGCTAATGCTCCAGAGCTAAGTGAATCAAATAATAGAAGGATTATTTAGTTATCAACACGGGCGATGCACTCGCACTCAATATGCAGAAAGAGCCACGCTCATTGACCACGCTGGATCAGCAACTCGAGCCAGGGCTGTTGTCAGCTAACTACAAGAGTTTATCACTGTGAGAAAACAAAAGTTGTGCTGCTAATCACCATTTGCAATTAAAATCTGACCATACAAACTTGAAAAATTACATTCAGGTGAGTGAAAAACAACTAGAAAAACACTGTCTCAAGCTTCAGAAGCCAGACCTCTGTCACACCGGTTCAAATCTGATCAAAACAGCTAGCTCTCGTCCCGTTTAGTTGTTTAACCAAAGAAGTTTTCCCAGCAAACCTGATTGGCAGCGTCTTTTTCGGCAAGGCGCCTCAGCAGTAGAGTGGAAAGTGATGTCGACTGATAATCCTTGTATAGAAATAAAAGGCAAACACTTATTCTAAACACTGTGCCGAGGGTCAAATTAAAACAGATCAGTTTGTCCAGGTCCTGACCCTCAAAGCCCCAGAACCACTGCTTAATGACATAACCTCATACATTCTACAATAGGCTCTTCAAACCTGTTATTTACCAAAGACACACTCAGTATCCTCGTCCCTGGCGTGCAAACATAACTTTTAAAAGTTAACAGCCGATTGTCAAATCTTCCTCACACCTCAACAAGAAAAACAAAACAAAACCTGGTCATCCTCTTCCTCATCACTGGCGTTCGCACATTTCCACATGTTGACCTAGATTCCCGGATCAAAGGCCTCCGCGCGCACCTCGCTGTCTCTTCTGCTGTAGGTCTGCTGTGAATGATCCAGACTTTCCTGCGCGTCTTCAAAGCGCTGTGACTGACAAGTGTTTTGCCGCGTGTCTGTCAACCTGTTTGCCACTAAAAAGACTTGAGCGCATTTGTCTGACTACAGTCCTCCAGACCCCTGTGTACTGTATGTGCCGAGCGTTTAGCGGCGGTTTTATCATCTCCAAAAGCTCCTCGGAGATCGCTGAAGAAGTCACCTCTTTTGTTTCTCATTTGCATAAGGTTTAGACACGTTCACCGGTTCACCCCGCGTTCGTCTGCAAGGTCAAATCTCAGTCAGCGACATCCTCCAGCAAAACAGGTCTGGTTTTTAAAGCTCTTTTGTCGACATTTCTGACAATCGAGATCCTTCTGACATCTCCAAAGGGTGAGTCAAGGTCTGGTGGGGGAGAACTGCTTTTGTCGAGCAAGGTTATTTCACAGCAAAAATATAGGATGTGTAGGATGAAATGAATGAGATTTTTCTTGTATTCTAGTTTATTTTTCATTTCATAGGTTTAGATTGGCTTTTTGAAAATGAATGTAATGGATATATGTGTTTAGGACTGCACAATTTGGGAAAAAAAATCAGTTTATGTGTCTGGTAGGCTGAAAAAATGAAACATGCAAATTATTGAAAAACAAAATCAGAAAATCACATGTTTTCTAGTTTGTGAAGAAAATCATGATACTTCAAAAACCTTTGTGATTTGCTAATTGCACAAATTGATTTGAACTGACTTCATGCATTTTAATTTCATGATATTGTTGAGTATAATAATGGAATTTTGTTCATTATTGGCTTGTAAAAATGTGGAGTCAATGTTAAACACAATATTGCTCCAGTAACTTCAAAAATTGCAAAAAAAAAAAAAAAAAAAATCAAAATTGCAATTTAAGTTATGTCATTCTGACTAATAACTAATGAGATATTGTTACCAGTGTTGTAGAAAAAGTATTGGAAAAAGTAATCAGTTACTCATTACGTATTACTTATTGCAAACATTGATCAAAAATGGGTTTTCAAATGTTATTATTAAACTAAGCAAGCATTGATTTGACTTAATTAGCTGCCTAAATAGACTCAAATTAAATAAAATCAACAATAAAAAATATTCTGGGCAGCTGCTTATCTGTATTTCTGAGCCTTGTTAACTCAGCCAATAAAACTATTCTGTAGATTTTTTTTTATTTTATTTTTACTACCTAAAAGTAGCTATGGGTATTTTGTTAATAACTAAATTAATTACAAGCATTTTCACAGTAACTACACTACTAGTTACTAAAAAATGTAGTAACTAAGTTACACCCAACCCTGATTGTTAATAGACATGGGCAGATTTATATCACACTATCATGTTGTTGTTGTTGTTGTTGTTGTTGTTGTTGTTGTTGTTATAATTGTTATTAAGTCTCATGAAATTTATTTATAACTATTATAATTTCTTAAAATGCATTTCACTTTGGGAAAAACAATTAAAACATGGACAAATGATGAGCCTGTAGGTCAGATGGGACAAAAAGTAGTCTACAGCTCTAGGATAGACTAAAAGAGACTTGCTTTACCAACCAAAAGTGAATCCATTCAATGAAAGCACTAAGATGAAGGTCTTTCAGAGGCCAGAAGGTCTTTGGACTGGAGACGAGTCTTTAGACCAAGACTGGTCTCAACTTTCAACACAAAACATTCTTCTTCAGAACATAGTTAGACATTTTAGCCCGTTTTGTCTGCAAAGGTAATACATTGAAATCAGATGAGAAAATAAATCCTTTAGTAAGTCATGTCAGTACTTTTTAATACAAAACACAATGTTATCAGGTTGATATTGTAAGACCTATTGTTGTTACATAATACAATTATATTGTCCACAATAAGTTATTTATATAAACAACTCATTTTATTGTTATCATCTTGTATTTTTGTGTGTTTTTGTAATTGTAATGCCTCAACAAGATGAGTCAAGGTCAAAGCAGAGAAGAACTCCATCATCAATCCAGGTTTTCCCTCTGCTAAAGTAAATCTGTTAAAAAAGAGCATTTTGTATTAGCGGATTCAACACAACACTTTATTGTGGGCGTAGTTCTACAAAAAGAGCTCATTTCTTTCACTAATTGCAACATGGTAATTAGGTGTAGAATCTAATTTAGATGGTGGTTCGTTTAGGGAAATATGCATTATTTAAAAGAGGGGGGCGGGGAAAATTCACAAGCAAAACAAAGCAACAATAAGGATCACACAATGTAGAATTTCAGAGCAATTAGTGTTTATCAGCGATGGGAAGGCTGGTCTGTGAGAAAGGTGCTTCTCAGAATCCTCTAATGTGGGAAAATAACACTTTTCAATTATTACTACTGAAAAAATACAGTTCTGCACTCCAAAAAGCCTTGGCTCACAATAAAGACATGTAACTGCTCAAGTATTGAAGAACATTAAGATACAATGTGCAAAACAAACAGTGACATAAAAAAATGGATGCAAATTCAATAAATGATGCTTAAAAATGTGTTTATTACATTGTACAAGTGGTGATTCGATGTATGCATAAATATGATATTACTGTAATATACAATAAATAATGTATAAAAAAAATAAAATAAAAATAAATGAATAAAAAAACGAACAAAAAGTTTTCCATTCACTAAACACCCATTTCTCTCACTTTTTTTTTTTTTTTTGACAGATTAGCCAAAAACAATGTAAGCACTTGTCACAAACAAAATCCATCCCACAGAGTCACAGCTGACATATCAAGGTGCTGTTTAGACAGAATGAATACTGCACAGGTATTTTTAGTCTTCCACAATAGGACACTTTTTAGCACAGAGCACAATGACACAGATGTTGCAGAGTTTGAGGAAAAAAAAGCAATGCTGTGGGTCTAATAATTACATTTTTAAAATGATACGAATTTATATATAACCACAAGTTAACTCAGGGTAGGCAACCTTTTACAGCAAAAGAGCCACATGTGTTCCATTCAAACCAAATCAATGTCAGAAAGAGGCACAATTATTTAGTTAGAGAAAAATTAATAATAATATTGATAAAAACATTTAGACAGTGAACTAAGACAATGTTTTGCAAATAAAATATTGTGCAAATTTACAAAAATGATTTTGATGATGAGAATAATGAATTTGTTTCACTAAGTAGTACTTATTTTCTGTATGTAATGCACCTGTGCATTTTTGAAAGAGAGAAAGAGGTACATTTCAGTGACTACCCTGAATAGATTTAGAAATGATTAAATTACCAGCCCTAAACAACTGCTAATATAAAATTAGCATACTGCAGCAAAGAATGTTATTTTATGTTGTTATAGTCCAGTTCGCACTGATGTCTTTAAAGAGCCACATGTGGCTCTCAAGTTGCCTGGAAAATCCAGACGTCCAGATATTAAAAATATATCGTATAAAAAATGTTGTTAATATATCGTCTGGCCACTGTGTCCCTCTTTCAGATTTCTGTAGCCCTGATTGACAGATTAATCAGCCACTCAGAGACACGCATCTTCTGCCGTGTAAAAACCAACATGGCTGCTCCTGATGAAAAAAAAAAAAAAAATATATATCACGTGCGTGGTGACCAGACCCACTCTTCATAGTTTGCTGAAGGGTGCGTTCTGGATCCCAGGCAAGCTCTCGAGCAAGTTGAAGACCTGACTATTTAGCTAACCATTGGGTTAGTCTGCCTTTTTATATAAATACAGCATTTCCTAATCATTATTAGTAAATTCCATTGCATTTTTAGTCTACTTTGGTACTGCCTGGTTTAGACACAAAACGATTGGCTACTTTTTAGTTTGAGAGCTTTTAGAACACCTTTTAGTCAAATAATCAATCGGCAGGACAGATCTTTATTCAACTAACAACGTATTTGTCAACCACCAGACAAATTTAAATCTGACACTGTGTTACACATTGAAATCTCAGTTCATAATGACACATTAACATTGTAATATCAATCTAACCATTACTATACAGTATAGGATGTTACAGCTTTCAAAAGGTGTCCAGAAGAGGTAATAAACAGTTTGATTTACAACTGGGATACATTTGGATTGGGTTCTACCTGTTTCTTGTCAAGTCTACATTCATAAAAAGCCTGGTTTAGTCTTAACCTGGTGCACGATCCTATTTTACACTGTGTCAAGTAAACAAGCCATGAATTCTCACCGTCTTGACACATAAACAACATTTTATTGGTCTTTCAGCGGGACGCGTCTATCTGTGTGATTTCTTCCGGAACATGTCATAATTATATGCTAATTACTACAAGCTAATTAGGCATGCATGATTATAGCGGAATATGTTAATCTCTGCCGTCATACATGTAACAAAGTATGAAAATGCAATATGTCTCATTTTGTGTTTACTTCTTTCTTTCAAAGCTTCGGCGAATATGATAAATGAAGTGATTTGTCTGTTCCACATAAATCACAAACACCAGAATGTGTGGGCAAAGATGAATGTAATAATATTAGCAACATTCAATATTATTGCTGCGAATGTTTCATAAATGTGTTACTGACTTGAGCAATATCAAATATGGTTATGTTGAAAATGGATTGTTTGAAGGCTAAAGACGTTGAGCATTATCTCTTTCTCTTTCATCTAATAAATGCATTCATTGTTCTTTTTAAAGCTGAATTGTTACTTTTTCGATTGAGGTTCTCCAACTGCTTGCTTTCTAACTCTAAGGATGCAGGCAGATGTCAATCAAAAGCAGCAACAATATATGCTATAATAATTAATCTAAAGACATACAATGCTTTTTTATTAATTAGGGCTGGGGCTTGGGGTAGGTTAGGATCAGGATTTTGTTAATATTCATAAATAAGAACACATCCTAACAACCACCATAGAAATGAACTGGGACTGTGACGCGCACTATAATTACGCAAAACAGCCGTGAACTTTTGCTAATCATACGCAATTTACATGTTCTGTAATTTCGTGGTTAATGTACGGTTTCTTGTGAGATTGGGCTCGTCGTTTTAAATGTATGTCATTCAGCACACCACCAACCAATACCAAACAAGCAAATCAAATCAAACTTTTTGATGTTGTTGGTCGAAGTAAAAGACAAATGAGATTGAAATTCTGAATCATCTAGGTCAGGGGTTCTCAAACTTTTTCAGACCAAGGACCCCTTATCGACTCAAAAATCTTCCAAGTTCCCCCTATCACTTTTCGCTCTGGTATCACATTCAAATTCGGAAATTAAAGCTAAGCTAAATATCAAATTTGAACAAATGGTTAATGTCCTATGGCCATTTTTTTCTGGTTTACTTGTTTCTATTCAAAGCTATCTGTCTTTTCAATCCAAAATAACATGTTTAGGATGGTAAATCATAAGAAATTGTTATATTGAAAAAATTACCAATGTTTCAAAAAAAATTTGGGGACCCCCCTACACCAGGAACTCCCAGGGGTCCCCGGACCCCACTTTGAGAACCACTGATCTAGGTAAGCAACTTCTGAAATAGTTTCTGCTCAAACAGAAAACATCTGGTGAGATACGTTTTACTTTTTTCCCATACTACAATGTGTCAACTGCATTTGACCAATCCTTTAATATAGACAAAGGTCAAAATGTATTTGATTACAAAAGTTTTGTCTATGTTTAATCACATACATATTTCATTGGCAAACAATCAATTCTCAGTTTATTATTGTAAACCTGAGAGACTCCTTGATGTGTCTCGACTTAAGATAGGCCTACTCTATTCTAGAAAATGTATCTTCATGTAAACTGAAGCATGTTAAAAATTTCGCCTTCCACGTATAGAATTCTCTAAAATTATAAAGAAATGTGCTAATAGTTGATGTGATCTCTCATTCATCCAGGAGTGATCCACAGTAGAAAGCTTCAAAGTTGTCATCTGTACAGCGAGATCAGGACATTTCAACTCACATCTGAAAGTCATTTTCATTCTGATTAAAAATGACTTTCAAATGAGAGTCGAAACATCCCGACTCTCATTATTCATAATGTATGTATACTATACATTATTAATGTTAGTTTGATATTGTTGGCTTTAATAACTTGTTTCTGTGGTATTTAAAAACAGTCAGCTTGTCTGAACTATTTGCTGTAGCCTTTATTAGCAAAAGTCAATCCAAGTTCATCCAAGCTACAGACATGCTTGTAAAAATGGTAAATATGTCTTCAATCTGTCCTGATTTGACTTTTGATTTGATACTGGCTTAATCTCAGTTTAGTCCTAATAACTTGGTCCTGTTCCAATAACAATTTAGTCCATCTTTTAGTCCATCTTCTATTTACGTCACAGGATGACTGCCGCATATAAGAATCCTGCAGTAGTCACAATATCAAGGAGAATTTCACCTTTATTTCGTTTCAAGCATTCAGACAATCATTTCTACACTTTCTCAAAACATGACCATCTTTTACAAATTCTTATGGTTTGTGTTATGGCTGAATGTGTTGAATTGAATTTGGCCCAGATCACAGAAGGTGAGTGATGCGCACAGTGGAAGAGACTACATTAGCTCGCAGTGATTACAGCGGCTGCTCCAGACTGGGCCGGTCACTGCGGTCGTGGGACATAAAGGCGGGTCAGGACCTCAAATTCGAGTCCCATCTCTCCCCGGGCGCACTCCTAATAGACTCCATTACAGGAACGAGCGGGCGAGCGAGCAGCGCCGAGGGTAGAGGAGAGAGAGAGAGAAAGCCCTGATGAGACACTGCAAAAAATGAATTTCTATTGAGTAAAAGTTGGATTTAAGAAGGTTCATCTTGTCTGAGCTTGACTATGTTTCTATGTAATAAGTGTGAGTTTTTTGCATCAAAAATATAACTTATTTGAACACAGTTTTTCTTTGTGAAGTCAAAAAATCTGACTGTCATTTGGTATTGGCATGTTAATTTAGCTTTTTGAAATTAGCTGAAAACTCAAGCCAACACTAGATAAACCATTTGACATAAAACAGTGCACTACACAAGTAATTCTTCTGCAAGGTGCTTATGTGTGGAGGAGGGTCTATACTGTCTGACACACTGCCCCAGTGCCCTTGAGGAGTGGGTCAAAAGCAGGACAAATTACCCCATATGTGAAGATAATATAATGTACTTCAACTTAAAGGTGCACTATGAACCTTGACGGGGTTTCTGTTCCTGTGTAGAGGAAGTTACTTTGCTGAGAATGCTTCAGAGAAAGCAACAATTACCATTTTTTTGATTACAGCTTTATTGACTTGCTACATTTAGTGTTACCTGCTTTACTTTGGTATAAAGGCTGAGAGAGATTTATACAGATAAGACAAACACATTATAGACTTTGCAGCCCAGTTTCCAAAGAAAACATATACAACAAAATGTCAAAACATACAATGAGCACCTTTTCATGCTTTTTTTTTTTTTTTTTTTTTTTTTTACATCAGTAACGAAAAGCCAAAACGTAAATAGCGACATTTTCCTCTGGGTTTAACGGGTAAATCTTATCCTATAACCCAAGCCCCAGCCCTAAACTCATGCACCCATTTTAGTAACCTGAAGCTTAACCTTACCGGTTAAATCAGGGGTCTCAAACCAAATGCGACCCAATATGATTTCTGATTAGTGTGGATAGTGACCCACCAATTATCTGCACATAAAAATTTCAAACAAATCTGACTTTTGGCATATTGTTTTTAGTGTACCGTTACAACCCTAGTGTCTGTAAAATCTCTCAAGTTTACAGAAATATAAAATGATTCATTTTGGCCCAACCTCCCAGCATTAAACCCTAAAGAAAATGTCGCCATGTGGCTTCAACCAAAATTTGTATTTAGTTTTACGTTTTGGTACATATTGACATAAAAATGGGAGTGAAAATGTTCCTATTGGGTTAGGTGCATAGGGTTAAGGTCTTTGGCATTTTGTTGTATATCTGCATTTTCTTCGGAGACTCTTTTGGTTTTGGACTTGGTAATGCACGCAGATGTAATTGTCCATAAAAGAAAAGCAAGTGTGAAGGTAACTTATGGCCTTACTTATAGACTTAAGTGCAGAAGATCATATTGCTTGAGCTTTGACATCATACATATAGGAAATTCATCACGTTCATCGCATGTTTTTTATATTCCAGGTATGTTTTTATTGGAAGACAATGTTTTAACATGGCTAAATGAGCATAATATTGTCAAATTGTTTTCTAGTCATGTTAACAAGCACATTACGTAATTTCCTCCAGCTTCTGTAGCCCTGAGAAGATCTGGAGATTGGTCCCCGAGGACTGTGGGACTCACTGCTGCTGAGAAAATACTGGAGACATTTAAGGATTGGTCAAATGCAGAGAACAATGAAGTGTACATCAACCTTAATACAATTCAAGTTCATTTTTATACAATAAGAGTACATCTAAGACAACTTCAGCAGACCTAAGTGCTTTTTTTGTGTATTTTTCTATGCCATGGTAAGAAAAATGACTGAATTGACCCAGCTAACTCCTCAAAGTAAAACATCTATGTGCTCCACATATAATAAATCTAGTCAAAACACCACAAAAGAGATGCATAATGGACGTCTTTTGACACAAGTTGGTCGTTTTTACAGTGCATAAGTGTGTGCATATAAGCCTAGTGTCTGAAGCTGCAGATAACCTCCTCTTTCCTTATTATTTCCCCTTATTTAACTCACTGTGCTGCTCCATCTCACTCCATTTTGCTCTCTCTCTCTCTCTGCTTTTGCACTGTCTGTTATTTCACTGCAATTTTGGATAATGATTTATTTTACCCTCCACTATTGGGCGGTCTTTTGGCGTTGAAAGGGAATGATAAAATAGTAATCCCTTTGCAATTATGCGCTGGGAGATAGTCACAGTCATTGAGATCCGATCCGATACGTAGGACATGGACGTACGCCTTTGAAATAATTGTGAATAACATGCTCATCTGCTCCAGTGTTGCACAGACATGAAAAGCGCTCGGAAGACACAGCAATGCAATGAATATGTTTAGCATTTATTCATTCAGCTCACAGTGGAAATGTGACCAATGGGAGAGAATGGAAATACAGATACTGGCTCTTATCTTTACAGTCGATTTTGCTGGGATTAAACAGTATTAAATGGGCTGGTAGACGTATGGGTTCTGTCTGTGAGGAGAAGCAAGCTCTCGAAAACTTACCTCCATTATCAACGACATGGGTAAGGATGAGAATACAGGAACACCTTGTAGAGATGCTATATACAAATCTATTCACATTTAATTAAAGACTGTATGGTGGATTTTCCAAAGAAAGACAATCTAGCAACTTTTTTGCTGTTTTTCAAATGACGCACATGTGTTCCTTGTCCAGAGTCACTTCGAAAGTTAATTTGAACAAGTTGACAGGCCATTTCCAGGTATCTTGTTTTCTTATTTGGCCAGCGTTTTACTGGCCTCCTCATGTCCACAGCTTATATCTTTCTTTTTCTGTTTAACACAAGGCTGTAACAGATCTGTTTTGACCAAGATGGAGTTAACTTTTTTGTTTGTTTGTTTGTTTGTTTGTTGTTTTCTTGCTTTTAGTCCTCTGTACAACCTTTAAAAAGTAACATCAAATCAGGGCTGTCCCTGGGCATAGGCAAACTAGGCAGTTGCGTAGTGTGCCATCTAGTTGTGAGGGTGCCAAATTGCAACTTTGAAAATCAAGTTCTAGCACTGAGGGCACAAACAATTAAAATACTGGTCATTATAAGACAACATTTTGCATAGCTTAACAACTGTAAAAGATGCATCAATGGGGAAAAATATTACAGATAGAAATAGGAGTTTGTGTCTATTTTCTTCATAAATTTAAACATTGCCTTGCCTTCAACACTAATAGATAAAGGCCTACATAATTATATCCAGAAAATTGTTTTAATGAAAATAGTGCTTGCGGGCAGGGCTCCAAATAAAATCTTGGATTTAAGCTGGGTCTGCATCTAATGTAAATATTTTACTTATGGTGCGTTCCAGTGGTACTTGGAGCTCGGATTTTAACTTGAAATTCCTTCTCGATACTCGGACAACATTTTGAGCCTGATGTAGAAAATACCTTGGTCAGCTTATTAGTGAGTGTATCTGTTATATTTCCCCTTTAGTTTGTCTCTACAGTTCACTTGCCTGTGTGAACCTGCTCCTGCGCAGCTTATGAGCATCTACCGTTACTGTTAAGTGCTTCTATGCCTAATGTTGCTAACAGCTACACAGAGTTAATGCAAACAAAAGCATGAATTCACTCGCTTGTGATATAAATGTAACAACAATGTTTGAGTTGACAAAAGAGCAGTATATTTTGGCTGATTTTAGCTATTTATAGGTATTTATTACTTGGTTGGCTCATTACTGTATAAAGTAATCCAACTTGAAACACTAGAACACAAAACACTCAAAGAAAACATCACTTGAGTTGTTTTTACTTTACTAGGAAGTTCTATTATATTTAGCTGAAAAAGGTAATTAGTTCGTCAGATCTGTAGCTTGGTATAGCACAATGTTATTCATATATTTTTAACAGATTATGTAAATACAGTGTTTGTGAAATACTTCTGTCAAAGCAATAAAATCTCAAAAGAAATAAAGTAGGTAATGATGGACCTTGACTGTAAACATGCCTTTGTATGTATTTGTAACTCAAAGCTAATGCATTTTTACTTCAACTAAAACACTACAATATAAACAACCATTTACAATTTCTGGTAAATACTAATTTTGTAGATTAGTTGTGTCATTATTTTATATTTATAATGTTTCACTATTACAATAGAGATGGAAACTGAGACAGGAAGTGTTGACATGATTCATGAAGTCCCTGATCTAAATCAGTTTAATCAGTCATAAACCAGTATGACCTTAATTGTGCTGCTAGATGCTTCAACCTTACAAACATTTGATCTTTTTATATGACACATCAGCCCAAGTCCAGTTGCAGCTAAAAGTAGAAATAAAATACAGCCATAAAACATGTAATAGTTTGCTGATCTAATAGCCTACAGAGAGTACAGCACAATGCATATGTTAAGCATGTATCCCAGTCTATACATGTGCATCAATGCCTCCAAATACGAGGTCTCTTATCTCCATGGTCGATTCTACTCACATTAAATGGTGCATATCCTGGATACATTTGCATTTAATCTGCCCATCGTAGGATATGGAGTCAGTTTCTTTGTGTAAGCCTTAACAAAACCAGATCTTTACAAAGCATTAGCAGTGTGTCACACGCAGCCCACCTCTCTACATCCCACTGAGACTGATCTTTGCGTGACATCAAAAAGTGATTTACCATTCGCAATAACGCTTTGGTTAAGAGATCAGTGAAATCTGTGTGGGAAAATGCATGGAGAAAGTATGTGATCTTAGCTCCATTTATAAGAGAAACTACTGTGTAACTCTTGTGTATGTGTGTCAGTAGGAATATAAACCAGCTGTAAATACATTTAATTTGTTGGCATTTTTTTGTCCTCTGTTGAAAGCAACCAAGCAATAAGCTCAAGGACACAACAACAATTCACTTTAGTCGTTCAGTAGACGCACAGTTCAACTCTTACCCCTGGGACACACTGCAAGCGTATTTCGCGCTACGCCAGCCCTACGCGCGTTAAAAATAGCCACGCGATGCACGTGTATCGTTTAGAAAACATGCAAAGTCAATGAAACCGGCCACACCACCAGCGCTTGACGCGCGTAGCAGCGTGACGTTGTGCGAGCGTTGGGCGCGCGAGAATCGGGGGCGAAAGAATCCAACCTATTTTTTCTGTCGCTTGACGCTGGCATAGCTGCGTAGAATACAGAGAAATCAGGCTTCTACTGTTGTATGTGTGTACTTGCCATCAGCACCACACGTCCTAGACAGGTCTGGACTGTGTGACGGAGCCCTGTTCAATAAACTGCCTGCTTGAGCTTTCATATTTACTATTGAAACCTTGCGTTTGCCGTCATCAGCCGGTCCAGAGGGGAAAGATGAACCTGTTCATGTGATTATCTTCACTACAGACCGGATACAAGAGCAGAAACACAGGCAGACAAACTTGAACAGCTTTCCATAGAGAAACACAGGGTGAGTGGCTCGCGATGACGAACCACAGGCGCGCACGGGACAATCTTACCGACCACATTTAGAAAGGTCAGAGCCTTTCTAAAAGTTAATGTGGAGTTTACAAGTTATTTAGTATTTTATTGTAGATAACATTTGTGTACAAAACTGCTAACGGCTAGCGAACAATAAGAGGTTTCTGATCTTGTGCATCATTTAAGACTCTAATGACCACCAAACGTCCGCTTTTACATGTTACTAGTGAGAACAGCAGACAAATTGCATAAATAACACCAAATAAAAGTTCAAGCTTCACTTATCTGTGGAGAAGCGTCTGTCACATTGGCAAGTGATGGAGTTTGTATAGAATTTCCAGCGTACAAATATAGTAGTTTTAGAAATATAATCTCACATTGTCAATGTTGTTTAAAAAAGCTTCATAAAGACACAAATTAGTCCGTTTTGCTGAAATCGCTTGTTTTAGCTCGATTTATCAATAAGAATGCAACTCTGCTTTAGAAATATCTTCTTTTCCAAAAACAGAACTGTTGTCAAAATGTCTAATTTCTTTGGTTGTATTTAGTAATGAAATGATAGTTTCATTGACTTTATTTCTGTAAAAACATTTCCATGTACATTGGTTTTCCTTAAGCCTTCAATGTTGATCAGTTCGATTATATAATGATAATGATCACACATTTTTGCAAACAGTGGATCACACTTGTAACTGCTCAAAGTATTTTATTATTTATTTCATTGTAAATAAAGATAGACAAGAAGCAGAGTGGTTAGAGTTTTAGCTTCCCATAAAAAGATTGTGGGTTTGATTCTGGGCATTGGACCAAATCAACATCTCACAGTCCTCTGGCTGGAGTTTGCATGTTCTCCCTGTTTTACTGCAGGTTCCTCTTGGTACTCTGGCTTTGTCCCACCTCCAAAAACTTGCATGTTTACGTCAGTTAGCAAAACCCTGTGTATTCCCCAAATGAATGAATGAGAGAGTGAATGATTTTCTGTTGTGATGAGTTGGCCTCTATCAAAGGTGTTACCCCGCCTAGGCCCAAAGTCACTGAGACCTCAAAAATGACCAAGCAATAGGAAATGAATGAATACATTTTATAACTGCATTTCTCTTATTTTCTTGCTGAATTTCGGTGGTGTACCTGTGGGCCAAACACGTTATCTCTCTGCACAGTCCAACTGCTAAACACCTCTACTTCTAACACCTTTTACTACAGCCAATCGTCAATGGCTAGATTTAAACCCGACAAGCAGCGAAAACCGTTTTCTGAGCAGATCAAGCAGCATTTCAGACTAGAAAACACGCAAAGCTGGGAGGTTCTCCAAAGCGAGCCTAATTAACAACTTGAAGGCAACGCGTCGTCTATAAACCAAAGGGATTTTAGCGAAATGAGAGGCGTTAATAAGTTGCCTGCCCATTCTAGGTCATCAGCCGCAGAAGAAAGCAAAAACACTCGTCCGTTTCATCCCTCCATTCTATTTTCTTGTTAGTTTGCAACTTAAACTCCTCTCTTTGGTTTATCCACTGCTGTTTTGTACTATCATCTGTGTCAAGTAGACTAATTATCTAACAAATGTATGAAAGCGGCTCTCTAATGAAATGCCATGGGCTGCGAGAGAGAAGGAATACATTATTTATAGTGCTTTGATGAGCGCGGGCTGGCTGATTTAAGGGGGGAGCAGTCAGGGCTCTTAAAATGAAAGGCACGACGCAGGGCTCCTCTCAAACTTTTACACAGAAGGTTTAGGCTGAGAGCTACAAAAGAGACAGAGGAAGACAGCTCGGACTGAAGGTCGGACGATTTATGTTTATGGACAGAAGTGCAAAATGACAGTAAAAAATAAAATAATCTGATAAGTTTCACTTTGGATTTTGGATTTGATCCTGACATATTCATCAATTAGTTTATACATAACATTACAGCATTCAATTGGCTCTGTGCACGGAACTTCAGCTAACTTCTGTACATGGACCATTTCCAGTTAACATTAGCATTTAGAACAATACGTCTCTTTTAATCCGCAAGTGTCCAATAGTGAAATATTCCTGTAATATGTAAAGTCTTTAACGTGTTTTCTGTTACATTCACCACAACTGTTGATCTAAAAAGTATTTATTTGTTTTAAATTGATGTAGTGAAAACCTCATAGAAAAGAACTGAACATGAAATGGTTCTATGTACATAGACAATATTAGTAAGTCAGTATGACTATGCTATCGAAACTTAGCATCTGAGCTAGTCGGTAAGATTAAGCTAGTCCGGAGTGTTCTCCTGTTTGTTTCCTATAGCTGTCAGCATTAGCCGCAAAAAGCAAGTTATGAAGATCCAGAGAGTGTCACTGTACAAACCTACCGACCACATTTAGCAAGGTCAGAGCCTTGTTACTAATTATTGTTGAGTTTAAAACCTTTAGTATTTTTTGTAGAAAATGAGTAAGATACGTATTATCTGAGTTCGAACAGAACTTGATTTTTCTGCTTTTGTTTAAAATCCTCCAAAAGAAAGATGAGTAATTGCTTACTGTTGTTAAGTTAACGTAAGTAACTCAAATACAATACTTGATCTTGAGCAGATCCTAAGGTTTTTTGTAGTATACAAAAGGAATATCACTATCAAGAAACACCAATTGGATGTTTGACTAATATCATATGTGGTCGTCAAGAATACATAAGGAGGCCTAAAATCACATTATTTCATATTGAACATATTATAATTATGTTGAAAATGCCTTACAAACGACAGAATTTAGATTTGCAGTGTATGTTTAAAACAAATTATGTTTCACACTGTCCAGGAGAATCAACATATTTTAATAGGAATCTGAAAAGGCTGTGTTCACGTGACATCACAGCTTTCTACAGGCAAATATATTCAAACAAATACTGTTTTGTGCTAATTCAAGTGGTGAATGGGTCTTGACACTAACGGATTGAAAATACATGAATTTACGTTTAGATATTTCATGGCAAAGTTTCATAGAAAATCTGAAAAGGCTCTGAAGGAGAAGTGACGAGACAATCATCGCTATGTGGTTGTCAGGGAAACTGATGCTCAAATGTTATATCGACACGAAGAGCCTAAGAAAGTGCTATTTCTTCATGAACATGTCTTATCATTGCATATTCTGTTGAACCTGCTACAGAGACATTTTAGATTGGTTTTGAAAAGACAGAAATCTGAATTAAAACAAGATCATGCATCCAAGGTAGATCCATGTATTGTAGCATTATTTTGTCAATTATAACTGTAATAGTCTCTTGTTTTGATTAAATTCAAGCTAATTTACACATAGATACAAACTAACTGACGTCCCATGTAATGTAAAGCGTTATCATGTTTACATAAAGGAAGTGTGAGGCAGTACTTGACCTCTGTATTCATCCTTGTGTGAAACGTATTATTTTAGGTCAGTGAACACCATAGACTTTATGTGGGACACTTCTGCAAAGGAAGTGTCCCACATGGAAGAAAGTGTTTATGATCCAAGACATCTCCACACTATGAGAACAAACCTAACCCTTTCTTAGCTTAAAGTTTCACTCTGTAATATGAACACAGTTATTCAGGTAATAACACACCATCTTTCATCATTATGTTCTTACTGTGAGTGGGGTCGACTCTCCACAGATCTTACTCTTAACTGGACCTGATAATGATAATGTCCCCCGCCTGTTTCCACGGAGATAGATGCATGTAATACCATTCCGTGTAAATCTGTAACATCTCCATGAAGGCAAACAAGAGGCAGACCATGCAACAGTAAAGTTACATAATACACATTCATGCATCTTAAATCATTGTTTCCTAACTGTTTTTGTCCAGAGCATCTCCTACATATTCTGAAAAAAACCCTAACTGGAGTTAAAGTTACTTTGGCTGTCATTTATAAGTAAGTATTTTACTCAGGTTACTTAAACAAAAAACAGACAATCGAGCAATAAAACATGTATTTCTGTAAAAGGCACTATATAGTAATATTAACATGAAACATACTTAAACATGAGAAATCTCAGAAATCCTCCGTGCATGCTTTAGGTTTTTTAGGCCTTTTTTTAGTTTCTAGTACTATTTTAGTTCCAATTCCCATTTTAGGTGCGCTCTCACATCACTGGAACTATGGACTGGGGTCACAAATTAAGGACTTTTTAAGCTCCTGCTCTGAGGCAGGCACCTTCAGTCAGACCAAGAACCTTTTAGTGAAACAAACACATTTACAAGACTAACTTCTATGGGAGCATGTTTTATGCACTTTGCTTTTCCTAGAGTAACTTACTTCGAAACAGTATTTCTCAAAATACTTTTTTTATTTTGCAAATAGTAGCTATTATTAGGAATAACAGTGAATAAATGTGTTGCATTGTTAATTCAATATTTAGCTTTTGTACATCATAGTCTTATGTGGAATGTATAAAAAAACACAAAACTTTGTCTTCCAAGCATCACTTAATGACTTAAATGTTCCAGACTTTACAGATGCTCGTGTTAAAGACAGTTAGACCCACTTACAGAAGTTGTAAACACTAATATGGGACATCTGACTAAACAAGCGCTGGAGGAATGTCGGTTATTGGTACTTTCATGTGCAAAAACACACTTGTGATAGAACAGCAAATATTTGCTAATCTTTGTTCTTTCTTTTTACTTCAGCCTTATCCCTTGCACAACCTTGTTTAAGTTGTAATTTTGATTATTTTGAATGTAATAGCTGAATAAAATAATGCTCATACAAAATACACTGTATGGCCGAAATCCTCCAGTTCCTCGACTGACCACAAGTAACATTTAACTTTTCTGACAGCACTTGTCCATGTACCACTTGTTGGGAAAACACAGTACACTTGCCCTACGTAGAGAGATCAAAATGAGCTTCAGCTGAACCCAAGCATCTAAAAACAGCACATGCCACAGTCCCTTGTTTGGCTATGGCCCAAATATGTTTATAACTTCCTCGTGTTAAGTGTAATGGTAGTAATTTTGACATTATTATACTCTATAAGACAAAAATACATAGCGGGGCTTATGTTTCACAACCTGTCAGTGTTAAAAGATATGATTAGTTAATTCTATGTGAGATGCTGTGGTATTTACAAGGCAGGAAGAGGCTAAGACCATTCAAAACAGTATTTTTTCTGATCGAAAGAGCTGTAACTTTAAGTCTCCAAGCTGCCAATTCATACTGCTTGAAGTTTGGTAAGCAGCCATGTATCCAATCAATTATTTAAGTGACAAATTGTAGACGTCGGATATCAGTATACCCCATAGAGTTGCTGGTCTAATCTAATTTGGGCCACAACACCCGAGGATAGCAGCAAATAGCGGAGCCATTTATCTTAAACGAAAAGCGTAAACAAGCCAAAACAAATGAGGCAAAGAAAGCAAGAATTTCAGATAAGAATTTCTTATTATTCCAATAAAAAATACATTCATACAGAAATATAACAATTTTGCAAAACAATTTCAAATAAAAATTTCATAAAGCATAAACATAACAATTTTACAAAAGTTGTATTTTTTTGTCCTTTTTTTTATACAAAGATTTAGAACAAAGAGCTGTGTGTGTAGTTTTGAACATTAACGGTAGTAGTGGCATAAATGGAGAATGTAAAGATGGAAGTGAGCAAACTTTTAACGCTACATCAAGGCTCAATCACGAACAAAGGTGGATGTGCCTGTTTAGAGCCAGCTTCAGTCCAATCCAACGCAGCAGTTTCGAGGCTGATCTGAAATCTATAGCCTGCGACAGCGCTGCGACATCGGATTTCCAATGAGCACTTTCTCCAGGACTTTTAAATAAATCTTTCTCGTTACTTTGAACTATAAGCTGCATAGGGACAGGGACATAAGCTCGATGCACTGCAAAAAGATATTGTCTAGAATTCAGAATGTTTGTCCTAAGTTTAGTTGTTTTATCCAGAGTAGATTTGCTAACATTTGCATATTTCACTTATTTCAAGAGATTTCTGACTCAAAAATTGCAAATATTTTGGTTTGAAATAAGAATTAATTTATCAAAAGACACCTCAAAACAAGTGAAATAATCTAGGTCCATGAATTAAACCCATATAAGTCAGAAAAAATGACCAAAATCAAAGATTCAAATCCATATTTTAAGACCATTTAGTTCATCTAGAAAGATTTTTTGCAGTGTGGCCCCCTCCTGACTCACGCTAACTCACTTACCCCCCTGTTTTTTTCATAATACTGTTGCAGCTTGGCTAAAACAACGCAACACCAGACAGGTCAATACACAGCCTACAGAGTCAGCAGTCTGTGACAGATCCCATGCCAACAAAACCTTTAGCGATTCATTACACCGAGGCCGTACAAGGCGAGCCCTGTCCTACCGCAGCCTGTTAATTACAATAAATCTTTAGCTTTTTCCTTCGGTCCCCAACCTGTGCATCAAAGGACAAGGAGACAGAGAGGATGCTGGGAAATGGGGAGAGGAAGAGGGAGAAGGGGGAGGACTTAGTGATAGACTGGCACATACTACACAGTAGTTAACAACTTTAATTAATGAATGGATAAGTGCTTTAAACATACATTAGGTTGTCGTATTTACAATTTGTGGCTTGACTTGAATGTGACACATGACAGAGACTAGTGCTTCAAACAAAAGGTCCTTTTTCGGGGCAATTTTACATTTACACATTGTCGATAAAAATCACATGTAATTGAGCCTTGATAGAGCAGGTCAAATCACCCATACAAACAAATGTGACGTCCCCACAGGGCTCAGTCACTTGCATAAGGCACCATTAAGGTCAACAGTGCATTATTCCATAGAAAACCGAAAAGAGAAGTACAAAAATTAAAAAAGCACATCCTCGAAGCATCGGATGAATGCAAACAATATGCGTGATTAGATAAGCAGTGGCGGTATTTCCAGAGTGATGAGTGAATGTAGAAGAAATCATCAAGGCTTTATGTACAATATTGTAACATTTAACCGTTCGCATTTAGCTGCACTTTAATTGAACTATTTGCAGTCCTGATTACAGTGGAAACAGGAAATGAACAAACCCTAGAACCATGCAACACCTGTCTATGATACGGAAGTTATAGTATAGTTGTGTTATACCTCTAAGCACACAGCTTATACAATTGGACTACAAAGAGATTTGTAGCTTGTAAAAAAATAATAAACCAGGCTACATAACACATTGCACATTTAGTAGCTGCACCAAAAAACACCAAAAAAGCTCCTGTCATACAGTGACCGGGGCGTCAGGGTCGAACGGGACAAAGACCTGAAGGGCATTGAAGCTGCCCTAAAACCGGTCTGACCTGGACCGCAGACTGGGGGTGAGAAGAACCCCGCTCCACCGGTTTGGGTGCCACACAGGCAGGTTCGCCTTCCTGCCCCGACCTCACATTGCCACAGGGCGGAAACACAAGTGCTCCTCTCCCCAAGAATCCCATTCAGTCCACAGCAACATGGCACCAGCCCCGGACCCCTCCATTTCTCCTCTTCCTGGTCACATGGGGCCGGTGAGCCAATCGCAGACATTCACAGTGCACACATGCTTACCTCAGACTGAATTTTGTAAAGTACCAGTGTATCGGCTGTCCGGGAGATGTCCCAATTCATCATGCACCATACATACAATTCATTCATTCTTTTTGTCTATCTTTTATGATTTTTTTAAAGATTTTTTTTGTTAAAAGTCCTTCTTGATCAAAAAGAAAACTCTTCCTCGTCCATGATTTTGTCCTCTTGTTGCAACAGACAACCTTCAGAGCGCCTTTCTCCAAAGAGAGGTCCCGGAGGCACTGGGTTCAGGTGCAAAACGGCATGCTTTGGCTGGAACTCACTCCCTACACTCTGCTCTGGGACAGTTCAACCAGAAACTGGTCGGGAGACGGCGTCAGAGTCTCTCCTTAAACATGGGTTGGTGCTGGCCTTGTTTAAATGTGCCTCTTCATGTGAAGGGCCAGATGGTCAGACCTGGAGAAACATCTGGGAACAGAGGGGAGGGACAAAGAAGTTAACAACAATGCTTAAGAAATAGACTCCAGCTGAAAGAGACTCACTGCAGAGTCTTTGAGGAGCGTTTGAATAGACTTTCTAGACTGACACATGTGGCTGTTTGTGGAGAAGCAATAAAATAGACAAACATGTTTATTTGGGATAAAAAAAGCTCCTCCTAATTCATTTTATCAACAAAATGAAACTAAACGCTCCTGTGCTTTTAATCTGTTCACATCAAAAGGCTGTGTGCATCACATAGATGGATGCACCTAGATTGAGGCCATCTATCTTAGTGAGAGGAACAAACAAAAGCTTATCAGAAGAAGAACGACATTATTCACAGATAAAGGTCCCTTCTCACCTGTCACAGTGACTGCATTTAAATGGCTTTGCCCCAGTGTGCTTCCTGAAGTGTCTGGTCAGCTCATCGCTCCGTGCAAAACGCCACTCACATCCCTCCCATGAACACCGGTAGGGTTTCTCACCTGCAGAGGGAATACCACAGTTATGTCAAATTTATTGCTGTGAATCAACACCAAGACAAAACAATGACCCTTTCTTTACTCTTCCCTGCACTGCGCTGTTGTTATTTAAATATAGTCAAATCAATCAGCCTCAGGCCAGCACTGATGACACTGTCGACAGCACTCACTCAAGACCCAGACTCTCTGAACCTGTTGGACCACTAACTGGTCATCATGCAACCTGAAACATGCGAGGAATGTGCCGAAAACACTGGTGTGGGTATGAGAAAGCACACGTGCAATTTCACGCTGCTAATCAAAAATAAGAGCCAGTCAAATGACCATTCAGAGCCTTCCAACTCAGTGCCTCTGGCTCCCCGCCCATTCAGCCTTTCCCATGGTGAAACCCAATCTGTTTTGGAGGACTGAGGCCTTTTATCTCCCATGTGCTGCCCCTCCCCCTCCTCCCTACGCTCTCTCAGTCAGTCACATTCCACATAGATTAGGTCACACTTTAGGTATCCAGCCATGCAGAGCTAATACTCGCACAGCTCCAGCTGAGGACATCATGCAATGTGGACCTTTAATTACATTACACAATAGATGGACAATGCCATTATGGTGCAAGACTGAATTAATAGCACTTTCAGCCTTTACTCAATATAAACGAAGATGTTTTAACTGTGGCAGCCTCACACTGAGCTCTCACTTCCTGTGTTCCTGGGTCACCTGAGGTCAAACTCACGTCTTCAGCAGATGTCATGTCATGGGTCTAGTAAAAACACTCACCTGTGTGGGTACGCTGGTGTGCTTTGAGGTGGGAGCTCTTCGTGTAAACTTTGCGACAGCCATTGAACTGACACCTGTGAATCCTCCTCCTGCCGTCTGGAGACGCGTCCCCAGAGATGAGTCCGCTTTTATCTGACCCCTTGGTCATTCCTCCACTCCTGATTTTAACCGGCAAGTGCAACTCCCCGTGTGCTCCCATCCAGCCATTAGACACGGCTCCAGTCTCCAGGTGGGCCTCCGGAGAGGACGGAGGCGTGCTGATGACAGAGGGGCTAAAAGGTCCAGAACCGACCAGCACCGAGCCCAGCGGATTAGAGCTAAAGCTGTGAGTGGGAGAGAGCTCCTCTGAACTGTCTGAGGCCTCGCTGCTGGCATCCGAGTGGACGCTATGGTTGTCCAACAGAGGGCTGTCCTGATTGTCCTCATCATGCGTCATCACAGGGATCTTTGGGTCGCATTCGCCCTTGGTCTTGTCCCCACACGCCAAAATCAACTTGCTCCAAAGGTCCTCCTGTCCATCAAACTTGAGATCTGATGTGGACACGTAGGGTTCACTCTGAAGGTAACGTTCCAACTCCAAGCATGTCTAGAAAAAGCACAAGGAAATGGTATTATTAGTTTGTGCTGCTGTGCTACTTGTGAGCAGAGGTTCATTGAGACTACTCTATGGGAAATCCCTTTAAATCATGCATGTGCACACAGCCCTAACCACTCTGTCGTCTCATTTTAGTAAACGCTGACTACAGGAAGTTTGGAGCATTTTGGCTGCTTCTGCAGAATATGGCACATTGCTCTAATCTCTGTAGTAATTTGCAGCGTAATCACTTTGGTCATCATGCCTATATTCATAATATTATCCTTAAACGCTTTGTGATCTCATATTTCGTGCTGACTGTGAGAAAAAAAATCTGAAGTGAAAGGAAAATGATGCTACAACCATTTCTATTTTAGTCTGCCTCATCTAATCGCTGCGGTGATTGTGCTATATCCATAAAAATCCTCAGATTTTCCAGCCTAGCAGCCATCTATTAGCACTAAACACATACTTCACAACACAGTGTCACGCAGGAGCCAGCAGGGCCCCTGTGATTTATGTCCCTGAGATGTCACCCTCCATAAACAGACGCCATCCTCCACCTGAGTGTAGCCCCAGAGTAAACGTGCATTGTCATTTGTGCAAGCCCTGACTGACTCACAAATTTTAGAGTCCTTTTAAGGAAGCCAACTTGCACACTTCCCCTCAAACGCAAAGCTATTGGTGCTGCTTTTCCTCCTGCGTACCTCTGACATGCTATCACATCCTTCCTCAGTCTCTGTCACCTCTCTCTCTCTCTCTTAGACAGCAGGCTGTAAAGATAAAATTTACTAGAACTATTAAAGTTGGAAAAATACTTATATGGAAGGTGCACAACACATTTGCCAAGACAGATGCGGAATAAATATTTTCCTTTGGGCACTGGCTTCTGCAGGCTTACACAATGTTTTCCAGCTGCACTAGTATCTACTCATGCAAGAAGCGATTGGCCATGGCTGACATTTGATAGCCCCATGTTGTTGTGCGTAGAGTCCATTCAAATCACGACGGGCTGGGATTCAACTCCTTCATCTAAAAGCTTGTCAAAAAGACGAAAATTATGCAAGTGTGACATGCCAGCTTATGAATAGAGATGAGAATCAAAATTGGATCGGTGCCAAGAGTAATAAAATGACTGTATATTGGAATGCCTGGAGCAGTTTTGACGCTATTTGAATATTGCTCATGTAATTTGAATTAGTTTAGTTAGAACAGCGTCACAATGTTGTCTTTATTGCGTGGACATACTTCGCATTGTGTGTTTTAATTGTATTTCAGATAGATTTACAAGTTTGGAATTCAGCAATCAAATCGAAAATGCAAGCAAAACGCGCAAATCCACTCGTGCGTCTTGCCTTTAGAATTGCCAGCGTGCATTTGCTTATCCATCTTACTTTACGCACAGCACCACGCGTGATTTGTTTGAATTAACCATTGCAGGAGCTGCCTGTCTGTGTGTAGTACTGGCTCGTCTCGCTCCGATCTAATTCCCCCGTCAACGAAGCGACTCTCAGCGCTGCCAGGAATGAAACCATGCACTCAAAGCATGTGGGTATAAAAAAGGAAAAGAAAAAGCAGCCCAGCGAGATATATAGCAGCAGTAACGCACAAACACGCTGGCTTGGATGGCTGTCTATTGCGTCTCGGGCTAAGTTACTCGCTGCTCATTCATCTTGGCGCAGAGCTGCCTCGTCTCCAGCTGTCAGAGTGACACACTGATCCACTTCAGCCTGCCAAAACTTCACAACCCAAAACTGATAATGAAAACGCACGTCTGGGAAAAGTGCACGGACTGGAGGCTAGAGCGAGTCTGCGTCCTACACCTGCACTCGACCATTTTTTTTTGTTTTTTAAAGACAAACAATTTTAACTTCTTTCGCCAAGTAAAAGCAGGTAGCAACGACGCGAATAAACCCACCATTACGCACAGGAAACCAAAATTGAACGTAAATGTATATATTCACCTGCTGCCAGTACTCCTCCAAAGATGGTAAGGCTGAAAAATAGCCCGTGTCGTGAACTATTTGAAGTTCTTGAAAGATGCTGCACATGGGTAGAACATCCATTTTCCCGAGAAAGGTTAGAAAAAGCCTAAATTAGCTGCGCGTAAAGAGTACAAAACACCCAAGTGGCGATCTCCCGCTGTATCTCTCTCGCATGCGAAGAAGAGGTTCTTGTTTTCAGAGCTGCAGTCAGAGCAGATCGGTCCGTCCCCCTCCTGCTTCTCCTCTCTCTGCTCGCTCCGCTTGTGTTCGAGATATTTGCAAACACCGCACTGGACTGGACGGTGAACAACTGCGCTCTGCAAACTTCCCTATTCAAACCAAGAAGCCCGCCCCCCTTCCTCACGGCTGGATTACGCCTTCGACGCTCGGGCCAATCAGCCGCGACCAAGGGGCAGGCTTTGGAATATTATAACAAGTAACCAATCACGTCCAACCTCTGACTTCATCTTGGTTTTTCTCTAATTCAATTGGCCGGTTTGACTCCCTGTGCCGCGCGCTGATTGGATGGTTATTTTTAGGCCTGTATATAAGCGCACCAGACTTCTCCTCTCCTCGCTTATTCTCTCGTCTGTAAGCTACATGTTTCACCACAGATAGCGCATGTGAGCCGAAACAGTTCCCTCTGACTCGCTTCTGAGTAAGTTTGGCTCAAGGGAAGCTTTGAAAAACACCTCTGTTCCGAAAGGGGGATGACTTCACCAAAACTGAAACTGTGGCAAAGTGGTTTGTTGTCGCCAGCGCCGTATCCAAGCGATGGCTGGTGACTAACGCGCTGTTATGGAGTTATCAGCAGTGACTTAAGAGGAAACATGAATGCGCACTTCTCTGTTACTGAGTTAAAATAGATCCTCACACTTCTGCTTTTACAATTATGATGGCCAGGAACTTGTATCCAGCGTTTTTTAAAGTTGGCTATAGGAAATGAAAACTTAAACCGCTATTTCTTGGCTACCAAGCAAAACAAAACTTGCTCTCCAAAGATTATGTAATAACTTAGGAGAAGCACACACACTTTTTAACAGTGCTGTCTTAGTTACATTGTGTTGTGCATATGCCTGAAATAATGGGATGAATTCAGAACACTTATGAAACTGTATTTTGTAGCATATTAAAGTATTGTAGAACACTTAATTGTGTTGTGCTGTTAAAAATGATGCATTAGAAATAGTAAGTGCTTATTTTACTGTTTATTATTTGTATCTTTTTGATTTGTTTTATGGTCCTTATTCAATTTTTCTAGTTTTATGTTCATGGACTGAGTTAAGTATAGTTTAGGTCTATAGAGATATAGATTATGAAATCACACATCATTTTCTGTTGAGCTAATGTTAATGCAATAGATATTTTAAAATGAGTTAATCAGTGTTGTGTGTAACATTACAAAAGTAAGTAGCTACTATAACATATTTTCAGTAACTACATTACATTATTAAGTTATCAAAATGTTGACAACAGTATTCCAATCTGGGGGATTCAAGTTACTTGCAAAAAAAAAAAAAGTTAACTAACTGCACTGATATTCTTTTGAAACAATACTTCAAGATCAATGCAATGTAAAGCACTTTTTGTTACATTTTCTGTATAAAAAGCACTCAAAGCATCACTAAACTAATGTAGCCTAAACATTTTTTTTTTTAATAAAGGCTTAAAAGTGAATAAAGATGTGTTGTGACAACCTATTTGTATGGATTACTCTGTTATCAAAAGTAAATCTGACAGGATTAGTATTGTGCAAAAAATAACTTAAAGCAACTCACAGAAGTGTAACTCAGTGACATTTTAGAGCCAGCATTATTATTAAGTTTAGCTAATATGCATTACAATGTTACAGTAACTTGCCCAACACTGGAGTTAAGAGAAACATTTCTTGATACAGAGTGAAGTTTACCAGGAATCAGATGGTTTATCAAGACTGTTCAAGGGCAGTTTTGTTTAATTTTTGTCTACATTGTTTTGGCTGATTTATCCCTATAGAAGTTTAACAAACATGCTGCGAAACTGTCGGATTTCCCTTCATCTCCATGGCAACAGTTGTCTGTTTTTTGACGTTTATCTGGAGATCAGTTCTTGTTTGTGTAAAACACTTGTTAAATGCAGCACGTTTGGAAAGAGCTTTTGTTTATAAATGTGTCTATTTAACTCTTTAGATTGGGGAACTGGTGTTGTACAGTAGACTGATGGAAAATCTGAAGTAACTTTCCACTTATGAGTCACCACCATAAATATGTGGTAACCCTTTGCTTTTGGCAATATGCAGATGGCTGATGACTAATAGTTTGCTAAATCCAGGTAGCACAACTTCACATAGTGTTCTAAGGGAAGTGGCATTGCAATACTTGGAATTAGTGGCTTGTAAATGACACATAATGCAGTTAAAATGTGTGTAAAAATGTCCCAAATATGTCCCAAACAAAATTGTGGTTTAGCAACTGTTTTGTAAATGCAATTTTGTTTTCTGTTGCTGCTCCCTTGATACAAATACGCAGTTTGTTCTTGTTCAAAATTGTTGTTTGGGTGTAATCTGATTGGGTTTCAAGCCGGATAATGCAAATTACAACTCTTCTCTGTGACTTTTATTGGAGCAGACTACAAAAGTGTACACTAAAGTTAAATTATACCCTTCATAATCACACTACTGTCTGGTGATACCCAGCTGTATTCCCTCATGAGCCACTCTCCATTCCAGCTGCATTCCATCACATATTTGGCAATGGCAGTACGTCACCCCGGTCCAGTCTTATCATTTCCTCTTTTGGGGCAGTTACTCGCGTGCAGCAGGCAGTGGTATGAACACAGGCATCTCCTTCCTGCCCTTTGCTCAGTGGCTGCTTCTTGCACAAGTTTGAATTGCATGCAGCAGTATTCATATTTAAAACATCTAGAAATTGTTCTTTCAGAGTACTTTGCTTACAGCTTTTTACTCACTGCTTGTGTAATAATTGGTGTGAAATACTGTTACTTGTGTAAATGTTTAGTTCTTTGTCCTACTGTGAATGAAGTTAAATGACAAAATGTAAGAAAAAAAGCATAATGGGTTTGTCTTTCAGTAGATTTACTTTTTACAATTTAAAGTATGTCTGTAATAAGTGAAAGTTACATACATAAAGTTTTGCAGTATTTATTTATCTTACAGTCATAGAAGTTTAAAATATTATTTATGCCTGTACCAGTGCATTCTGGCAAGTGATAAGTTGTGTTAAAGGACGCATATTTTGCAAAATTGACTTTGGGGATTTTTTAATCATATTCTAACCTTGCTTTCTCATTAAAAACACAGCTGGTGTTGTGTTTTTGAGAAAGTGTTCTTGCTCCTCGGAGCCTCAGAAAACTTTGATATCATAAGTAGATCTCTGAGATCTTCTTTACCATTTTTAAGTCAATAAATCATTCGCTAATAACTCGCTTTGATCATCTCTGCAGCATTAGCATATTTGATTACTTCCTTTGTGTAATATCATTTACAACCAGTAACCAGAGTAAATTAATGAGCAGGGAACATGACTTTCACATGTGTTTTTTTTACACATGTATTTAAAATTCTAATCCGTAAGATAGCAATGTGTTGGGTTACTGTAGCAGAGTAGTTAGAACTCTGGCTTTTCTATAAAAGGATTGTGGTTTCGACTCACAGGTCGAGCCAAATCAACATTTCACGATCTCTCTGGATGGAGATTTCTCCGGATACTCTGGCTTCCTCTCAAATATGCATGTTTTTGCAGGGCTTCACTGTAAATTTTTCAAGTGAATGAATGAGAGAGTGAATGATTGTCTGTCTCTAAGTCCAGGGTTTTCCCCCGCTTAAGGCCCAAAGTCATTGGAATAGGCTCTCAGTCACCAACGACCCCTCACAAAAACAAGTGGTAGAAAATGAATGAAAAAGATGGCAATGTAAGGTTCTTTATGAGTATGTCAAAACGTGAATTACATTGCCAAAACACATAATCTTTGACCTTTAAAGTTCCTCAGACCATGTTCAAGCTGGCTAAAGATCAGGTCTAAAATGCTCTACTATTGTGCAAAGTAACTCTCTTGGTTACTTTTACTTGAGTACCTTTTCACTTTTGTTTGAGTAAGTTTTTGCACCACTACTCTTTGCTTTAACTTGAGTAAGTGTACTTCTACTTTATCATAAATCTACTCTCCGCACCTCTGTTAGCATGTAGTGCTGCACGGGGACTAAGACTCCATGGCACGGCATCCCATAGCGGGATAAACAACATCTCCACACAGCGCTCCCATTGTATTCCAAAGTGGCAGTATTTTCTGAGTAGACAACTGAGCCTTCTTTGTGCGGCAATGAGGCCATATTTGTCGCTCGTAGCATCTGATTCAGTCATATGTCCGTAGATGCCTTCAGAGGCCTGGAGCTGGCCCCTGTCTCTCTGCAAAGGAATTCCACATTGCTTTTATGTTTCCAATAGGCCTCCATTCATTACGTCCCTCCTGGATTCACTGGACAGTCTTGCTTTGAAGAGAGGAGCTTATGGTGAATCCCTGTCTGTTTAAAGGAGATGCTAAATTTCCTTTTGTTGATGTTCGTAATGTCACTAAACAGGCGTGTTATAGACTGTGTCCTTTTGGGAGTTTGCAAATGAAAGATTGTACTTCTGTGTGTATGTATGCTGGTGTTATTAACTAAAATAATAGTCGTATGTGACGATTAGTGGGACAGAAATTTGCTAATATTTGTTCTTTTTATTAAACAGACCCTTTACATGTTTGTAAAGTTTGTGTCTGATTCTGGTGGGCGGAGGTTTACGTCCATTTAAACCAGTGTAAACTAGCACGTTTTGGAGCAATTTTTAAACACAAAGCAGAATAAATGTGTTTGGAACTGTCTGAAAATGTATCGTGGCTTATTCTGTGGGACCTGACACAGACTTTGGCGAATTACTTGTGGCGGATGGAAGCATTTTGTCTGAACTTATGTGATTCGTCTTTCTTGATCTGCTCTTTTTTGTGGCTGAAGAGGTGATTTTTGCAGTTGTTTTATGTTCATTTTACTTTGCCAGACCCAGTATTAGCTAAAATGCGGTCTTTTAATCATGTCTCGAAGCTAATGCTATGCTAATGTGTGCACCTCCCATTAGTGCTTCAGAGACGACACAACATTTACAACCAAATTGGTTTACAAGTAGCTCTGAAACTCTGCTCTGGTCAGAGCCTTAGCTGAAGCTAAATAAGGGTCTTGTGTACACAAATTCAATGAAACAGTGCAGTTTTAGCTAGAATTCTAAATAAAACAGACCAATCTGAACATGAAACTGCGCTTGCACAGCTGGGTAAAGTCAGGCTAACATTAGACACACGTGTTCTAGTTGCAGTTCAGAATGAAACATTTAACCACGACGAAACCTCAACTTTCAATGTGTCGGCTATGAGTTATCGGGGTTGTTTTGTTTGTTTTTTTGCCTCCGGCTACAACTGGGACGTCACAGTGACTTAGGCTGAAAAGGGTCTATAGCAGCGGTCCCCACCTTTTTCTTGTAAGGACGGTACAATCACAAATTTCTTTTCCAGGGACCGTTGAGGTTAGCGCCGATAACAACAATGTAAATGCAAAAAAACAATTGTGTATATTTTAGCTCACTTATTGCTTGAATTGCTGTTTATTGGACTAAGTGGCACTATACTGTCATAGCAAAGCACAAGGAAGTAGTAATAGACTATAAAATAGCAAAACAATAAATATTTAAAAATCTTCTGGGGCCCGGTAGCAGATGGCCCGCGGACCGGTTTTGGGCCCCGGACCGGTGGTTGGGGACCCCTGGTCTATAGCGTTACCAACTTTATTTATTTTTATTATTTTAGTGCAAGCTAATTCGATTTTTAATCAGATCCGGGTCCCATTTTATCAGTTAAGTTGATGTCATGTTTGTATCCTTAAATGAACAACAGTGAGATCAGTTCTAGACACAGAACTTATCATGATGTTTGAACTTGAATTCCCAAGTTGTTACTTGCACAATATTACAGTCACATGACATTATACTGTATGTTTTCCCCTGTTTTAAGTAAAACGCTATCTTCAGTCCCTACACTGGTATGACATCGATACTTAAAGCCACAGTAGTACATCTCTAATTCAGATCAAACTAGACACAAATTGGCTGTGACTTACTGCAAAGGCCAGTGCCATTTCTAGACACAGTTGCTCATACAAAATTGTGCTGATCACAAATATCTACTGTCTAACCAATCACACTGCTGCTCTCCACTCTCAGCCTCTCCTTTTACCTTCTCATGTTTTTCCAGCAGAAAAGGTAATTTGAAATGTGTCTGTTGGCTGAGTTTAGGGGATTAGCATCACTTTAAATGTTTTAGTTAAGGTTTAATAGGAAAATAATTGTTTTAACCCAACAAAGATTTGATTTGAGTTTGACCAATGTGCTTTTCAATCTAAAAACAACGCACAACATACTGTATTATATAATCAAATAAAACAATAAAACAATCTATAATCATGTCTCACATTGTGTTAAAAGCCGTTCTGAATAAATGTGCTTTGAATTATAAGATATTGATGAAAGAACAAGAGCATAACCTCCTAATACATAATTTTCCTGCAGTTATAGCGACTGTGCACTGGACTAAAAATTACAAGTCTATAGAACGGCCTGACGTCGCCTGAAAACCTCCAATAATGCCTGTCATTATTCATGCATTTACAAAGTTGCCCGGGCTTACAGTCGATGTGTTTGATGAATACCGGGAGTGCGCACGCGGGTCCCATCGGGGCATTAGCGGTCGCCTACAGTAATCACCTCCTCCACAAGGCCTTTCTCATGAAGCATTTAGAGAATGCGCTGGGTCCGGCATGGCAGCTTTTATCTTGGAGGGCCAGGTCCAAAGCTTTATCATCGTTATGTAATCCCAGCCAGACCAGTAGCCACAGGAAAGAGCAATTACTGCACGACCCATTTTAATGCATCACTGTCAGACCAATCAGTGACTTGTTCTGGGGGTTTTTCTTCTTAAGGCTGATTCTATAGGGCCAAGCAGGGCAAGTGGTAGTTTTGCATGAGGTGTGTGGAGGCGAGTTAGCCAGACTGTGAAGAATAGAGCTGTTCTGCAGATGTTAAATAGAATATAATGTGTCGACATTGTTTATGACATTGTTGAGTTTAAAGTCAGGAAGTAAAAGTTGGGGCCTGAAAGTGCTGCCATCGTTTGCACCAAATTGCTTTATTCTATACATTGTGTGACATAAAAAAGCATTTATTCACTTTCTACTGCTTGTTCTCGTAATGATGATGACAAGAACCTATCCCTGTGTCTTTGGGCCTTAGGCGGGGAACACCCTAGATAATGACCAACTTATTGTAGACATAAAGACAGACACAGACAGGCAACCATTCACGCTCTCATTCATTCACTAAGGGAACTTACAGTGTTGACAATTGACCTAAACATGCCTGTTTTTAGAGAAAAAAACAACAACAAAACAGAATGGAGAGAACATGCAAACTCCACACAGAGACATTATGACAGCATACAAAGCATCATCTTTAATGTGTTTGTACAACATTTCTGGAAATAATGACAAACTAAACTTTGTGAGTCCAAACTGTTTCTGATAATTAAGTCACACTATATTTTTAAGAATAGTTGAAAAGGCTTCAAAGATAGGCATGCTGACAGTTTTGGCGACTTTTTACCTTTTGGATCAGCTCTGGATAAATGAAAGATTACACCAAGTTGTTTCTAATAAAGAATAATATAATGTATGTTTCCCTTGGGTGTACACTGACAGTTTTTGTTTTGTTTGTTTTTTTTCAAAAACATGCAGATTCATGTAGATTCCCTCGAGAAGGATAATGTCTTGAAAGCTGCATCAGACCACTGTGGTCTCCAGGAAAAATAGACTTCATCTGGATTCTTTCCGTTGACCTGCGTGGCTCCTGCACTTGCCTCGGAGGTCAGTGTACATGGGCACATTGATTTGAAGCACTTTCTAAGTTCTGCAGAACTCACACTCAGTGTACACCCAGGATTAGAATCCAAAGATATGAATACTTTCACTGGAATCTGTACTGCAAAAACTATGCATAAATGCAAATTCAACTTCATTTTTCTTCCTGTCTTAGCTGTCTAATTCAGTGATTTTTAACCAAAGTAAACACTGGTGTTCCTTGAGATACAGTACTGCCAGCTGTGCCTTGAAAACATTCATCTGTTTTCAGTCTTTCACTATTTAAAATCAGATCACATTTTCCAATATAACTCTTTATATATATAACTCTTTCACCCAAAATGTAAAGTGTACTGAGCAAGATATGACACCATTTTGTCTTCCTAAAAGGTGTAATTTGGACGTATTGGACAAGTGATGTGTCAAAAAAAAAAAAAAAAATCATCCGAAAAAGTGTGCAGTAACTCATATAAAGGTAGAAAACAATGGTCTAATCAATCAGAAAATTAGCTTCAATGGATCTGGTCATTCAAAAGAGGAAAGACAAATCATTGGCCAACAGGAATTTAAGTAAAATACAGCTACACTAATGTTTTGTCATGGTGTGTTTTAGAAGGAACGTTTTATTCCTACAATTATTGCAGAACTTATATTTGACCTGCTGATTTATGGCTAAAATATGAAAATGTACGTCTGTCTCTGGAGTGCGACCTCTGACCTCTGTGTTCTTGGACCTGAAATTCATTGTAGAAAGTTTGGTGCACAAATTACAAGCTACAACTTCATTTTGTGCAGCAAGTTTGTTTACATTCCCCGAGCAGATGTTGCAGCAGCTGTCTATGTTTAAGAGTAGTTCAAAAAGCAACATTTTTCCTGACTAGGGACTTTATGGTTCATGTGGTCCGCAGGCATCAGAGAAACAGCACATGTGAGCGCAGGCTTATCATTTACATTCTTGGAACATGTTAGTAAACTGCTCTGATGCATTGTGCTGTACTGCGTGTAATAATGGCTGTGCATATTTATTATTAGGCTATTAGGCAATGGAGATTCTTGTTGAACTTTGCTCACCTCTAGACACACTGGTATTCCTTGGCACGCTTGTCGAAAGAAGAACTGGGTGTCAAACTGATTTGACATTAAAGCTGCCATCAAAGGGCCGGTTGTCACTATGAAACTGTAATAAGCCTTACTAAAGTCTTTGACATTCTATCGATAATTGTCTCTGTAATTGCCTTTTAATTGTTTCATTTATTAAAACTACAAATACTGTATATGCATTTACATCAGTCTAAAAAATCAGCCCAGTTTCAGAAGAAAAAGTAGATATACAAGGTCAATGTTGCAAAAGCCAAAACGTAAAATAACCACAAGTTTGGTTGAAGCTATATAACAACATTTTCTTTGGGCCTAAAGGGTAAATCTTAACCTCCCCCAAACACCAGCCCTAAACTTACCCATTTTAGTAACTTGCAGCCTAAACACACTGGTTAAGTCCTCAAAAAATGTCAACATGTGGCTTCAAATTTACATTATATTGACGTAAAAAAGGTGTGAGAACGTGTTCATTATACTTTCTTTGATGTTTGTTGTACATCTACGTTTTCTGAAAAAAAATATTTACTGGTAGGTACCTTTCTCCTGGTGCTAATATAATATTAAAGTGACCCTGTGAACCTCACAATACAATAGAAACCTAAAGTTTAAACCTTATTTTGGAACATTCCTACAGGAAAGAAATACCTTTTAGGCCATAATTTTCCATGGAAACATACAAAGCAGTTGCCTGGAAAATTGTCCACTCTTTCGAATTTCAGTGGCCGTGATTGACAGATTAATTAGCCAAGCAGGGACAAGCATTGTCTGCTGTGTGAAAACCAACATGGCTGCTTACAACAAAAAAAATACATTGGAAAATGAACACGTGGAACTGAAAATCATTGTGGACTTCTGCAGAATCAATGAGCAAAGTAAAAAACTATTTTAATGTAAGGTGAGTGAAGTTAGATTTTTGTATAAATAACAGACGACCAATCAGGTTCTTTGTTTCATCTGCGTCACACAAACAAACTAACCTGATTGCCCGGTACAATGTAGATTTGATCTAAACGCAGGCGGGGGGCCGAGGTAACCAGACCCACTCTTTGCAGTTTGCTGAAGTGTGGGTTCTGGATCCCAGGCATCAGGCCCTGCCCCAGGCCAAATAATATTTTATTTTGTGTCCACAAGTTTGCTCAAACGCACATATGTATAATCTTCATTCAGTGCAACAAACACATTTAATTTCAAAGACATCCTTTCAAAAAAGTTACATGGTGTGTCATTAAAATAAATCTGATGAGACATTTCAGGCCAAAGTGACAACTTGTCTTTAAAAAGTTGATGTTGAAGTTTGAGATATAATCATGTAAATGTATTATTATTCTGAGTTGTATTTATTTTTTATTGCTGTTCTTGCTTTTTTTCGACACTTCTTTCAACATGCTTTTTTGCTTATCCTAAAATAATATGTCCAACCACACAAACCTATTTAGTAAAACACTGGCCTAGTTCTTTTGGCTTCACAATGGCTTTGTCATGGTCACAATACTCATCCAATAAAAACAATATTTGTTTGGTGTCTTTATTTTCCAGTTTCATTTGAGCTTGAGCTTGTGCCAAGCTCAGTAGATTTCACGAGTTTGTTATTCAGACTATGTGAGATGTTCTGATTGGTGAAACTGTTTTGGATGTGTGTCATTTGGTCGTTTCCGGTCTTACCTTATCAGGTCAGCAGAACGGTATGAGCGGTATGTGGCTTAACGTCATTGTTGTATTGTAATGAGCCTCAGTGTATGTTTAACTAGAATCAAATCCCTGGTATTGTTTACTTTTTGTTTTACGGGCCAGTCAATTGAAGCTTGACTGAACTCAAATGCACTGTTGCCTTGTTGTAACACAGAATAAAATGCATTGCCTTTGTCTGACAGTGTGTTTGGATTTGTCTCTGATCTGTGCAGAGACTCCATCATTCCAGAGATGGCTTGTATTGATTTCTGCCCCAATATCTCCACAAACTGATGTATCGGCCGATGTGAATGCACGCACACAACCCAATCCCCCCTCGTCGTGTCTCCAAACATCAGCGTGGCCTGAGTGATGGCTGCGTCGCGCACTCGTCTGCTCGGAAACGCACAGATATAGGCCTGGCCAAGGTCAAGAGCTGGTTGCCCCCGGTGACAGGACTGACACAGAGCACACACATGTTGACTCGTCTGCTCTCAGTGCATTTCAATGAGCGGATCGTACTGTGTTTGTAAGTGTAGAGACTATACACATTTGTAAGCTGGACGCGGCCCAGCCCTGTTGAGTATGTAATCCAAAACCAGGCCAATGATTATCTCCCCTCCCCACCAGCGCTGACTCAATTCTGATTTATGATTCGAATGAGTATCGATTTCTCCTTGCTCTTTCCCCCCTCGCTCTTCTCTTCCATTTTTCCTTTTAACAAAAGAGTGAATGATGTATGTGCATTGATTTCCAATCAATTATTTTTATTCTCATTTTATTTAAGCTTGGACAAATTTTCAGCAGCCCCCCACAGAGAGCCATGCATCTCCATCAATAGAGCTGTAGCTCATTACTAACTGGGCCGCTGATGGTAAAGCAGGCACATATCGAGAGGCTCTTATTCTTCAATCTGTCATGTCGATGTTAGCATCGCGCCACATTAACTTGTCCTCTTTCATTTATGAAATAATGGCAATGAAAAGATCCTCCATCAGCCTATGGAATATTTCAGCTTGTGTAGGCAGTATGTGTCACAGCATGACTCACATTACCATATGGAAGAGAGAGAGAGAAAGAATGTATCCTCCTTTCATATGAAACTTCACACTTTTACACAATCCACTCTAATGTGAACATGTTCACTCAGGTAAAGAGAGATTTATTCTATTAGGACTGTCAAGACAATGACCAATGTGTCTTCATATGACAATGGTTGGTACTATATCAAAGGCAGCTGAAATGTTGATTTAAGACACTACATCTGAATTATTTTGTTCTTAACTGAAATCTTTTTTTTTTTTTCAGTGCCGAAAAGCTCTTTATTGGAAAGTGTTTATTTGAATAAAAATGGTTTGCCGTGTACCATCTATGTCTATGGTTTGTTCCTTAAAATCCAAAAAGTGGAAGTTAGGCAACACAGTGGCACAGAGGTTAGCGCTCTGACCACATAGCAAGAAGGTCCTGGGTTCAATTCCCAGTCAGCTCGGGTCCTTCCTGTGTGGAGTTTGCATTTTCCCTGTGCCTGCGTAGGTTTCCTCCAGTACCACAGGGTACTGGAGTAAAAACACAGGGTTCTTCTGCAAAAGATATTCTGAATCTCATTGGGACTATCCTGGTCAATTATGTTAAAAATTGTGGGCTTTCTATTGTTGGCATTTTGTTAGCATTTGATTAACTCCCATAAGCATATCGACACAGTTCAACTTGCAGTGACTTCTGAAATTTGTTCTTCAAAACACATTGTGGTGAATAATTGTAAGGCTCAGGCTGCATTAGATAAGTCTGGACTGTTGAAAAAAAAAAAAAATTAGCATTTTAAGATGGCAATATTTGAGCATAGTGCCTAACATTGCAATTTATTTATTTATTTTCGTTATACAAAAAGTCAAAGTCAATCACTTGACTGAAATTTGGTGAAATTACTTTCTAGACCTCAAATACACATTGTCATCCAACATCCTGATCTTTTTTGTAACAGTCTGTTTCTTACTTGTTCTTTTGTTGCTTTATTTGTCCACAAACAGAACTTCAGAAACCCACTTCAAATAAATATGCGACTGTTTCCTACCAGATCAATGGCCTTGCTGACTAGAATACTAAGCTGTTTAGCGCCACAACACAATAAGTAATGAGTGTGATGTGTTTTGCCCACTCACAAATGTGCTGTTAGCGGTTTATAGTTCGTTTACAGAAAACATCGACTGAACTGAGCGTTTCAGCAGGTAAATGGCAACTGAAGCTGATAGAAAACATGTTTCTTTATACCTTTACGAGTAAGTAATGAGTTTGTAATGTCTGTGCATTTAGTCAATATATGGACCCTTAAGTGATGCCTGTTTCCAGTCAATAGACCATTTTCTCTGTCACTCACTTTTATCTTTTAGTTCCTATGGTTGTTCTTATAATGCATGTTACTATGACTGATTTTACATGCTCTACTACTGCAGCAGTTTCTACCAGTCATGTTTTTCTCATCCAATACTATTAAACATAAATCCTTTGACAAACTAGGATACATTTCTTGAGTCAACCATACAGCCTTTTAAAACTGTATAAATCAAGTTTAAAGCTATTCACTGCCTTGTTTCAGTTCAAGTTGTACTAACTAGAGTGTAGGATCATATTGTGAAATGTGTATTTTTGCTGTGGATCAGTAAAAAAACTAAACAGCTAAAAACATGTTATTATGAAGTATTGGAAAGTTTGTGTTGATTAAGTTTAAAACATGAGTCAACATCAACTGCATCCAGACCAGTTAGAATGGAATATATCTGACCCAGTATCACAATAACTTCAAATCATTTGTGATGCTAAGGGAAAGGTGCAATACTGCAGTATTGATTCCACAATCTACGACCCCTAACGGGAACAAGCGGCTTAAATGAATGAAGTAATGGACGAATGATTCCAACATGAAACAAAATGCAATTTCACACAACTAAATAATACTTATTTTACTTTTGGTCATACTGTGCAAGTTAATCTATTCAAGACAGCTACAATTTTATCTTGTTTATTTGATTTAAAGATGGTTCCAACTGCTTCTCATGCATTCATTCATTTGTGTATTTTTGTCAAGCAAACCTATATAACAGAACATTCCAGACAAGCTAATAGGTCTACATCTGGCGTGTCCAAACTTTTTGAAACTTATATGGAGCGGAGGGCCATGTAATACCCAGTTCTGAATTCAACATTTTGCATTTGATCATATTTTTTTTAACATTAAACATTCATGTTAAGTTTCAAAGGCATCAAGATGTTTGGTATTTCGACTATAATAGAAGAATTGCTTAGAATTGACGATAAAAACTCAACTTTTTGCATTTTGGGCTAATAATGCAGGAAGTTTGGCTGACAAAAAGTTGATTCAAGAGCTGTATTTGGCTGCCGGACCACAGCTTGGACATGCCTGGTCTACAGTCAAGTAACAGTCATGTTTTGGTCTAAGCATTCTTTAATATGCTTTGTCAATTTACAATTGAAACATGGTTTACTCAAATTAAAAAACACTTTTAGCTGAGTTTTGATCTGGTGGTAGAGCCAAATATTATAATAAATAGTACTTAAAAGTTTGAAAACCACTGGTCTTATCATCTGGAGCCAGGCAGGCGGCCCACTCTCCTCCACAGAAGTTCCACAGTGCACATTTAATGAAACAGTAACAGTATCTTGGACACATTTTACTATCTTTCATTCCTCGCACAGTCTTAACTCCTCACTCAAGCTGTTGGTGCGACTTACAACATCCCTTTGTGCAACGTCTTGAGAACAATTTGCTCTTTGAATCCACGCAGGCCTAGTCACGTCCCAGGCATCCGCGCTAAATATTGCCACAAAGAAGCGGCTTCAGGAATGTAATTATGACGCAAGCCTCAAATCAGCCTTTACAAATTGTCAGTCTAATGTAACAGCACGTCTCCAAATGCCCCTCGACGCACCGCGGAGCCGGGGCAAGTTTAAAGCCCGGTGTTTGGGCCATGTTTTGACAACAGCAAATTAGCAGCTAGCATGCGGCCTGTGTCATGCAGCCTTGAGGTTAGCGCCGCAGTGAATAGTAACAGTGTGTTATCTGTGCAGACACTCTCCGCTCGCCCCCAGGATGCTCCGCGCTCGAATGAAACAAATAGACCCGCTAACATTTTCGGCAAAAGTCAACAGCGAAGGGACCGCGTGTACCCAGCTCCAAAGCGAGACTTATTCACCGCACAAGACGCAGAAAGACACGAGAATGATATTGTGATGTGTGTACAGAAATAGTGTTGGAATGAAAGAAGCTTGTTCCTGCTGTGATGGAGGAAAATGTCTTAGATTGTAAAAAAGTTTTGTTGTAAAATACGTGCACGGGAATTTGAATCGAAAATTCATTTGTGGGAATGAACTCTAGTGCAGCAAGGAGCTAACACAACATAGAGAAAAGTTTTATAAGCAGGAAAACAAAAACAACCTTCATCAAGTTTATATTTGTGTTTTTTCCAACTTTGACATGGCTTCCAAAATAAACAATGTAAACAAAAAGTAGTTATTTACTCTCATGGAGGATGTTATGCACAGACTGTTTGTAAACTGCTTCTCAATGTTCTGATCGAGAGACAAACATATGATCAGAACACATAATAAAATATGTTTATTCACTTTATCTAAGTTTTGTTTTCTCCTCTATAGAGTGTTTGATTGACAGAAATATTATAAATAGGTTGACCATATTTTCAAACTTAAAAACTTTTGCAGAATGTAATGAACATGTGGTGAAAATAGTATATTCTTATGCACTTAGTCAATTCATGGCTCATTCACACTCACATATAGGCCTATCTTCTGAAACTTCAGTCAGTGCAAATTGGTGCATTTTTTCTTGTCTTTTGGTCATTTTCAAGCACAGTTTTCTCTATTTTGACAAAAGAAATAGAATATATTCCTTCCTTCGCTTTTGGAAAGTGTCAGAGTGATAAAAAGTCAGGACAACTGGGACATGTCTTTAGTAAAACTGGGAGAAATAAGTGGATTTTGATACATTTGCTCGGACATTGTGCGCAGGCTCAAAATAGTTCCAGGTAAATAGGGACATTTGGTCACCCTAGGTATAAAATAAGCTTTTCTGTTGTCATGGCAACAGAACAGACTGTAACTAGCTTGTTTGCTAACAACAATTGGAAATTTAAGACATTTATTCTGTTGCACAACAAATAATTCACTCATTAAATAAACAAAAAACACATTTTTTTAACCACAGAAAACCGATGAGTTAAACTGTGTGATCCTTAAGTCTGTGTCAGTGAGAAATGTGGGAGAAACAGAAATGCTTTTGTTGTTTTTCTGCTTTTCTGCCACTTTTAGGATGATTTTCTGACAGATAATAACATGATTTTTTGCAGTAATTGTCTTTGTTTATAATTAAGATCAGTTTTTTGTTTTGTTCTTTTTTACTTGTGTTTTATAGCCTTGTATGAGAAAAAACAAATTTTGTCTCCACTTACCTCTTATTCATTTTCGTCACTCACTGCTGTCATTTAGAAAGCTGCTCTGCATAACCTCTACACAGCTGATGATTACGCTGAATCTCAATTAAAATTGTAATAATAGCCCACAGGTGACCTAAATTTCACAAACTAGGACAAGTAATGCTTACCTTCAGACCAACAGGAATAAATACTAAACAAGCACAATGTAACTTTTCTGGTGTCTCTAGATGCTTTACCTGGAATGTTCCGCAGTGTGGCATTGCACTTCCTGGAAACGAGCCAATGACGCCACAAAGCCAATTTACATTTCAAATGTGTGGAGAGGAAATGAGTCTATGGTCACTGTGAAAAAAACGATATACTACTAAATAATACTAAATACGTTTTACAAGGACCTTCTTACACCAAACCAGAAAAGACAAGTGTATTTAACAAAATGCAAGTGACTTCACAACATTCATTATACAGATAAGAGCACCTCAAATAAAATATTGTTTTATATAATCTTCCTATGTATAGTTACTTATAGAAATCACCATTGGATATGGATGAAATAATATATTTCAAGTACACAGTCATAATAGGGAAATATAAAAGGAAATAAATTTGTCCAATAACATTGTACTTTTGTACACAATGATTTGTATTGGTGAGACACATTCACTGTTTGTTTTATTATGAAATGCTGCCCTCTCATTAAGTAGTATTGTGTCATTGTCATGTGAACACAACCTATTGGACTTTAGCAAATTGTCAATGTAATCTATAATTCCAAGTACTTGCAAGCAAAACTGTGTAAATTTAAAGGATTTTTGTTGTGTTCCAGTCGTCCTTGGAGTTGGCTTTTCTGAGCTTAACTTGTACTTTTCCACAGAAACACTGGTCCAACTGAAATTTTCTACTCTGAACACGGAAAGTTTCAGAGCTTCTAGACTGGTTTCACTAGTGATCATAGTTGTGTTATTTTCTCTCAGTTTCCTTCTGTCTGTCTGCTACGATAAACATATAGTTATATCCTGATGGCAACCTCTCAGATCGTAACATGCAGATCTGACTGACTGGAGGTTGCAGAAGTATTCATGGATACTCACAATTTGAGAAACCTTTCCTCAATCAAAAGGGAATAATTTAAGCCCAATAACAGAGTAAAACCTTTTTCTTAAGTGTTGAATGATAATCCTTGTGAGACGTTTTTATAATAGCTAAGTTGGTTTGTGAAGACATTGACAAATGAAATTAAAAGTATTTTGATTCTTAAACAGAAATGTAAAGACACACAATTACACAGATTTCTGGATTAAACAACAATTTAACTGAATAAAGGTGTTATAAGATATTACAGTATAACTATATTGTGTCATTAATGTGTATTTTGGCCCATAGATACAGTTGGCATCAAAGGCCACTCCCACTAACAGATCTCCATGGGAAAAACTTAACATTCACAGTGAATCAGAATGACAGTTTTATCACTCACTGCTCAACAGCTACAACTGCAAATGTGGGCTCAAGGAAATATAATCTGTCAATTATAGAAACGAAGACATAGAATGAATAAATGATCCAACATTCAAAATTCACATTTATTGAACAGTGCTAACTGTAGCTGCAAGCTAAACGCTAACGTAATGCTAGTTCCATCTGACGTGTTTTACTGTATTTCTTTAACTATCTTTTGAATTTTCTAACATAACAACCTCCATTTAAACCCGGTTGTGACTCGACTTGAATCAGTTATGCTTAAATACACTTAATTAGTCCGAAAACGTCTTACAAGAGGTAAAAAAGTTAGCTTCCCGTGCCTTAACATAAGATTTCCAACATGACTTCCCCCTCAGTAGGCCAAATATGACCCGGACTGTATCTTTATCTGCAATATGGTTGCTAGGTAACATCTGTGGAATTACCTCTACATATTTACTGGACAAATGAAAATTAAAAACCTCATCAAAATGTCAAAATTTGGTGAAAAACAAGCTAAATATTTAGTGAAATCTTAAAAAAAAAAAAAAAAAAATCATGTTCACTTTTGTGACAAATGTCTAATCTGTCGACTTTAAGTTCAAAATTTCTGATCACTATGACAACAGTAGATTCTCCTTATATTGAAACCCATGAACTACAGAAAACTAAGTAAATAAACATCTTAATTACAATAGCTTAATGACTTTTCACAAACATACTCCTCCATCTCAGCTGAACCAAACCCCATGTTTAAGTTGTGTGAACACTGTTGATTCACTAACATAATTGTACGCTTAAATCTACAGCACGCTTCAGCTAAGTGGCACTTTGGACAACAAACTGAACGTCACTGCTGCTTGAGGCTGTGGTGGGACGTTTAGTGCTCAGACCATTTCACGCTGACGACATTTGAGGGTTTTAACTTGACAAATTTTGTTACGCCGCTTCCTTGTTGTTGTGCGTGTGGGTTTAAATCTCAGCTGTCAATCTCAAAAGTGCTGGAAAATCCTGCAGACATTTGAATGAGCATTGTTACACTTTGAGAGAGTTGTTTTTCCCCTTCGCCCATGCCAGCTCGCCACTAAAACCTATATACTGCCATTATACAGGGTGGAGGAATGTTAAGTATTTTCATTATTTTCTGCCAACCTCTGTGGGAACCAACTCTTCATGGCAAAAAAAATTAAAAAAACACAAGCCCAACCCACTGATTAAGTACAACTGCGATGCATTCATGGTACACTTTCGGGTGTGGAGAGAAGGGGGAGGGAGTGAAGAGAGGACACAGCGCCGGAGGGAGTTACGATCGGGTTACCATGACCATGAACGCGGCGCTCGCTGTGGGATTGGACTCACCTCTCACCCAGTTTGGTTCAGGGACACACTGTGACTCAGAGTTTCAATGCTTGTTGCAGGAAATGTGTGACGGCGGATCGGGTCAAATTAGGACACCGTCTGAGCACGTCTGAGGTCTTTGTTTGTGTGTGACAATTGCTTTGTTTTGCGGTTTTATGTTATAGGTGTGTAGAGGACAAGTTGTTGTTAAAATACATATTCGTTTAAAGGTACACCGTGTGAATTTTGACATGCTGTAGAACTTTCCAGGCAAAACAATAACATGCCTAGAAGACAAGTATTTAAAACATGTTCATTTAATTATAGTGTGTCAGTAAAGGCATAATCAAGCATCATAGGCCTGTGGTGAGAAATAAGGTTAAACAACTGAATGAAAAAGATACAATTGCTCAATTTTAGGTTTACTAATGAACTATAAACTCAAAAAACACAAGCACAGGTTTTTAAGATCTTATAACTTCACTGTTGAAAGCATTTAAAGTGTATATGACAGGTTCAAGAAGTGTTTTTTAGTAAGACAAAGTTTAGATAAATATAAATAATATATATTTCACTAAACATTGTATGCATTTCATTACAATTTAGAGATCTTTTAGGATTAAAAGTTGACTTCCTGTAAAAAATTATGACATTATGCTTGGAAATTCCCTAGCAACAATGTAATAAAATAGATACAGTCTGCAACACGTCATATTTGGCGGAATTCAGGGGCGGACTGGCCATAGGTGCATTCTGGAAAAGCACAGAACGGCCGCTCGCTCCATGGGCCGATGGCCTCTGGTACATTTTTTTTTTTTTTTAAGGCAGCCTGATCAGGAGCAACGGCCACATCCCCACAGCTGCGCAGCGCTGCAGCCTGGGAGAAGACAGACGCACGTGTAACGAGAGGGAAAGCAGGACAGACAGTCAGGGAGCACTAACCTGGCCTACAGACAGCTGTTGTAGACATGTGAAGAGCGCACGGCTATGAGAGGAGCGCCAGCCCCAGCCGCTGAGTGACAGACGTCTGCACATTGGTCTGATGCTTAACAGCACATAGCGGGAATCAAACCCCCTGGGTACTTTTGTAACCCTAAAAGATGTTCTGCATCTCATAAGCAGTTAGCCAGTCTTTATTTCGCATCAATAGACATATATTCACAAAGTTACGAGCATAAACAGCAGATGAACTCATACGTCTCTTAATCACGTAGGCCTAATATACCGCGACTTATTAACCGCGGCGAAGAACAGCGCATTTCTCTAGACTTTGAGGGTGGATTGTGCCTTTTTAAAACACACAAAGCATGAGGTTATCTGTTCTGACTAAAGTTTCAGACTTTAGTATTCTGTCACAGTCTACAAGTGAGGATGCAGCTCATCAGGCGTCTGTGTTTCCTGCACACTGGAAGGAGAGAGAGAGAGAGAGCAGGGCCGGAACACAGAAGGAAGAGCAGGGGGACACAGAGGGCTGGGGCCCCACTGAGAAATACACCAAATAGAAAATAAAAATGCACAAAACCCAATTTGAATCTTGCTGAGGAATGTAAACAGTATGGGACAAAATAACACATAAAATAACTTTTGTAAAATATCACATTTGTTGGTCTAAAATTCCCCCACATCTAGATTTCAGATTTTCAGATCATCCTACCATCAGAGCTACTCTTTAGTCTATTATATATTTTGAACTCTGTAAAGGACTATTATTTATTGTCTTACAAACAACCACTAGGGCACCAATGCAATCTTGCTGACCTGCTTACAGTTTAATATAAGACGTTAATTCAGTTATCTGAATCTATAAAACAAGTCTAAAACTCACCAAAGTACATCAAATTACACTGTTTTTTTCGAAATTTTTGGGGAGGCCCCAAACCCCCAGACAGAGGCAATTATGCTCAACTTGATGCAATGTTACATACTACCACAGTTTACTATTTATGTGACAAAGATTACATAATGAGCTATATTCTGTATTTTATGTGAGGAAAAAAAAATTTGTACATTTGAATTTTGGCCGTTTTGATTGGCTGGGCTGACTAGTGTCCAGGGCTTTTTATCCCAGGCTGGGAATTAATGAACTCAACTTTTGTCTTTCTCAGCAATTAAATGTATTTGAGCACACTGTTCAAGTGGATCACGCTTTTTTATGATGGTTTTATATCAGAAAAGTAAACAGATTGTTCTGTAGATGTAAAATAGCCAGGTGGCATTAGCATCTTGTTAGCATCTAGCTAGCATTTAGCTTGCAGCTACTGTTAGCATTGTTGGATATATTTACAAACTTGGGCCGTTTATTCATCTCCATGTCTTTGTTTCTATATTGGCACATTATATTTTCTGAATTCCACATTTGATGTTGCAGTTGTGAGAGTGATGAGAAAGTGTTGTTCCCTTTTAAGAGTACATGCACTGTTTTTACTTGATTTCTGTCTTATCAAGAAAAAAAAACATTAAAAAACAGACTATACATTTTCCAAATATGTAAAAGATGTGTGAAAGTGACAAAGTGTATTTTTCTTTTTTTGCTGACTTTTCATGATTTACCTTTAGGTCGGCATTTGCTAGCTGTTTCTGAAATACTACATTTGATTGAATATTTATTTTTTTAACTCTGCTTTAAAGGTGCACAACAGCCACCTTTTTGAACACAAAGTGATTCACAATCGTAATTAATCATAGATCCCTTTTTATACCAAAGCGTACAACTGTTTGTGCACAATTTAAAATTTTGCTACACCACAGATGTATTGGATAAATTCCCACAAATCTTCCCATCTCATGTTTATTGAACAACTATTAAGCATTTTCAAAACCAAAATAAAAATGTAATTTGGTAATAATTTCTTGAACATAAGCTAAAAAGACTTTAAACCTCTGCCATTTAACAGAGAAAACAATCAACTTTTGCTTCCGAAGTCTTTCTTCTACTCCAAGCCACATATTTTTACTGACAGAAAATTAGCGATGGGACTCCCGATTCAAAAAGTAAGTAATTAATAATTTGACCTATCTGATTGGGTCATCTTTCTAATAAATATCCATCCTAACATGTATTTTTCTTCTTTGCTTTAGAATTGAAGGAATCATGTGAACTCGATAATAATCTGAGGTGGGTGACCGCAGAAACTTTACTGAGAGACACAAACCAGCATACATTCCCTTTACGATTGCTCCTAAACATTCTCACAGTTATAGTTCTCCTGTAGCTTCACGTGACCCCAGAGCTTCGGGGTAAAAGTGCTGGATATCCTCCTCTGATCTCCACATGTTTTGGCTGGAGGTGACCTGCCTTTAGGCTTAAATGTATCTGGATGTTTACAGTGATGGATGGTCCGTTCTCCTGGCAGTGTTGGTCAGCTGGGACAAGCCAACGCTCCGTGTGACCCAAAATGAATGGATGAATGAGCCTTTGTTTTACTCAGCATATAGAAACCCATTAACCTTACTCTCAGTCTGACAATGCATTTTTTTAAGTCAAGTCTTAAAGGGGACCTATTATGTATAATCCACATTTCTGAGTTTTTCTCATTATTTGTTTACTTGAAAGTGCACTGTGTAACTTTCTGGAGGTGAAAAGTCAACTACACAGATCTGTAAAATGGAAAGTTAAAAACATTCTGGCAGAGGAAAAATACATCTTATGAAATATGTGGAATAAATACAGCTAAAGAATCATTTTTTCTATGGAAATATGCAAGAGGAGGCCCTTCTCTCGGCCAAAAATCAACAAATTTTATAGTCATGCAAGCTTGTCTGAAGTAAAAATACAGAAATGTCTACATGACAAAAATTTGCTTTTATTCAAGTTTATTTTTGGTCAAAAAGTTACACCTTCACCTTTAACAAACACAAAATTAAGTTAATAGCCTTATGCCACAGGACGTCAGTTGGCTTGTTTTCAAAATAGCTAACTTTACTGAGTATTTCTGTTAAGAGTCCGCTTTAAGACACAAACATCTTTTTTATAAACATACAAGAGTTTAAGGGTGAAATATTCTTCTGATTTGTAGACACCCACCGGAATTCACTGTTCACTGTCTGATCCTCCAAAGTATTTTTTCATTTCAGATTGATGTAGTGAAACCTCATGGAAAAGAATTGAACAGGAAATGCTTATATAAGTTAAAATTAGCAACTGACTTACCACGCACAGAGCCTCTTTACATTTTTGCTAAACATTTTGCAAATTTCACCCCAGTTCATTTAAAATTGACTTCCTGATCATAAATTATGACAATGATGAATTGGGGAACAGTCTCTAGTAGAGTTCTTAAAGCTTATGTCAGTTAAACACATGTATGTAGTTATGTGTTCTCTTCTCCTCTCCCACCTCTACCACCACTCTCTCTCTTTTTCTCCTCTTTCTTGCTCTCTCCATCTTTCTCTTTACTGTGTCTCTCCTCTCTCTTTCTCACACTCTTTGAGTTTCTACTCTCTCCTGTCACTTCTCTCTCCTCTTTTTATCTTCTTTCTCTTCCTCTCTCTCCCTCTCTCTCTTTCTTTCATGCATGCTGCACTTTCCAACAACAAACAGTTACAATCAGCTACTTGCCAAATTACACAATGAAGACGCTTATGAAGACGTCTTATCAGATCTGCAGTTTTAAGCAAAAAAGTTAACCTTATGGACCTTATTCTAAACTGACCAAATTTGTGTTTTACAATGAACAAAATATAAATTATTGATCCTCATGTGTCATACGCTATTCCTAAGTACACAGGAAAATATGATGGGTCTCATTTGGCTATAGAAAGTTAAATGATTATCTTGTTTAGTTTTTTATTTATAGAGGCAACTGGTGAATAAAGGAGTTAACACGCACACAAGCTTACACAAGTTCAACTTTCAACTTTGCTGGTTGTAGTCTCTATTTATCAACACCATAAAACATAATAAAAAATAATTTATTTATTTTATGGCATCATTAACTTTACTAAATAAGTCAAATTAGGAAGAACACACAACAGCGTTTTAGCCATTCCACGTGCCTTCATGGTTGGGTTTTAGTTTAAAAAAGTTCCACAGTTAAAAATAAAATGCTTGTTGCTACCTTTACTGTTTAATCTAAGTAGAGATGTGTCCAGTTCCTTGTTTGAGAGTTAGGAATGCCAGTCTGGATCAGGAATGCTCCGATGGAATGTAAAGTCAATAAACAAACCAGGCTCCTCCCCCTCGACGTGATTTAGTGCCATCAGTAAATGTCTGTTTTAGATTTATTCTGGGTGCTAAACAAACTCTGGCCTCACTCACATTGTTCTAGTCTACTGGGTTGTGATTGGCTACAGGATAATCTCGGCCAATCAGAACGCGGATCCGCTGTAATTCAATAACACGGAGTACAGTTTGTAGAGCAGCAGCATTGTTTGGGATTTTACACTGGTGTCATCTTGGGACACATGATCTTATCTTTGTGCACAACTCGGAGGGAAAAAAAAAGATTGGAAAGTGTGTGTTCACTGACGTTCAAATGATAATGAGGCAAACTGTTCTGGGTAAACTTGGCTATTATTTTTTTTAGTACAGAACTGGCTGAATTATCTTAAAAAAACATAAGCAAACACAAATATTGTGTGTTTAGTGTTTATATATAAGAATATTCTCCAGCTTGACTGTCATCTCACACAAAAATGAATTATTACAGTCTTGTCTTTATGTAAATCATAAGTTTGACGCCAGGAAGGAAAAGTGTAATTCAAGTACAATTAAGATTTGATTTGTTAATAAAAATATATAACAAGTCTATAACAAATGACTTTTTGAATAACTTTTTTTTTTTTTTTTTTTTGAGAGGATTGCTTAAGGATTAGCCTAAAACGTCTCACCTGATGTTCATGGCATTTGGAGTAAACATCTGTGTCACTATGGCAACTACGCCACCGGAGTGACCTGTGTCAATCTGAGATCAGAAGACTTAGTGCATAACCCCTATTGTACTTGAATTAAAATTTTTCTTCCAGCTTAATCTTAGTTATTCACAAAAAAGATAAGACATGTATAATTATTATTTATGTGAAACGACGGTCAAGCTGGAGTATATTGTTGTTGTGTTGTCATTAACAAAGGACGCAAGTGAACCGGTCTGGGGAATCCAGGTTAGAGGGGCTATAATTCAAAAAACTGTTAGTTGTTGTTAAACAAGTTTAGCTTGTTTCACTTGTTTCAATACATTTCTGACAGTTTCCAAGAGATTTTAACGAAACGCTAGGGTAAAAATGCCTTACACCAATGGCAAATATTGTGGTTAGTAGTCTGTCAAAGAAAACATATTGTCTAATGCAAATAGACAAATATTGAGTTAAACAGCCTGATTTTAAGAAGTGTAGGCACACAACAGAGCTCTTTAACAACGTCTTTGTTCAAACTATATAGATATTATTTATCTTTAAAATACCATCCTTAATAAAAAAGTCATTTGCTTGTTTTGTTACTGCTTTTTAAGTGATTGCAAAGACCTTACAACAATTGCGATAGACCTCACTTTAAATACTATACTTTAATACTTACAAGTAGGTGTGAACGAAGACCTGTCTCAGAAAAATCTTTGTGTCTGTAAAGCTAGCAGTTTTCTATCTGATCTGCCTTGTCTCCAGTCTGTGCAGCAGTCCCATCTGCAGCAGTACTATCAGAGTTCAGCCTCCTATCTGCGCTTGTTGACCCAGGACATAGGCCACTGCCCGGGGGGTCTTTGTACCCACAACACTGTGAACAATGTGACTCCACTGCACTCCTTATCACACCTTTATCCCAACTCGCATCTGCAGCCTATTCCAACAGATCTGGGGCAGAGATGAGTTTCGGATGAAGTTATCTGATTCCCTTTGCTTTGACAAGGCTTGGATTGAATAGGAAAAAAGCACAATGGAGATATAAGTGCTTTGTTTTGGGTCCAATCCACGTTCAGACTCTCACAAGTGGGGCGGTTTTCCACTCGACTGCCTCTGTAATGAGCTGTCTGCAGAGGTTTAGCTGCGTTTACACAGGAGCAGAAAGTGAGATGGGATCAGATGTGGTCAGGGACTATTCTGCATGAATGTGTCAAGCCAGACTTTGCTATGCAGTGGCAGCTTTTCCTGATCTGAATTAGACTGTTTAAAGGAATGGTGCAACATTTTGGACAGAGGTTTACTTGTCTCCATTAAGATGTACGTTTTTATTCACTTGGAATATTTACATAGTCTTGCTTTTGTCCAAGTTCATGAGCTAATCCATACCTGACGGTCAAAGTCTGATTTTGTCAGATCTCAAAATAAGCAAAACAGGTTCTGGTTAGTACTTGAATGTAAAACCACTGAAATACCATGTGCCACATTGGAAGGATACAACCTCATCTCACTGTTTGCAATGACTGTGCAAATGTGCACGTGTGAATGAGTGAATGTGCAGTGGAAAAAAACATAGTTTTACTGGAGCTAGATGAGTTTAATGCTATAAAGTAGAAAGTCACAGATGTCAGAACCCACTAAGAACAGGTATTGTATATTTCTGTTATTAAATGTCCCAATGCAAAACCATACAAAGTTACAGTAGTTGGTTGGTATAAAGATAAAGATCCATAAAGACATGCAGCTTGTTATAAGTTAGTGTCAGGTCTGTGGAGAGGTGACCATACACAATGCATTTTCCCAATAAGCACATTGTCTTCATTTAAGTAGTGGGGTAAACCCAACCCCAACTCACTGAACTTTGGGCAATGATCGAAAGGATGAAGTCCTAGATACAAGCATTCAAAATGAGTGCCCAGTTCAAGTTCAGTTGGACAGTGATTTCATTTGGCCATGTTTTGCAAAAGTTTATTTAAGCAATTTTAAGTGTCCATCTTTCTTTTCAGACATTAATGCACAGCATTGAAGACATTTTAAAGCAAAAAAGACAAAAACTGCATTGTTTACAGAAATTTAGACAATCTCTAAAACTCTAATGCCTTTTTAGTTTTCATTCTGCAGTTCTTTTATTTTAATAAGCTACATATACAAATGCTTCACCTGATGATTAGTGTCAAAAACTTGCAGGAAATGCCAAGCAAGATAAAGCAGAGCAGAGCAGGAGCCTGGGCCTCTTCTTCCTACAGTGTGAAACCTTGAGTCAGCCGCTGGTCATTCTAACGAGCTTCCTGCTCTGATGACTGCGCAGCACGGATAAGCTTCATCAAAGCAAAGTTTATGGCACCGTAAAGAATGAACTTTGGAAAAAATCTTTAGCACGCGGCCTCGTCCATTTATCATAATTGTGTTTTTGTCAGTAAAACGCCTGATCAGACCGCGGGCTAATTCGACGTGTGAACTTTAGCTATAGGAAACACATCAGCCTCTCTGCACCTTTCGCTAAGGTCGTGACTTTTAAAGGTTGACTCCAAATAGCCAGGCTTTGTTGACTCAGCGCTAGTCTGTACACACGGAAGACACTTGTAAGGCTAACGGCTAACAGCTAATCATAATATTTAATTACATTTTACACATACATTTAGAAAGACAATATTTTAAACTGACTTAACATATTCTAGCTTTCTAGGCTCTAGAGTTAGTAAGTTATTGTTATTGACAAACTTAATCAAAATTGTTGAATATTTTTTATTAATTGGTGTCATCCATTCAGACCTTGACTTGACCAGCGCTATCTTCTTTACTATGTTTGAGCTTTCTAGCAGTTATTACTGAATGAAGAGCAAATCATAATGTTCATTCTAGTCAAAAGTTTCTCAAACATTTCACACCAAGTATCATTTAATAGTGTATTAGTACTGTACTGTAGACCGATCTTGGTTGGTTTCAAAATCACTTTTTAAGGTTTTGGTCTCATCTTGGCCCATTGGATTTGGTCTTGTCTTCATTGCTTGGAGTGACGTTTCATTGCTGCCATGTTCTAAACTTGCACCAGGCACAGTTTGCAACAAGCACTGCAAAATAAGATCACGTAGACACCGATAAATGTAGAACATTTCTGTTCTTAATTTGGTTCTTGACGGATCATGGTCTGGTCTTTTCTCAACCTCGATTTTTAAAAGTCTCAGTCTTGTCTCATTCTTGACCCTCAGAGATCTTAGTCTCGGGAAAGTGTGGCTTTGAGAAGGTCTTGGTCTTGATTAAAGAGGTCTTGCCTACTACTCTGCCGTCTAATATAATATTTGTCTCTCCAAGTATCACCAGATCAAAACTCGGACTATGTTAGGCCTAAATAAAAACTCATGAGACTCTGGTCTAATATAATGATACATAGATGCAGTTTAAATAGATCCTTAGCCCAAAACAGGACCAAATCATGAATAGATCGGTTTGTAAATGAAGCAAACATTCAAACTGCAGATAGCTTCAAGTACTACCAGAGGCAGCCCACATATCAGCTCACAGTTTAAGAAACACTGTTCTATTCATTTGTCGCTTAATAAAATACTTTTTATAGTGCTCTATTTTAACGCTTAAGGACAATTTTATATATATTTTTTATACTTGTGGTTCCAAATTAATTGATTCATTTGACGTATGTATCAACTTTTGTACTGTACTGTAGTTTGTAACCAGCCCCAGAGGTGGGAGTCATATTATAATTTCAACAACGACTAAATAGTTTATTATAAGAAATATGGTGAGTATATGTAAAAGTATGCTCCATAAAGATGATTAAAGATCAACTTTTTAACATATTTTACCATTTAGGGCTAAAATGGCAAAAAGTGGTTAGTTAGTCAGGTCAGGAGGGACATAAGTGAACTGGTTGCCATGGTAAAGAGTTTATTTCTGTTGTTAAACTGGCCTGGCTGATATATTTTTTCTTACCTTAGCCTTTACATAAACCTTTTCTTAAACTTTCCCATTCTCCTAAACTTAATCATCATCCCTCTGGACCTGACACTCTTGCATTAACCATTCATAATTGCTTTCTATTTTGAAAACAGTTCTGGGTCATCCTGTTTTAAGCCCTATAAGTATCAACTATTATTTTTTCTCTTCTCTTTCCACAACACCACTACATGAGCTTGTGACTTTTAAAGGTTGACACCAAACAGCTTGGTTTTGTTGACTCAGCTCTCGTCTGTACATTGGGAGGACACTCTTTGGTCTAGCGGCTAACAGCTAACGGCTAACAGCGCAGTGTTGCCAAAGTAAACCCATGAGCTCACTCTCTGAACTTTGGACGCTTATGTCATGTATTTGATGAGTGTGTCATCGCCGTTTCCTGTTCACGAGATGTTCCCCTGCTTGAACCGGTCCCGTGTGTGCGCAGACTCAGTGTTTTCGCTCGCTATCAAAAGGGAAATCCTATCCTCGGAACGCTCTCATTCTTCCTTCCATTGCTTTTGTGCCGTTTCCATTGTTAGCTCGAGCTTTAGCGCGTAAGCCCCTTTCTTTTAAACCCTGTAAGTCCATTTTCCCAAGCTTACATAATGGACAGACTGAGAGTGCACACTTGAGCAGACGCTTTGATCTCTATAGACGTGAACAATGTAGGTTTCACCTCAAATTTAACCTACGACCACACGGCTAATTGCCTTAAAAGGGACGGGCAGGATTGTGTTAAGCTAACTCATTCACTTTACTGGAGTTTTCTATAAGTTTGGTGAAGAAAGAAAGAGACAATGTTATAAAAGACAACAATTCTCAAGAAAGTTCACCCAATTTTGGTATTTTGTTTGGAGTTGTATGAAATAAGTAAAGTTTATCAATATAGAAAACGTGAAATATGTTCCTAAATCCTCATAAATGTCACAAAGTTATGATTTAACAAATTATGATATTTTGTATTTATGTTTTTAAATGATTATTTAAACTCAGAGGAAACATTTGTGTGCAATGCTGCGTTGATGTGGTCCTCGGGAAAAAGTTTTTTGTGATTATGTTGCTGCCCAAGCTAAACAACACCTAATGTATGAAAATAGACAAACAATTTGCTAATTTGTCAAGCTATTTAACATTTAAGCTTTATGACTATAATACTATATTTGGGGGTTTTGTTAGTCGTTCAAAACATAATTAAAGCAGAACTAAGCAACTTCAGCGTTAGTGCTCTTCTACAGCTCTCTTGTGTAATTAAATTAGCCAACTGAATAAAAACTTTTTTTTATATATATATTATTTATTTATTTTCCCATTTTTGTGTAGCTTTAAGATTGAAATAAGGCAGCAAAAACACATCTAAACACATTTTACATGACTCTAAACACATTTAAGCCAGGTGAAAAATTCAGGTCGGGAATGTGTCAAAAATGGGGTGGGGGTGTTGCTGTATTTCCTACGAGAGACAACTGAGAGAGCTGACATATGTAACCATCACCAAAGAGACTTTAAACGTGATACAAACTTAGTTCTGCTTTAAGAGGAACATATGTATCAAAAAGATTAACTTTTGTTCAATCGTTATTGATAAAACATGAGCTAAATACAGAAACAATCTTTAATGTATAAGTGTTAGCTCTACTGTTATTGTATGAAACTTTATGAATGGTTTCAATCATTCATATTTTGACGCTTTGACAACATATGAGAAGGAATTCTATTTTAAAATCAATCGATTTCTTGGCTTTTTAAAATTTATTTGCAAATGTATTTATAAATTGCATCTCAACTGCTGTAAAACTACACACCAAATGACAAAAATGTGATAATCTGTCAAATGAGCTTTAACATAAATGTGTGCAAATGTTTTATTGTAGAATTTTCTTGTTTGTTTTACAATTTGTTTTCAGCCTTTTTCCCACAATGTTCTTCTGGTTTGTTGCAACAAGGGGATTTGGGAATATTGTTGACTCATTAAGGTGATTGTTGGCCCAGACTGTCTGGTTTAAATCTTGCCTGGACAGGAAGAAAATCAGTTGGAGACAAAAAAAAAAGTACAAACCACAAATGACAGAACTATCGAGCAACAGATACAATGCAAAAAGTTCACACGGTGTTGAATTACACTGAGACCAACTGCACTGGTTCACATACTGTAGGAACTCATCACATGGTGCTTTAACGTGACATAAAATGCAAAATGTACAAATGGTAGTGGTTTTTAGATGGAGAAAGAACAAGAAAATGCAGTTGTCACCCTGCTTTATTTTCAGAAATAACATTGGTCTTGAAGTAGTAGTGTGTACGCTAGGTTTTAGCTTCCTGTTTATACAGCTTCAGATCATGACACATCACTAGACTTTTCAGTAATGTTAGACGAATGGAGATTTTTAAAAGCCACATCCTAAATTCAGCAACACTTCTAAGTGTTCTGACATATTTATCTGCAATATAATTAGCTCTTGCTGTTTAGTATAGTACCAGTTACCAGCAGATTATTGGGTTGTTTTATTTTTAACTCTTAAGTATTGAATGTGGTAATTCTCTCACTCTTAAGCCCATTAATACAAGTAAGCCTCTATTCAAATCAGAGAGAAAAAAATAAATACATAAAATTGCAGTCTGCTCTGGGGTTTCAAGTATAAAGACTTCAGACAGACAGAAGTGAGCTGGTTGCCATGGTAATGCGTTTTTTTGTTTGTTTGTTTTTCTTCTGTTGACAATCTGGTCTAAAATTTTGTATTTTTATACAGTTTTAGTTGAAGAATAGAGAATTTCAGTTCTCATCAGGAGACAAATGCAGCTCTCTGATTGGTTAAGCCTGGCTGGTCTTCTCCAGTTTCATTTTGTTGTTTGTAAAAAGACATTTATAGATCATAATTGCAACTAAAATGAATACATGTTGATATTAACCATGTGTCAAAGGATTTATGAGGAAGTTGTCAGATTTAAACCTAAATTGTATTTGAAGTGTGAAAACTAGTCATCACACCTTTAAACATTTGTACCATAGTAATCATGTCAAATAAAATTTTGTTTTTTTCCAATCTTTTTTTCTTCACTAAATGTCTAAAACCCATAATTAAGAATTTATAAAACCCATAATTAAGAATTTATTTCAACTATGCCTGTATGCAACATAAACCAGAGAACAGTGTCTCGGCATTGGCCGTTAGCTGCTACTGATCCGCTTTAATCTTACGTTGAAAGTCTTACTGTGTTTTATTCTCATTTGTAATGTATTTTTTTTGTGTGTGTCTTTTTGTCTATTGTCATTATCTCTTATGATTACAGTTCTTGCCGCACAGTTTGTGATAGGAGTGTTTATATATTTTTGTTAAAAGTTGTCAAGGTTTATGGCTTCTTATAATGCTTAAAATATACTTGTACATTCTAATAAAAAAAAAAAATAAAGGAATGGTTTTTTTTTAAGGTATCTGTTAAATTTCTACAATATTTCAGCCTAAAGTGTATTAGAAATTAGAATGTCCAACCAAAATCTTCATACTGTCCTAAATAAATTGACAAGAAGCACAATAAATGATAAGCTGCAAACTGTAGACACCTAAATTTAATAACTTCATTTGTCGTCTGAACTTTAACTTTAAATATGCGCATAACTTTATTACCTCCATTAGAATCAGGAACAATGCACAAGCTCAAATGTCATGCTATAAGAAGTTAACCTTTTACATTACACTGGACTTCCCCTTTAACAAAAGCATTTCCCTGAAGGACTTGTTGTACGTTATTCATCCCGAGTAGAACAAATCACTCTCTCCACGCTTAAGTGCACATGCTCCTGTTAGTAAAGCTCCATGTTGTTAGCTCTGCGATCAGATGATTATCATGACTTCACCCCCTTCCTCCCTCCTCCTCCCCTCCGTCCCGTCAGCAGATACCTTTGCCCGGCTGAGACTGACTCATTCATATCTCATGACTGCTGCGCTCTCCAATGCGACCTGTTGTTGTTCGCCAGCCAGCCCTGCAGTTTCCCGGAAATAGGGCTGAGTAGTGGCGAATTATCCCGTCGCAGCAGCACCACCAGCACGGCCGAACGCTGCTGCAGGCACAAGGGAATAACACTGACATAAACAAATATGGCCGCTGCAAACTGTACGCAGTCACAGCCCTAATTCCCTTGTCAAATAGACTGTGATAAACGGCCTTGTCGGACCTCATCTGTCAGAGAGAGAACTGGTCTTCTTCAGAGCTCAGGCTGTGGACTGCCTGTGGCCTGTTTCTCGTGGAGTTTTAGAAAAGTGAGTTAGTGTTCTTGATCAACCGGTTTCTGAAGAAAGTTTAGATAAGCTGTCGGTTTGAGAGAGATATGAGAAAAGATAAACTGCTTCAGCTTTTGACCAGATTGTGCAAACAAGAAACGTAATTTGTTTTGATGAATTGTGTTTTGAAATTGCAAATATGCAATCAGTTTTATATCTTACAGATGCTCAAATACCAAGTAGATATGCAATTTTATTAAAATACATTTACATTAGAATGGAGATCAAGTTATTTATTAAGTTTGATGTTATAATCTATTCTCAGAAGAAAAAAAAAACATGGCTGTGTTTTGTTTCGTTTACATACGTGTGTTTATATATAAAAAGATCATTCTTGGACTGAAACCACCTTGTGATGTCATCAAGTATTAAAGTGACAGGCTAAACTAAATTTTTAGTAAAACATGGTAAACATGATTATGATTAAGATTTCATTTAGCTTGTTTTAATTCAATTAAATATCATCTTTTGTCACAATGTCTGTCTGGGCCAAAATCAACATAAAAACACAGGAAAGACAAGGTCACAAATTATTATAACTTGTAACTTTTAGTTGTGTTAAGTGGTGTTTAACCTCCAGGAAACTGTGCCAGTTTTGTGTAAAATATCTTTGCATTTTGGCACTTTTTGACAACATGTGGAGGGATTCTGTTTTACACTTTAATTACTTCCTATAATATTTTTCATAAATTACAACTTAACTGTTGTAGAACTATGATAATTATCACAAAGACAAATCAAACTAAGTCCAAATTAGAATCAATGTTATAATATGTCAGATGGGCTTTAAAGCTACGATGGTATTTTTTTAATGCTAAGCACATGACTATTAGCTACATGCATTATTTTTGACAGCAATTGCAGCTTCAGAACATCTTTATCCAAACACTAAAGTGAAACTGGAGTGGACCACCCAAACAAAGCCAATGCTGCTTTCAACTAAAGAAAAAAGTACACAAGCTTTAAAACACACAAATTAAAGAATAGGCTACTGTAGTTGATTGTTGAGCTAAACTGTGTTGTTGCGGCTAAACAAGTTGTCGAAACTTACACATGATGACATCACAAGGTGGAACCAGACGTTTAGTGCTTTTGAGATTGGACAACCTAATAAAGCTGGATTATTCAAACTTGTATAAATCAATAACCACAGATGTGTTTTAAATTAAGAAACAATACTTTAGGGTATTATACTACATTTTTTATTCCTTAAAATGTAAACAGACATAATTAACTGATTTTAAACTTCTTAATTTTGTTCGCTTGGCTAATACATTCTGAGCCTCCAAATTGTTTTAAGCTTTTTCACAGCTGTTAGAAGCGAGACGTGCTGGTATGCTAACCATTTATAATGCTAACTACAACAGAAAAATGTAGTTTAATAAACTAACAGGACATTATTAGATGGAGACAGGACATTGCAAACTAATTTCCACCTTAATAGATACATATACAATAAATCAGTGCTGGGAGGAAATTGATTTTTAAGTAATTTTATTGTAAAAGAATCAAGTATAGTTCCTTTAAGAGCAAGTTTTGCAGAATATAAGACCTGGAGCATCTGTAATTCGCTAATTATAACCATTCAAATTAGATTTTTGATTTGATTATTATACATCTTGAAGTCCTACGTGACAGACTATCGAGACTTGAGACAGTTATAGACATTGGAATAAGAATCTGAATATTTTTTCTTTCTCTATAACAACCAATCATAAATAGATACTTGACAGACTCTGAAAACCCAGTGTGAGAATGAATGTTTTCTCTATAGACAAAGCTGTGGCCTTGACAGTAATTAGCAGCTCAGCAGTTCATATGCATCATAGCTCCCTGGAGATTAGCTTTAGCACTTAAGATTTACAGCGAGGATGCGGATGGTGCTGCCATATAAACTAAGAGCACAATAAAACATATGCATTAGCTTTCGGGACTGTAAGAGGGAAAACCAAAGTCAAATGGACACAGGTTATAGTGTGGGAAGGGCATTCGGATGGAGGAGAACTGCTAATTGAGATGGAAGGGTTGGTTCAAAATTCTTGTTTTCAAGCTTAGGGCGTGGTTATGTGGACAAAAAAACATCATTCCTCCTTATATTGAATTTATGTAAGTATTTATTTATATAGCTCTTTTCACGAATACAAAAAAAGGCCTGTTTTATCAAGCCAGGTGCTAAAAAATATAATAGAAATAACATAAAAATCATGGTATTTGGGAACAATTTTTGTAAAATTAGAAGATGTACATATTATAGTACATACTTCACAAATGAGACATGCACCACTTCAAATTCTGCATCTTTAGTATGTGTGAAAGAAAAATGTCAGCTACGCCAAGTTTTTGCCACCCCCCAACCTGTTCAGTTCAGTTTATTTTTTTCCAGACATTTCTGTCTTAGGCATAGAAAGCCAAAAAATATGCAGTCAATATACAATCAACAGTGTGAAAATGAATAGGCAGAAGCCTACCTCCTTATATACACAAAACATAAGGAGCTGCTACATTCAACATGTACAGTATTTAAGGAAATAATAACATAAATCAGCATTTAAATGTGCTATATGATTTAATAATTTTCTTTTTAAACATACTTTTGAAACGATTTAGTGTTCTACAGTCTTTGAGATCCTGATCTAAGTTGTTCCAGACATTTACTCCAACAACTGAAATGCAGTGTTGTTTTACATTTGTTCTAACCTTTGGTTTCTGAAATAGATCATATCCTCAAAGTTTGTTTCGATTATGAAACAGAGCTTGGATGTGCAATGGTAAGTGGCTATTCCTAATTTTATACATAAATTGTGCTGTTTTACAACTTACTAGGTCTTTGAATTTCATTGTTTTGTTTTGCACACACATGAGCAAATGCTTGATAAATCTGGCCCAAAGTGCTTTACAGACAGAAATTACAACAGCAAATATGGATAAAATAAGACAGGGTCAATCAAAAGCTTTTTTAAGCAAAAACATCTTCAGCTGCTTTTTAAAAGAGTCAACGGAATCAGACTCATGAGGATATTGATCTCCCTGAGTTTTGTTTATCAATAGGATTATTGATTTGATTTATAGTGTTCAGATTTAAAAATCTCAACCAAACAATTATGTTTAGTACAATTTAAGCGCAGTGCAAAGATGCTTGTACCAGATTTACAGATAATTTCCATCTGTAGTCCTGGGGAGGAGAGAGGGAGGCACATTGGACATGATTTTTGCTGTTGGGGAAATCGGAACATATGGATGAACCCTACGCAGACACAGGGAGAACTTGAATTCCCTGGATCATCAGTGAATCAATTATGAGGCCAGAGGCTAACCACTGTGCCACTGTGTCAACCAAATGACATGAAGCAATTTTGAAATTTCATTTTTTTTTAATTTAATTTGATGAATTTATTATTTTTTCTTGTCTATTAAAATGGCTTATGAGTACATTAATTTGAGGAAGTGTATGCATTAGAACTAGAACTGATGCTTGAATGAACCTACGTGCTTCCCACATAAAGAATTGAGATACAGCTCCATCTACTGTCTTTAAGGACATGACATAATGGAAATAATCAAACCGTAATTGATATGCTGAAGCTGCAGAAACAAGTCTGGATGATTTATGAACAGAGGATTGTAGAGATCTACATGACATTACAGGCTTGGGAAATTCAGAAAGATATTTTTTGAGGCTCAGAAATAAACTGAAAGTACATTACCTCACAAACAGAACTGACTCTAAAAAAGTATTCTGTTAATGTTGCAGTAAAATCATCAGACAAATGTGCCATTGAATAAACATTAACTCAATTAAAAAGTAAATGGCTTTGCACATTTTGTTCTTTCTGCGTCCTGTGTGCAAACCCTGGCTGTGTTTCATATCTCCCAAAGTGTTAAGTGGAAGAATTCTAATGACTTAATTGGATAATTCTCACAGACACACCTACACTTTACAACTGTTTACTTAACATTTCTGCTTGCTACTGTTCATTCCAGCTACAAAACAGCCCAAACACCTTCCATATGGGGCATTAAACTCTTCTCTTAAACTAAATTGGTCTCCTTTTTTAATAGGCGCCACCCTGGCATCTCCACGCTCGCCCCATAACAAGCCAAGCTGTCTGCCCAGGACTTCTGTTTGCAGGTTTCACGGGCACAACATGGTGACGCTAATAAAGGAGAATGTGTGAACGTGTCTCTGCCATGGGCCACCAAACCAGTGTCATTTTGACTGGTGGAAGTGGGACAGACTTCAGGAGGAGACCACCACTGAGAGGGACAGAGGGTGAGAGAGAGAGGGAGGGAAGGAGAGATAGAGAGAAAAAGGTGGAGAGGGAGAGGAGAATGTGTGAGCGTGTCTATGCCATGGGCCAGTGTCATTTTGAATGGTGTAAGTGGGACAGACTTCAGGAGAGAGGGAGTGAGAGAGAGAAGACAAGTGAAGAGAAAGAAAAAAATAGACGGAGTGAGAGAAAGGAGAGAGGAGAAAAGACAGAGATAGATGAACGAGAGAGAGAAAGGGACAGACAGGCTGGCAGAGTGGAGCAGACAGGTAAACAGACAGACAAACATGACCAGGGCAATGCACGAAAGAGCACGACCAACAATTTGGGCCAAAGGTGGGAAGTTATCAATGTAGTTGTTTTCTCCTTCTAGGAAAGTAGGGGAAGTCACTACAAACCATGAATTAAAATACTAACATAAAAGGTAAATGATTGATAATGAATAAATAATGAAATCAAAAACTGTTTTAGGGTGATTGTGGCTAAAAGAATACAGCACATAAAAAACTAAGTTATGTATCACATTTAAGATGGTAATGTTGAGTAAACGCATAAATCAGTGGTATCAAAAGTGGGACCAACTTTGGCCAGCCAGGGGTTTTAATTTGGTCCGTGGGGGAGTTTTGTCAGGACTATCATTTTGATTAATTTTGTGATAATCTCCTTTACATAACAATAAAAGACAATGTGATGGTCATATTGTCTCAAAAAAACGTTTTAAATACAGAACAAAATTAGGTTTGACCCTCAGCATGCTTCATTGTAAAACATTTTGGCCCTGTTGAAAAAAAAAAAAAAATGGCAATTTTGACCAACAAGGAAAAAGTAAATAATAAATATATTATAAATATAATTATATAAAAAAAATACAACCATAGAAGAAAAAAAAGAAGCACATGTTGACACATTTTGTAGACTTTAAATGCAATAAATCAGGCTCACAAATAGATAATTATACTTTAGCCATGGATATGAAACCGAACAAACGCATTTTGAGAAAAAGATCCATGAATTATTTTGTCCCATGGAATTCTATAGAGGCATTATCGGTCAATGTCACTTTCTGCTCTTCTGTGCATGCTCATGCAGAAAGAGATGCTGTCCATCATGTTGGCTGGGGAAACTTCTTTGATTAAAACCAAAAAACGAGACAAGAGCTAGCTGTTTCGATCAGGTATGAACCGATCTGACAGACGTGTCCTGAGTGTTTTTTCTCTCAACCTGAATGTAACGTTTATGAGTCGTAGGGTCAAATTTCATTCACAAATACTGAGTTAGCAGCATAACTTTTGTTTCCGCACAGTGATAAACTCTTGTAGTTAGCGGCAACGATGCTGGTCGACTGTTTTCTCCTTTTTTTCTGCAGACGGTGCATTGCTCGTTTTAAAAACAAATTTTATAGAGAAGTGGATTTGGAGAGATTTACCTGCAGTCAGTGTCTTACCTAATAGCATAACATCATCTTAGAGAAACTAGCTCACTAAATTTCTGTTTGATTAGAAGTTTGTTCCAAGCTCTGTTGACAGCATAGTGGCAATAACTGTAATTAATTTGAAGTTAAACATTTTTTGTGGAAGCACATTGGCTAAGAAATTGTGCCGACGCAAAGTGGATTTTTTTTAGCTTGAAAATGAATGATTGTATAAAGTTGTGATTGAATTATTTAACTTTAAAATAATTTTGACTGTATAATAATAATAATAATGGAGATAGTTTGCCAGTCCCTCGTTCTCTATCCCTCAACGCAGCACAGACCGAGCGCCCGCAGACAGCACGCACAGAGCCGAGACTTTCGAGTGAGCCAAGATCCAGTTGTAGACACGCAGCACCCCACTAACCTCAAACGCTCAGCTTGTAATGAGTGGAGACAAGGCTGCCGTCTCCAGGGACCAAACACGGGACGGCGAGAGGGAGGAGGGACCCGGCAGATGCACAGTATATACAAGAACCTGCAAAAACCCTAATAGAAGCAGCTCAATAAACAACAACAACAACCCAAATAAGCCGTGACAGCGTGTAGGCTACCTGAGCTGCAGCCTAATTGATCATTCCCTGTTGGAGACTTCCCAGCTCGAGTCTTTCTATTGTCAGACATGCAGCCTCCGCGATCATGACGATTTTCAGAGCTATTCTTAGCCCAGGTGCGGTGCCATATTGGTGCGATTCATACGTGGAGTGCTTTTCGCGGTAAACACGTCCTAGAAACATTTATTCATAGAAGCAACGCCGCGGATCGTTATCTCGTTTGATATGTAGAAGTTTGCTGAAAGAGGCTGAGCTATATTTTGGAGAAGACGCTGCATTATAAGTAGATGCTTGTTCAGAATATAGGTTGTTGTTGAGAAAGTATAAAGACGTTTTGTTCATAGTATGTGCAGTATGGAATGTTTGTCTACCATTGTCAACATGTCACTTTTTAGGAGTTAACATCTTTGGTATTATATTTTGATGTAAGTTTTATGTGTTTTAATATAATTGCAGCAATGTAAGCACGAATGATTAAATCAGGTACTTTCACTTCTGTTCAAAATGAAAGCAACTCTCTTCATTGCAAAATGTAAATTGAATTTCTTTCATTCTTTCTTTATTTTACTGACTTTTACTTAAATCTTAATCACAGGTAAGTGCAAATATGTGAGGGACTCCTTAAAGCTGCTACACCCATTTTTTATAGCTTAAAAAACTTTTTTTTTTTTTTTTTGCTCATTTATCTGATGCATTACAAGCCTCCGATTTGTTAATGATGGTTAGCCACACAGCTAACAAAAATAAACACAAACTTTGTGGGTTTTGGTGAACGAATGAGACAATATTAGACGTTGTCAGGACATGCGGACCTGGATAAATACATTGACAAGATATCTGTGCTGGGGGTGAATCGATTTCAAGTTTTTTATTGGAAAAAAAAATCAAGTATCGTGTCTTACGCATCAGTTTCAGTAAAATACAAGACTACTCAAACAAGAAATCAATCCAAGCACAACATTGAGTAAAGTAATGATGAAATAGTACTGCTATTATGTGGTTAGAAAAGTGGAATTTACATAATTTGGTATAAGTTTTTTTTTTTTTTTTATGACAAGTTGAACTCTTGATTTTTTGGCTCAGTGTAATGTCAATCCATGTAAACTCCATTGTCACAAATTATTTATTTTATTTGACAAATAAAAATAAATGTGAATGTGTGACTTAATATTTAAGATCATGAGGTCAATTTGAAAAACAAAACAAAACAAAAAGTAAAGTAAATTTCTTGACAGACTCAATACAAACAAAATAAAAAGATACATTCAATTTTTGATGTATAAAAATGCGATCAAAGAAAGAAAAATATCAAAGAAGGAGGAATCTTTAGAACAAGTTTTGGTGTTTTATGGTTATCAACAAATCCTCCACAATGATTTATTACACCATTGCCTTTGAAGATCCAATATTACAACTTTAGATGAGGCAAAAGCATGTTGTTTCCTTGTGAACACTTTATTGTGAGTAAGAAAATTGACTGGAAAAAAAAAAAAAAAAATCCCTTAGTACATGGCTCAGAGCAAGAAGCTACTTGTCTGTACAAAGCATTAGAATAAGTTGTATTCTTAGCAAAGTACTAAAGTGACAGGAAATGTTAGCGCTGTCGTCTGGAGAGAAGCCTAGAAGATATTTTCAGCGGTGTGCACCTCTGAGCCTCCAGTCCACTGACCCATTGTGAGAATTAATTAACAGCTGTGGCAGATTTTAGCACGGTTATTTGGGACTTTCTGTACGTAGGTGTGATATGTGGGTCAATGGGGAGCTAGCTTGCGCGCGGCGGCGGCGGGGAGAGCTAGCTAGCCACACAGTCAGGCGTCATGTCATCTCATGCTATCGGCCGGTGACAGGCGCAGCAAACAAGCTCGCGTAAGTCTCCTGATCCGGCCTGAGCCTGCTGACCAGCGCAGTTAGCATTCCCTCCCTTTACACAGGCCTAATCCGGGAATTTAACAATGCGCTCGGCTTTCCAAATCAGGGATCAAGTTCTCCCCGTTGACTCTGCGTGTTGGTCCAGCCGGCACATGCAGCCCCGGCCCAGTGCCCACCCACACAGACCAACTCAATCAGACACATGCGACACGGAGCAAGGACAAACTCATTACAGTTTCTGCTGATGGAAGCAAATAGGCTATATCACATCTATGTTTTAAATGTTATTTGCTCTGTGATGTGCCTGAGTGGAAGTAGGCTACTTAATGCATATATACTGTAAATGTGAAAAAGTCTGTAATCAGTTTTCCATCAGCAGAGTAAGATATCTACTGTATATTCAATAAAAATGTATTTGCAGTGTCCCATCTAATGTCTGATAATTTCTCTACAAAACAAAGGAAGTTTGCTTGTTGGTGTTAGCATTCTGTCTAGCTTGTTTATTTATGAAGCAGTTTATGTGTTCACCGAATTAAAGTGCTTTTAAAAGTTATCGTTATAACTTGGCTTTTTATAGTTCTGGACAGAAATAAACATATTTTAGCGTCTGTTTATGGTCTGAACATTTTTTCCAGTGTTCACTGTCTAATAATAAGCTAATTTATTTAATCTCTAGTACCAAACCAACATGGCTCAACTACTGGTCTGTGAAAATGTTAATAATGTCTTTGAAACTGAGAATTTTGAGATTCAGCTTGTTTGAGATCCAAAGCCAATTCTTTATAAAGAGTCGCCATTCTTCTGTGCGCTTTAAGTCAGTGTTCTCAAGACTTGCGTGTCTATACTACACCATGACAAATATGTGTGTCATGACGACACTTCTGCCTTTTTTGTGTGTCTATTACATGCCCATGTTTTTGCCATGGTATCACGCTATTTGGTTGAGGACAAACAGGAGGTTTTATTTGGGGTTAACGGCTAAGTTGAAGTGTGAAGTTACAACAATGGTTGAGTTTGGGTCTGCGCCTCGAAATTGGTTAAGGATAGGATTGTGTTAGTATTCATGAATAGTGACACTTCTTTGCATCCACCATGGAAATGAACTGGGGCAACAAACACGTGCAAAAAATAGAAATTGTGTTCATATGACGCAATCAGGCATATCTGTAAAAAGAGGCGACAAATTGACACCATATTATCATCAGTTTGTCATTTGCATAAAGTACATGGGTTTTTAGCTTTGTTCACTGACAGTGCAAACATGCATTTTTTTCTTCGTAAGCAGCCATGTTTGTTTTGATCTAGACAACCTCGGCACTTCTCTCAGACCATGAGTTGTTCATCCACCAGAAATCACGCCAACCCAAACTCAAGAGATGAACATGGTGACTGACAAAATATATATGTCTTTATTAAAATTTCTACAGCCCCAACCAATTGATCCAAAGATTGTCTAATTCATCATATAAAGTTCATTTCAAACTCTATTTCTTTCATGCTTGTTGTATGGACAACCTTTGTAGACCCACTTGCAGAACCTCTGAGGTCACTAGACCCCAATCACTGTCTTGAAACATTCTGGATTTCACAGGCATGTGAACTGCTGCAAAAAAAGTTGTAATTGACCCCTTCTGTTTACGGTTTTGGTAAGGTAAAAACCAGCTTTCATTTCAGTCCTAACATCAGAGAGGCAAGCATTAAAAGCTACCAGTCAGAATGTTAGTATGATTGCAATAGAATAGACAAAGCTGGTATTTATTTCTATGTTATATATTTAGTAGTTGTAGTGACACTGAATCAAAAATAGCTGCAGAATTGTCAGTGCGCTAGTGGAAGTTACATCGATAGAAGTTGGCAGTGACAGAAGCATGTGTTGGTCCAGTCCAGGCTCAAAGCTCACCCACACAGCTCAACTTCACACACTGGTGCCCCTGATCCTTCTGCACCGCAGCCACACGCAACACCAAGTAACACGGGGATGTTAATAAAATGTCTCCTCGCACATCTTAACCTTAAATCCGCTCTGCTCTTCCAGGCGTGTTGCTGTGTTGTGACACGAGGCTAACCTTGCGCATAAATTCGCCCGAGCTGGAGATGGAGGGAGACAGTGTGGCTTCCTTGCATTATGCGCCCGTGACATTGACGGAAAAGGTAAAGAGGCGGCGCTGTGTTTGCTCAGTGGCAATGGGATCAAATCCAGAGAGAAATCTATTTCCGTGAGGAGACAGTGCAAAGAAGCAGGGAGCAGTGGACAGATCCGCTGCAGTTATAGGGGGCAGGTACATAGGGAAGCAGGTAATTAGTGAGGGTCGTTTATTTAGTCTATAGAGGGCAAGTTAAAGCAGCACTTTTAGAATGGCTCAAGGTTATTTGGCTATTGAATTTTCATTAAACTATTATTAGGCTAGTTATTTCAATTATTGCGCTAAAATACATTATGAACCCTGCATTATTCTATTGTTTCATAAACCATTTAATTGATTTAATCTTCCTGCAAAACAATTGTTGAATTTAAAACTTTTTTTCAGCAGTTTAGTTTGCTCAGAAAACTAAACAATTCAGAGTCTTATAGCTCTTCACCACAATGTTTTTTACTATGTTCACAACTTAGTATTCTGCATGCTGTGACAAAGCTGATCTTATGTTAAGCTCTAGGTTGCAGTGGCTTCCTAACAACAAGACCGTGGATGCGACTCTTGGGACCATATCAACATCTCATGATCTCTCTCGTGTGTCTCTAACCCTGCAATGAGTCCTGGTGTTCCCCCACTTAAGGCCCAAAGTCACTGGATGGGCTCCAGGCTCCAATAGGAACAAGCGTAGAAAATGAATGAATGTTGAGCTCCACCGTGTTTTTAAAGTGCCTGCAACCCTGTCTCTGGTGTTTTTTTTTTTTTTTTTTATTCATCTTTTGAAAAGAACTAGAAATTGCTTGGTGCAGCTAGCTTTAATCAGCAAAGTCACAATTGATGTGGAAAAAATGTTTGTTTGTTAAACAAGCAAGCTTCAACCGTAATAGTTATGGTTGTGATTTCATTAATCAGTGCCTATGATACTTTATATTGTTTACATCCATTGCCTTGTGACAGATAACACATTTGAAAAAAGTTTTAATAATCTAAAAACTGCTAAAATTGTGAGACACCTCAGCAAATAAAGTAAGATCTGTTCATAAGAAACAAGCTCATGCTTATGACCCTAAATTTGAAAAGAAATGGATATTATAGTTGAGTTTAGTAAGCAAAATCTCTAAAAAAAAAAAAAAAAAAAAAAAAAAAAAATTGAACAAATGGTCAGACACTCAACATTGGTCTGTATTTTCAGTGAATGTAATAATAATATTATAAAGCTCTTATACTCAATAGATCCTACTATCATCAGACATCGTCCCAGCTGTACACAGTAATTACAGCGTCCTTGATATTTGACGTGAATGTGGATAGTAACCTTCCATGTTGTTCTGTTTCCTCCCCCCTCCGCTCCTCACTGTTGGTAGCTCCAGGGACCGTCGACTCCAAACAGGCTGTGCACTTCGGAGAGACGTCCAGCGCGCACATGGAGTGGTCTGAGTGCCAGCTGGTGCCCGATACACGTTTAAACATCCAGGGGCCCAAATGGCGGCTTGTCAGTGGGGTTGAGGAGCTTGTCAGCGTCCGTGATGGGAGCAGTGGTGTAGAGAGAGGACAGGAGAAAAGGTCGAAGGCCGCAAACACGCTATTTATAACGTTTTGGACTTTGATAGACTAATGTAGGCCGCTGAACACAAACAAGTCTGTGTTATGAGGAGCAAACAAACCAACAACAATGTCAAGTTTTTACAGAATCAGTAAATGTGAGGGGAGCTGCTCATCAAAGGCATTATATTGTGAGGGTAGCATTTTGATTTGCAGATTTAACTCATTCTATTTTTTTAAGCCTTTTACAAGTGATTTGGTTGAAGCCCTATGTTTATTTAACCAGCAAAGTCCAACTGAGATTGAGAATGTCTTCCAGGAGAACCCTGGGGGAAGCATTAATGGAAACGTTTTAATGGTAGAATGAACTGGGGCAGCAACGTGTATCATGAAAAAAAGAAGAAATTGTGTGGTATTCACCTTATTCTGCCCGCCCACTTTCCTTGGCTGAACATTTCCTGTTTAGCTCTGGTATAGAAGATGACTTGTTAACTTTCTGTCTCACGAGGCAGTTTCAAATTCATATAATGACAGTCAACCACTTAAGAGGGAAGAGAAGGCATTTTTGTTAAAACGCCTGACTGAAATAATCTAAAATTCACATTGAAACTGTTTCTGATCACTTTGGAGCACAAAAATCAGAAACTAGAGTCTGAAGCTGAGGCTCTTTAGCCTCTGATGTCTGACTGACTCTAGTTTTAAGTGAGAGAAGTTCTGCACAAAGAACATCAGGTTTTAAAATATGTCTAAAAAGTTATTTGGTAAATAAGTTACAGTATATCTGGTTTCACTAACCGGGACAGAATGACACCAGATTGGTATATTTGCAGTTTTGACAATTCCTCCTCAAAAGCTGAAACATTCTTTTTTTTTTTTTCTTTTTTTTTCATTCATTTTCTACAGCTTAATCCCGTTAGGGTCGCGGGTGACTGGAGCCTATCCCAGTGACTTTGGGCCTTAGGCGGGGAAACACCATGGACAGTGGCCAACTTGCCGTAAGGTTAGACAGACAACCATTCATTCTCACATTCACTCACTCACAGGGAAATTTACAGTGATGCCCAATTAACCTAAACATGCATGTTTTGGAGGTGGGAGGAAACCGGAGTACCCGGAGAAAACCACGGTGACACGGGAGAACATGCAAACTCCACCCAGAGAGATCGTGAGATGTTAATATGGTCCGACCCGGAGTCGAACCCACGACCTCCTTATTGGGAAGCCAGAGCTCTAACCACTTGCTACCGTGCACCCTAAAAAGCTGAAACAGTTGATTTAAACATTAGTTTTAGAAACCTACACTGACTTAAAAGAAAAAGTTTAGGTGGAGCTCATTAAAACTGTTAAAATTGGGATTTTTATTTGTATTTGTAAGTTTAGAGTAAAAACTAATTCAGACTCCTTTAACATGATAGTTGATTACTATTAGGCGTGGATAAAAATTAATTAAATAGAGTTTAAATGAACACATCAACTGATTCTAAAGGCAAAACACAACTACACAGGAAGTGGACTGCAAAAAAAGGGGCGTAGCAAAATAAGGCAAATAAAAAAACACGTCTATTCAAGTCTATTTTTAGGTCAAAAGTTAAGTTAAGCTAAATTCCTTCTAATGCTGTTGCCTTAAATGTGTCTGCTGAACTTTACTTTACCGATGTTGTTCTGAATGCAGAATCCATCTCCCCTCTGAAAGGCTGAATCTGTGACTGGATATGACCATCCTTCACTGTTTCTGGGCCGAGCTGTCAGGACCAGTGGGTGTCCATGTGCAGTGCCCAGGGGCCCTTCTCCAGTATGTCAGCAGGATCCTCTTCAATTATTAAAAAGTTGACCATATTTGCATTTACTTAAGTTGCTGGAGACACCGAGAGGAACCAGTTCAGGTTAACCATCTTAATTGTTACAGATGTACTGTATAAAGGAGAATGCTTTGAGCTGGGCATTAACTTTACTGTCCAAATGTTCTGCACAAGGCTCTAAACATGTTTAGGTTATTTTAAGGGTAAAATATAAAACATGTTGGCTATATTGTTCAGACAGCGCCATGTTTACAACAAAAACAGTGAACAATCAAGTAAAAGTAATTTAGACACTGAATATCTTATACTGTATTAGAAACTTAAGTGTCTTAATTGACTATTTAAGGATGTTGTGCAATATTTCTAAGATCACTGCATTAAATAAACAATGTATTGATAAAAGTACTTTTAAAACTATACATTTCCCTTTGAACAGGTTACTTCCTCACAGATCTGGCCTTTGATTTGGCCTAATGATGCGGACCATCCTCAAAATCAAAAACATCTCGTTATGGTAATTTTATTAAAAGCAGATTTACGAAACAAACACACAGCGACATTAAACGAGTAAAACTATTAAAACCTTGTTTATTTTTCTATTATTCACTCCTAAACCCAACCTTAAACTTAACCTTAACATATTTAAATATGTAACTATCACAAATTAACAAACCATTTTTAATATTTGCAGTCAATGTATTTTTTATGTTTTATGATTTGATGTCATTTGATGTCTTTGATGAATTTTCAACACTATATACAAAAAGATAACCTAACAAACCTCAGCACACCTCCTCTGGAGGACTAAGTTTGGCCCATGAGCTCCACTTTGGACATCCTCCTCTGTAAACATGAACAATGATATAAATACACACAACAATCACTTGCTGTGAACTGTGTTTTGGACTTTTTGAACAATTCTGGGACTCAGCTTCATTTAAAGATACACTGTGTAATTTTGTGACCAAAAACTAATTTAAATAAAAGCATGTTTTTTTCTGGTTTTGATGTCTTATAGCACTAAAGAAACCATTAAAATGCATGGTTTGATTCTGAGCTTGCATGGCCCCAAAATGAACTATTATACCAGAGGTCTGCAACCTGTGACTCTGTGGCTCTTTGGCCTCACACTGACAATAAGAAAATTCACTGTTAAAAGAAAAAGAAAGACAATTCTAATAAATGGTATTAATGTGTGTAAATGTGATACTTGTCTGCAGAGAAACTGAAACTGCCGTCAGGTATTACAAGGTGCTCTTCTACCGTTATGAGCACACTCATTGTGATAACTGCATGATAAATCATACACATTTAGACAGGGAACAAGTTTGGGGCCTCAAACAATAACATGCAATACTTCAGGATTATTCAAAGATGTGATACACATTCTCATCTCATCTCAGCAGTCCAAGCTTTTTAAAGAATATGCACATGTTACTTTGGAGGTTGTTGACTCACTATAGAATCAAAAATGCAGAAAGTTACAGATTATTTGTTCAACCTAAATTGCTAAATATTTATATATTTTTTTTAATTTAACTCTAGTTGCAGCTCTTTCTGACTGAATTTTCTTTGAATTGTGCCATTGTGGTTCTTTTGTTGTTATATGGTAAAGAGGAGAGCCTCCTCCTGTTTGTTTTCACAGAAAAATTGCTCCCTTTTGACACAGTTTTTCACACTATAGCATAAAACAGTTTTACCCCCAATATGAATGTTTTGAAGAATGATAATTATTTTCTGTTTATATATAATTGTGCAGTTGACTTTTTACCTCCAGAAAGATACACGATGCACCTTTAATGTTGCATTTTAGGTGTATGAGACAAAAAAAAACATTAAACACATTAAAACTTGTCTAGATTTATTTTAGTCCAATTATCTTTGTGTGCAATTATTTGTTCTGCCTTCGCAACCCAAAATCCCTCTTCTTGTGAGCTCCACATTTATTTTTAGCTCTTGTATTGACCCACATTGAGTCTCCTGTTATTAAAAAGTCACTGTTAAGTAATTCCCACTGACAGTAAATCATTAGTCAACGGTAAATTAAAGGCACAGATGTGGGAATATCCTGCAAAGTGTCCGCGTTAGACAGTGACTTATTCCTGTGAGGATTTGCTGACGCCGACTGGATGTGTGATTACTTGTTCATATGAAGCGAGTTTTGCCATGGCTGTGGTGCTCTGAGACAGCGCTGTGGCCTGTGGCTACGCTAACAACGACTCCAACATCAGCTTCTGACGAGCGCCTTTAATTGGCACAGCAGCGGTGTAAAAAGCCTCATGGCGTCTGTGCTGTGAGATACACCTGTGCTTGAGGAGCCGGCATTGTTAGACTCTAATACAGATCTTACAAGGTAGCCGGATATTAGGGGAAATCAAAGTTGTTTCTCAAGTTGTGAACTCCAATTAAGAAGTTTCTTTATGTCACGCATTGATTCTTGTATGTTTCACAAATAACAAGGATTAAGTCATGTGGGCTTTAGGTTTGTTAGAGCAGCAATTTCACAAGTCAACATTTAGTAAGAGTAAAGTTGTTTCCTTCTGACTGGTCCCTCATTATGTTGAAAGTCCATTTGCCCATACTGTCTACATTTCAAGGTACTCAAAGCACTTTACAATCAAGGATCTACGCACCCAGGGTAGGCAGCCACTGAGGCAATGTGGGTTAAGTGTCTTGCCCAGGGGCACAACGACACTCTTGTCATCTCACTGTGGCTCCTGGTGTTCTCCCAACCAAGTACTAATTAGGCCCTAACTGGTTTAGCATCTGAGATCTGACAGAATCAGGTTTGGCCATGTTGTTTTGTCAAGTTTTGTGAAAAAATTGGCTTAAAAGACACGTGCAAAATTAACATTAACCAACATTGCTTTCTTGTCTATGAGAGGCTTTTCTTTTCTGAGTCTCAGAAAACACTGTTCTGCACTGTTTTTAAGTCTATAAGTCACCAAACCTTTTTGCCGCATTGGCATATCAGGAAAGATCAATGTTATCACTTACCTTATGTTTCTTTTGTAGCCAGTAGCGGAAGCTCTAACTCATTTCTTTGTTGTTGTGAGAAACACTTGAACGTTTGAAATCTCAATACATTACACTAAAGACTCTTAGGGCATACTTGAAAGCTAATAACAAAAATGCAATGAGTCAATGAGGTTGACCTCCTTAGCTCTGCAGCACTGTTCATGTGTATTTTTGCAATGACTTTTATCAAATGCAATCATTCTAAAGAAGACATTTCTAAGCTATGGACTAGAGAAAAGATGTGTTACATTACTGTTAACATAACATATTGTGTTGCTGCCCAGTCTCTGAAGAAAACGTAAATATACAACAAAATGTCAAAACCGTACAATAAGCAGGTTTTCACAACCTTTTTACGTCAATAGGTTACAAAAAAAACAAAAGGTAAAATAACCACACATTTTGATTAACGCCACGTGGAGACAATTTCTTTGGGTTTAAATGGTAAATCTTAATCTGCCCCAAGGCACAGCCCTAAACTTAGATATTTTATTAACTTGAAACCTAAACTTAAACCCAAAGAAAATGTCCCCAACCAAAATTTGGGATTATTTTGCGTTTTGACTTTTCGTAAGATATTTATGTAAAAAAACTGGGACAGTACCTCTGGATTGGCAGACCGGGGTGGTGGTCCCTCTGTTCAAGAAGGGGGACCGGAGGGTGTGTTCCAATTACAGAGGAATCACACTCCTCAGCCTCCCCGGTAAGGTCTACTCCAGGGTACTGGAGAGGAGAATCCGACCGATGGTCGAACCTCGGATTCAGGAGGAGCAGTGTGGTTTTCGTCCCGGTCGTGGAACACTGGACCAGCTCTACACTCTCCATCGGGTGCTCGAGGGTTCATGGGAGTTTGCCCAACCAGTCCACATGTGTTTTGTGGATTTGGAGAAGGCATTCGACCGTGTCCCTCGTGGTGTCCTGTGGGGAGTGCTCCGAGAGTATGGGGTCCGGGGCCCTTTGCTCAGGGCGGTTCGGTCTCTGTACGACAGGAGCAGGAGCTGTGTTCGCATTGCCGGCAGTAAGTCAGACCTGTTCCCAGTGCATGTTGGACTCCGCCAGGGCTGCCCTTTGTCACCGGTTCTGTTCATTGTTTTTATGGACAGAATTTCTAGGCGCAGTCAGGGACCGGAGGGTGTCCAGTTTGGAGACCACAGGATTTCATCTCTGCTGTTTGCAGATGATGTTGTCCTGATGGCTTCTTCAAACCAGGACCTGCAACATGCACTGGGACGGTTTGCAGCCGAGTGTGAAGCGGCTGAGATGAAAATCAGCTCTTCCAAATCCGAGGCCATGGTTCTCGACCGGAAAAAGGTGCCTTGCCCTCTCCAGGTGGGTGGAGAGTCCTTGCCTCAAGTGGAGGAGTTCAAGTATCTCGGGGTCTTGTTCACGAGTGAGGGAAGGATGGAGCGTGAGATTGACAGGCGGATTGGTGCAGCGTCTGCAGTGATGCAGTCGCTGTATCGAACCGTTGTGGTGAAGAAAGAGCTGAGTCGAAAGGCAAAGCTCTCGATTTACCGGTCAATCTACGTTCCAACCCTCACCTATGGTCATGAGCTTTGGGTAATGACCGAAAGGACAAGATCGCGAATACAAGCGGTCGAAATGAGTTTTCTCCGCAGGGTGGCTGGGCGCTCCCTTAGAGATAGGGTGAGAAGCTCAGTCACACGGGAGGAACTCGGAGTAGAGCCGCTGCTCCTCCACGTCGAGAGGAGCCAGTTGAGGTGGCTCGGGCATCTGTTTCGGATGCCTCCTGGACGCCTCCCCGGGGAGGTGTTTTGGGCATGTCCCACTGGGAGGAGACCTCGAGGAAGACCAGGACACGCTGGAGGGACTATGTCTCTCGACTGGCCTGGGAGCGCCTCGGGATTCCCCCAGAGGAGCTGGCGGAGGTGTGTGGGGACAGGGAAGTCTGGGCCTCCCTGCTCAGGCTGCTGCCTCCGCGACCCGACTCCGGATGAAGCGGAAGAAAATGGATGGATGGATGGATGGATTTATGTAAAAAAAAAAAAAAGGTGTGAAAAGATGCTCATTGACGATTTGTTGTATATCTACATTTTCTTCGGAGGCTGATGTACAGAGGGTATCTACACATGTGGTTTTATAGAAAAATAATTGTTTTTCATGTCACATCAATCTTGTCCAAACTCTCAATATCCTCATGCAGAGTTTGAGATGGACACTGTCTTCTCTCAGTGTAGTGTTTCTCAAACTGTGGTGATCTGCAAGCTTCAGTATCTTCTGATGTTTACATTTAGAATAAATTCTATTAAATGCAGATACATTTTAGACCTGGTTTTGTTTCAACCTGAAATAGTACTTTAGACCAGTATAGATCTGGTGGTGTGTAGAAATAAATGCTTTCTTCTGTGATACTTGGCGTGAAAAGATCTTTCTGCTTTACTGACTTCTATATGAGGTCTGGCCAACATGACATTCTACACGAGAGACATTGAAGTTCAGATACCTGCATCAAAACTAAACTGTACACAAATAGTTGTCGGAACATGTATTCGTAAAGCTATTTCAATAAAGAAAAAATGCATTTATGTTTTCACCATTATGTAGCATCCAATGAACCTCCTTCAGTGTTTCATCCTTTCACGCTACACCTGTGACAAAGCACTCTCCTTTACAACACCATAATACGCTGGAATCACATAATGGCATGAGCTATCTGTCACCGGGCTGCTCCAGTGCATGTGTGTGTTTTGGTCTGACATATTTGAAATACTCTCCTCTATACAGACTCCCATGTGAGCGCATTCAGGAGCCAATGCGGCGTGTTGCAACATGCCAGGTGTACTGACACTGGGCTGTGGTTATACATCTCTCTCAAGCTCTCACATCCAGTGTGTTGTGCCAACCTCCCCCGACTGAATACCTCTGCTGGCTTATATAACAGCGCTTCAACACTCATCAATCTGTACGCCTTGTGTTTATATTTTTCTTGTAGCTGCGATGGAAAGAAAGGCGAGGTCCTTTCCTTGTCCCACGTGCGCCAACATGCATTTTACTACACCTGCGTATTTGACATGCCTGGCAAACACTCGCGTACACTGTAAAAAGTCATAATGTCAATATTTACAGTATATGTGTTGATATAACGTGACAATATAAGTTCACGATTTTCAAATGAGACTTTTAGGTTACAAGGCATGTGTATGAGTGATCAAAACATGACCGACAACTAATATATGAGTTTAAACGCAGAAATTCTACTTTCATTTTGCTATGATCAAGACGTCGCTCTTTGTGTTGATACAGCTTGACTAGGAGAGTTAAAGAAAAAAAAATGTTCCAATGTTGGCTGCTTATGACAAAAGCAAAAAAAAAAAACAAAAAACATAAAAGTACTGCAAGAAGGTTCATTTGGTTTTCTTGTTTAAATCACGTTTCAAATTCCTATGTCAGACCAGTGATTGTATATTTGGGGCCAAAGACTGTAAATGTGCCGGCAAAGACACGTAACAGTAACATCAAGTGATGCTTCTGAAGATGACTGCAGACAAGCAGTCGAAACATGTAAAGGTATGACAAAAAAACAACCACTGGTCTGACATAGGAATTTGAAACGTAATAGAAAAATACTGAAACAAATGTTACGTGGAACTAGAAATGATGCAGATTTCTGCACAATCAATGAGCAAAGTAAAAAAAAAAACAAAAAAACTTTAATTTGAGGTGAGTGGAGTAATATTTTGGTCTAAACGACAGACGATCGATCATTTCCTTTGTTTCATGTGTGTCTTGCAAATAAACTCCAGTTGTGGAGTTGATCTGAAAAGCAAGATCGACGCTTCACATCTTGCTGAAGCGTGGGCCCTGTATGTGATCATGGAACCCAATCTCACAGGAAAGCATATTTACATTTTGTGTATGATTAGCACAATTGCACATCTTTTTTACGTAAATATGCCATGGGAGGTGTAAAGATGTGTTCTTATTTATGAAGACCCAGACCTAAACTTATTGTTTTAGTAACTTGATGCCTAAACTTATCTGTTAAACCTAAAGAAAATGTCCCTACGTGACTTCAACCGAAACTCGTCTGTTTTTTGCACTGTGAAATCTTGTCATTTTTACACTTTTTCGAATGCTGCAATATCTAGGGCGTAACATAAGTACGCAAAAAATCATGCTCATAATACACTGTGTTGTGCTTACTTGTGAGACTGTGTTGGATCATGACTTACTTCTATAAGTTACAAATGACAGATAACTCACATACTTAGGGCTGAACTATATTGAAAAAAAAAATCTTAATATTTTCTTGGCATATTTTGACAAAGATACTCAGACAATATTTAATCAATCCAACAAAAAATCTGTTAAAAGCATCTATTTGATGGTGATGTTGCATTTTTTCCAATGAATAACATTGTAATTTCATATATTTTCAATATGAAAATGTTAATTATTGACTAGACCCATTAACTTAAAAATTTTAGCTGTTCGTTCATTATCTGTAGTAAATAGTGCTGGCGTGTATAATGTGATGTCATGTGTCTCTTGCCAGACAATTGTGCAATGTCAAAATGAATCACAAAATTGCTAAAACTATTACATGTATGCACTTACTTGAAAGAAAGTTTTGTTTTATTGGCTCTTTTTGTGACATTTTTTCAGTATTTCTACTTTCTTTTGCATTTTTTGATATCTATAGACATGAGAGCTTAGGTGACTTAAAATTTTGACATTGTATCTACATTTTAAGTGAAGCTGCCGTATTGCTTTTTATAGTGTAGCAAACGCACTGTAAACATTCAGAAACGTGGATATAGTGGCACAAAAGCGAGAGGATAAGAGGACCCCATCTGCAAACATATAGTACAAGCCAGGAAACTTACCGCGGATTAGCAAAGATGGATTGCGCCGGGTTAGGGCTTGTCACGGCGAGACGAGGGGCCAAAAGAAGGAAAGACGTTTTTTGTCAGGTGTTTGTGTTACGACTTGTTTGAAAAGGATACCAGGAAAAATAGGCGATGATGATGGAGGATATGAAGTCAAAAGCAAAGGAATACCAAGAAGACTGTTGTGTAAAGAATTCACATGAAGAGGATCCCGGAACTTTGCAGAAATAATAACGCGTGACAATTTACAGTAAACACAGAGTAACTCAGTGGTTGACAGATTGATCCCCGCTGCCTGCCACCGCTGGATGACATTGTTGTGCTGTTGAGCAAGACACTGATGGGGAAGGTACAAGTGCATTTTAATGTACCTGGAGAGAAATATATCTTTACCAACTGAAGGAATCAGAAACAGTGCGTGCTATTCTGCAGAAATTGTAAGCTGGTCTTAGCTGGAAGATTTTATTGATATAGGTTCTCCAGATGCTTTCTAACTATTCGTAGTGAGTGAAAAAAATGCAACAGTGAGAAAAACAAACAAACAAAAAATAACAATCTGCTGGTCCCACTTTTTCATCCCGTGATCTACTCTAAGTGAGGCAAGGCCCAAAGATCTACCTATTGATCTTTACAGTATATGCATTTTGTCATTGTCAATTTATATTGCAGGATTTTTATTGTTAATTGAACATCAGTTGTAAAATGCAATAGCCTATGTAAATTTACTTTAACATATCAATTAGTGGTGGATCAAGTGACCAGCACATTATTGATTATACTTAATGTATAGATACTAATGTGGCCTTTCCACTAGCCCTGTCTCCAGAGCAACAGCCCACAACAAAGTAACATCCATAGCAACACTGTAATAACCACTGATTCCAACAGCAGTCTGGCCAATCAATGTCAGTTACAACAGTTTAGTACCTGCTTGGCCTGGTTAGAACCAAGGCCAACCAGGTACTAAAAAAGTACCTGCTTCCGGAGAAAAAGGTCAAGAGGAAACAGGGCCGAGTAGAGCTGAGTAGATACTAACAGCCAATAATAACCAATAACATTCAGGCTAGGGAACACTTGGTGGTAGTCGAAGGTTGAGGTGTCAGGTGTTTAGGCGACTCGCCTATGCTAAGCTGCCCCAGGGCAGATCACTATTACTGAGTGAGGGGGGAGTGGTTTATCTAACTGTGAAGCACTTTGTGACAATGTGAAAAACAAGATACAAACATAACTTTTGACTTACTAAAGGGCTAGTGGAAACGCCCCATAAGATTCTTATAGGGCTTTGGAATCGATCCCTCCTGCCTTGGAGATTGATGTATTGAGCGTCCGTGAGATAATTTGTATCTTGGAGAAAAAAAAAATCTGTTAAAACAGTAGTAGAAATCTGTTAAACAGTAGTAGAAAACCATCTAAACAGCAGTGACACTTTTGCTTCTCTCACATTTCCCACTGACACAGACTTTGTGTTCACACATAAGCTCATTACATCTCTCACTTAAAATAGAATGTTTTTAATGTGTTTATTGAGGCTATTGTAGAGTGACAGCTGAATATTTTGCAACAACCTTTTATTTTATTTTGACATACAGAGTTTGTAAAGCAAAAAAAGTTTAGCCAAAATATTTTATCAGGTTTTCTTTGCATATATTTACAACTCAGTTCGGATAGTGAGGAGGATGTTACAAGTCACAATATGTCAGTGCATAGCCTCTACTGTTCATGTTTTAGGTTGATGGAGAGAAATTGACACAAATACATAAAGAAACTATTAGAAAATCCCACATAGATAAAACAAAATCTAAAACTAAAGTCATGAGTTTCACAAATGTTTCACTTTCACCTTTTCATTAAAATCTTTTCTCCTTGGATCTGGATGGGTTTAACTCTGATTTCCCACATTTATTCCTCAGCAAAGTGCACTGGACCAATATCTGAATGAAGATACTGAAACAAAGTGGACCTTATATGAGAATAAGAATGCAGGAAGTTTTAGGCAAACAGAAAATAAGCAAATGATGCAGTCTTAAAGGTCTTAAAGTGTGGACTCTGGACGACCTGTAACCAGTAGTGCACAGTGTGGTATTTTGCATAAGCGTATTACATTATGTCTACAGGCTGGTACATGGAGTTTTCTTGAGCTTTTCATCTGCTTGTTGCGTCAGGATGGACATTCGACGTGGCCATAAAGACGTTCTTACTCTGTGCAGTGTCTGAAATATCAAAATGAAAAGTCATACAAGGGTCACACAAGTTTTCAGTGTGAAAAGAAAAGTGTATTTTGTGTCAAGTTTCAAGTGCAATTTAACAGATTTGAAGCTTTTGTCAGAGGCCATATTTGGTTGGGAACTATTGTTTTGAAAGAAAGCTGAATGTTAAATTGATTTAACCATTTAATTTACAGTACAGGAAACAGTACAACTGGCAACACTGAGAATCATAACCTTGTAATATTTAAGCTAAAAATACATTTTGGGTTTTGTTAGAATATATAGTTTTTTTTTCTTTGCAAAAAACAATCCATCATGTCTTTAGTCTGAGTAATAAATCAAATGTTATGGCTTTGAATAGGACATCCTTCTGCTTGTTTCCATGGAGATGCTGTTCCTATTCGACAGTGACACTTTTTTGAGTTTAAACCAGTAATAATAGTGTATAACTGCATAGTTTACGCAAAAAATTGGATTATACTTAAAACATGCAGGGATAGGAATAGGCATGTAGCCAAAAATTCTTAAATTCGGGAGGCAGTAATGGGCATGTTTTTGATGGTTGGCGAAACACAGACACAGGTAGAACATGCAAACTCTACACTAAAAGGCCCAGAACTGGGACTTGAACAGGAGGTCATGTTGCTTCGAGGCCAGAGCGCTAACCACTTTGCCACCATGTCACCCAAATTTTACAGAGAAGAGACAGAGCTCATCATGTCTGCAGTTTTTAACTCAATGGACCTTATTCTATTTCTATATATCATTTATATTCTATAAGACAAGTTAAATTGACTATGGTTTCTGCAGTGAACAAAATGTATTACTAAAATACAAAATAAACACACAATAGATCTCTTTTAGTGAAAATATTGCCCAGCCCAAGCCCAATAAGAAATGCAATCAAAGCACAATCTCGAAGCTATATGCCATATGCTTTGAGTTTGAATTGGACATGAGTAAAAATATAAACTGGCCCAGAGACAAAACACTGGAAAGCGAAATGCATTTGAATATGTTGCCTGCTTGCTTTCTAGATCTATATCTCAATAAAAAAACATCTCTCAACTCAATAGCTTCAAATATGGAAAATGCAATTGCAGTAAAATGATTATTGCTTTCTATTACAGACCCCACAATAAAGACATTAGCTGCTCCCACGTCAACGCCTATTGATATTTTTACCTCTGCGGTTAATTCCTATTGGTTCTTTCTGCATTGTATGTTCTGTATTGATTTTGTGGGAAGTTGTGCCGAGATATGGAGTTGAAAGGAGGTGGGGATGTTGCATTATGAGGTCAGTTAGCATTGTGCGTTCGTGATCCACATTGCAGGGCCATTGTCCGCTTGCTAGTGCCAGGCTGAATGGAGCTTTTCTACTCCTCGATAAACTTTTGACCTCGGCGTATCTCCTGCTTTCTGCAAACATGTTGACCTTGGGTAGCCATTCAGTCAGAGATTGGGAGTATGGGAGTAACTGTACAATGCTGTAGGTGTGTTGGATAACATATAACATACACACAAGAGATATCATTCATTCAACTTAGCAAAAGTTTACATGAAGGTCTGGCTAGCCCTTCTGACAGACCATACCACCTCACAATTTTTCGTTATTTTGCTAAACTACTTCAAGATGCGTTTTTATTTACTTTGCATGCAGATGTATACAGTTTATGAATTGTGACCTGGGCTCTTCCTTAAAGGTAGAGTAAGGAGCTCAGTCACTAGGGAGGAACCAGAGCCGCTGCTCCTCCAAGTCGACAGGAGCCAGCTGAGGTGGCTTGGGCATTTGTTTAGGATGTACCTGGGTTGTCCCACTACAGCCCAGTTTCTATAAAAAAAACCATAAATATAACAACAAAATGACAAAAACGTACAATAAACATGTTTTTTTTTTTTTTTTTTTAATCGTATGTTACGTAAAGGCAAAATATATTACTTAAAATAATCACTTTTTGGTTGAAGCTGTGGCAACATTTTCTTTAGGTTTAACAGATAAATCTTAACCTACCCTAAGCCACAGTCCTAAACTTACCCATTAAACCCAAAGAAAATGTCGCCAAAATTCTTGGTTATTTAATGTTTTGGCTTTTTGTAACATGTTAACGTAAAAAAAAGGTGAGAAAATGTTCTCATTGCACATTTTTGTCATTTTGTTGGATACCTGCGTCTTCTGTGTTGCCCACTGGCAAAGACCTCAAGGAAGGACCTTGTTGGAGGGACTTTGTCTCTTGATGGCCTGGGAACAACTTGGGATTCCGCCGGAAGAACTGAAGGAAGTGTGTATAAGTCTGGGCCTCCCTGTTCAGACTGCTGCCTTCGCAACCTGACTCTGGAAAAAAAAATGGACAAAAATGGAAGAATTGACATTTAATCACATAGATTTTTGTCCTTGAGTGTTGCAATAGATCCAGAGTCTGATCAGTTTTAGTCACAAGTCTGTTATGGTTGAGGTTAGAAAGCGGGCTTGGGATTGTCATTTTATAAATAATGATAATGTTGTAAGTGAGCACACGGTCTATGTCTAGAAAAAACACAAAACAAAACAAAAAAACATAGGTTCAAACATAAACTTCACATGTGCAGTTTTATATCATATCAAGAACAATAAACATTGAATTTAACACAATTAAAACAGTAATAACAACAGGTGTTGATTAGGCTAAAGTGTTTGAGATTTTTACTTTCAGCCAGAATTTTCTTTGTTTGGTCGCTGATCATGGGTCCTCTGGGTACAGGTCTGCAGCCAGATGCCTCTCAAAGTTTGATGAATACATACTCGAATTGGCTTTCCCGAAATCGGTGTCGGGCAATAAAGTTTTGCTTAATGGCTCTATTTCGAGAAAACGGGTCAATGCGTCTTGTGTATGAGGACATCTTTTACTTTCAAACCCAAAATACAACCTTTCTCCTGCAGGTGCTACGCAGAAAAGAATTTGCACCATTTGTCAAAAACTGCTCAACTTTCCGAACAGCCAACAGTAGTGGTTCGTTATTCATGTCGTCTTGTTACCCAGGTTCGATCTTGATACCTGCCTGCCTGCCTGCTTGCGAGCTAGCTTGGGGCACCAACATGAATTTAAACCAGAAGCTGTAAGCCTTTCATCCGAAGTCGTTAGCATGAGGTTGTGACCGACGTTAGTCAAATCGAGATCCTCTGAGGTGCTGTTTTTTTATGCACACCCTATAAAAAAGTCGTGGGAGGGGAAGATGAAGGGATCCAGCCAGGGTTGCGGAGTAGAGATGGGAGAGACACGGAGGGGGGAGGGAAGGATGCGTGGGCCGGGGCGACATAGTGATTGCCACCTGCCACTTCATTCTACTACATTTTAATCTGGGATGTCTCAAGGAATTGCAAATGGATACAGCATCGAAGAAGGTCGGAAAAGGGGGAAGGAAATAGAGAGAGAGAGCAAGGCTGGAAGTATGCAATATAACAAGTAAATGTAGTCTTCTGATATTTTTGTGTGGTGTTTGTGGCATTATTGCTATTTGAAAAAGTCACTGATGGCTTGCAGTTTAGTCCTTGGGCAACAATATTTTTAAAAAACAACTGCATTAAAACCAAAATTTCAACCCTCATTGAAAAGTTTACTTATCTTAGCAAAAAGGCAATTCATTTTTCATAGCTTTTCAGAGAGAAGTCTGATTTTGCAACTGCAAAGTCATCGTGCTTCTGTTTCCAAAGTTCATTTGTGGATAACTAACAGGTTAAATTAGATTTTGGGCTTTTTAAATTGTAATATTGAACTAAAATTACTTAAAGGTGGGGTAGCTAACATTTTTAGTTGTAAATTAGTGCTTTATGCTTTCCACTAAAAAGTATGTAAATACAACACTTTGTGAAAAATTAGACTTCTGAGTCGTCTGAACTGAATAATAAAGAATTTTAGTTCTAATCAGGAGGTGAATGCTGCGCTCTGATTGGCTGAGCTTGGGGCGGTCACTCAAGTTTCACTTTGTTGTTTGTAAAAAACATTTATAAGCCATAAATGCAACCAAAATGAATACATGACGATATTAACTATTTGTCAAATAATTTATGAGAGGAAGTTGTCAGATTTAAAACCTAAATTGTGTTTGCAGTGTAAAACCTACCCCACCTCTAAGCTAACCCTTACCCAGATAACTTATACTTATGTTGAAATTCACTGTGCAGCTTTAGGGTGCTTTTTTGCATTAGTTCTCTTGATGCAGAATTGTTTACAAAAAAAAATAAAAATAAGAACAGTGAGTTGTGATGAGTGTAGCACTTGCCTCACAGCAGGAAGGTCATGGGTTCAACTCTTGGGTCAGACAGAGCTTTTGTGTAGAGTTTGCATGTTTTTCCTTTTTTGTCCAACCGGGGTTTCCTTCAGAAGTCCAAAACATGCATTCTAGCCTAAATCTGCCAGAAAGTTTGTTAACATGCAAGGATTTGTTCATTATTAAAGTTGCCCAACAAAATGGTACTGTATGATGGAGAATTAGTTCTGACTGGCCACAACTAATGATATACAGAATGATTAGTGCTATATATCTTATTTAATAGTTTGTTCATGGCTATTTTTTTCATTAAATTTGACCAAACTAAAGGAATTCCTGTAAATACCATATTTGTATAATATATTTACAACAAAGTATTATATTGTCTATATTTGTCTTGTGCACTTTTGAATTAATTCTAGTTTCTTTCAGCACATGGCCGTGTTTTGAGTCTGTAAGCCTAGACTGTGCCAGTTAATTAGTTAGCTAGTTAGTGAATAATATCTTAACTTTATCCAGTCTAGACCCTGCATTTTAAATTGGAAAAACTGTTCATTACTTTCTGTGACACCGAAGTTCAATTATATTTTCATATTCGATAGTGAACAGAAGTCTTAAACAACTTACTAGTGAATCATTGACCCAGATATCTATTTTTGTTCCACTCTTCATTTCAGTCTGGTACATGTTGATGAATGTGTGATAACTAGAGCTTGCTAAAGGAGCACTGAAGTAGAAGAAGAAGGAGGAGGAGGAGTGTGGAGGCGCTGAAGATAACTCGCAACAAATCACCTGGATATGAACTATTCGCTTCCTAATGGGGATCCATATTCATCCGGCTCTCCCAAAGCTCTCCCGTGGCGCTCCGTTTCTATCTCTGCTCTTATCCACTTGCCCATCCGTGTAGCCTAATCACAGCCCCTCACATACCCCCCTATCCCGCCTCTGTCTCTCGCACGCTCTCGTTCCTATATTGGATTTTGCACAGCTTCACCATTTCGTTTATGGACCATCTTTGGCATTATTAATGACACAGCACACAGTTACACATTTGAATATGGAGATGGGCTACATTGTGCATACACTTTCCAATATAACAGGATTGATCTAAATCTCTAATGTCTGCTTTGACGGATGGAGCCACCACCGTTGCACCGTTTCTTAATAATATGCCTCTCTGGCTTCCATTATCTGTGTTTAAAATTCACCCTAAAAGAGCGACAGGTCTCCTTATGCTCTATCTGTGCATAGATATGAGGTCAATTTGATGTACTTTTCAAGCATGTTTAGAAGGACTTGTGATAAGCAGTCTTACGAATATTAGATGTGGTTTTGTACTAGCTATAGCAGGTTAGTAAAGCTAAAGCTAATTTAAGTACATGCACCTTTTGCCTTGTTAGGGGTCTACGTTTCTGTGATCATTAGATATACATTGTATTTTTGTTGTAATTGGCAGCTTAAAATGTTTTGAAGTTTTACATTTTTTGAGGTTGTTTAGCTTTGCTTTAAATGCACTTTATTTACAATCATTGTAAAGGCAATGGGTACACAGCACACAAAATATTTTAAAGGACACATATTATGCAAAATCAACTTTTTTTAAATTCTGTTGTAAAGTTGCTCCCTCACCAAAAATGCTGCTGAAGTTTTGTTTGTGAGATATCTTTAGTTCCCCCAAAACACTGTTCTGAATGTCCCAGATCTATGATGTCATAGATAGATCTTTGCGATCATTGCACTGGTTTTTAAGTCCATAAATCTAGACTCGTTTTGAGCATTTCTGCAGGATTAGCATATCGGGCAAGATTGGTCTGATTTCATAACTTCTGTCATTTTCTTGGATGAGTAATAAGTCTAATTCATGTTTATTATAAAACACACACCTTGTGTATTTACTAGTTTTTATTGAGTGCTTAGAGCAGTTAAGAAAAAAAAAAAAAAAAAAAAAAAAGATAATATGAACTTAAAAACACTACATGTTAAAAAAATGCAAAGACACAAAAACATTTTTAATAATGACACAAAGGCATTTTTCATTGCCTCAAAACTTCTGTGACCCCATTAATTTGTGAAGTCTGATCACTTTTAGACCATTTCTATAGTAGAAAGGCTTCAAAGTTGTCATCTGGACAGCGTTTTCGGAAGTTTGAAGTTTGAGGGATTACACCGATCAATTCTATAATCATGTCATTATATATTCATGTCATTGAAAATTACAATAACTTCATTAGTATAGAGTCTGTCTTGTTAAAGAATTCTGGATGATGTCATAACTATAATTTAGTTTTTCAGTATGGCTCAATAAAAAGGCTTCAAAGATAGTGTTCTGGACCAGTGATTCTCTTTCACACCAAATACCACTTAAGATAATGTTTGCACAACTAAACTTAGAATATATGAGGCCTAAAATAATCAATGATGGTTAAAATGAGACAGTTATGCAAAATACTGTATGATTAACCCCAAATAAGAAATACAAATGAAAGAAATCTTCAAACTGTATCACAGTGAATCACCACAGACTTGTTGGTCATACTTACATGCATGAATACATGGAGGTGTATTTTGACTTTGAAACATTATGCTGAGATATAATGACTCATTCATGGGAAAGCTTTTAAAGTAAAAATACAATTTGCATTCTGTATCAAGTTCTGTATTGTATTATTAGCTTTAAGCATCAAGATTCATATTGTATTGTGGTTTTGGGTACTTTGTATCAGGTATATATTATATCGTAGGTACTAGGTAATACCCAGCTCTACAGAATACCACCATGTATCAGTATGTGCATCACAGGGTGAGAAACACTAGTATGGATAATGTTTTGTTTTTTTTTTTTTTTTTTTTGTTTTTTAAATCAATAAGTTTCATTTTCACTCTGAAAATGATGGTGAAAACACTTTTTTAACCAGAATCACCTGGACGAATGGAGGGTTACTTTAATGGGATTGATCTGTAATGTATTTGACTGATGATGTCACCTTTAACATGCCCTGACATCCATTATCTGTTATTAAATACAAACATATCTACACTCAATACTATCTGTTTTTTGCCTGGCATCCATTCTAATCTCCTAGTATTTATTTATCATACTGTCGATTAGTCTGGAAGTGCCGCCAGGTGATTTCATTTCAAAAGGGGGACTAGCAAACGCCGAGTTAACCAATCAGAAGAATAGCGGACGTGACGACAGCATCGCGTCAAGGAGCGAAACATGAACGAAACAGCGAGAATGGAGTTACGCACGGTAATTTTAACGATATATCAAGTCTTTTAAAACGAGGAGAGTGCAGCATGAAATAGTTTGTCTGATGCGGACGCCATATTGCTTGTATGAGTAGCCTCGGGCGGCGCACGGGATGTGACGTTTTCCCAGAACAGCTCTGATTGGACCGTTTGCCTCAAAATCGTGGAAGGAGGTGGCTATCAGGATTTGCCCATACCCACTTTCTTTCAAAATCGAAGAAGTGTGGGAATGGCTGGCCAGGCAATCTGTTTTGGCTCACTCTGCACTTTGACAAAAGGTGAACTTCATGCTGCTCATCCACAATAAAAGGGTTAGCCTTGCTCGGTGGTCCTTCTCTAATGTACACATTTTTATTCAGGCGTCTTGAAGGGCACCTTGATGCTCTCTTCTGCCCAGGACTGTGCTTCTGCTGCTGCCTTTGCTGCTGTGTGCCTGCGATACCCAGACCAGATATGCAAGATGAATTATTACGCTATAGGATTTTTATTTATTAACTTTCCCATGGAAGTTGGGGATGTGCCAACTGTTAGCGTCCCATTCAGAGACCTATCATCTGTATTATCCAAGGGCAGATAAATACGGCTGCATTCATAGTTACAGATAATATATAGCAGCGTAGTATGAATTTACATGAGCAGAAAATTGGTCTGAGGCCCGTTGGTGCGCAGCCAGCCCGAGAGCGGCCCATTCCTCCAAAGCACGGAGCATGACTTTTTATTAGCCGTGAAGAAGATTAGCCAGATTTGAGTTTAGCTTAAGACAGAGTCAACCAATTTTACAGAAAAATACAGCTCCAGCCAAAGAGCTTTCACGCTCTGAAATGATTATATAATGTCTTACGGTTTGAAAGAGGTTTAACTGTGGGGAGAGGGAGGATCGGGTTTTTCTCAATGGGAACTGCATGTGCTCACAATACACACAAAGCACATTTATGATGCTGCTGTCTGGTTTTGATAAGTATTTTGACTTGTATTGTTGCATGCTTTAAGAAATGTCAAAGGAGCTGATTCAAGAAGTACCAGTGACAGTTTAACCGACTAATATTTTGTATGGTTCCTTATATTTCCTAAAATTAAGCATATTTGACTGATCTTGAAGATAAAGGGCATGCAAAATCAACGTAGGTGCTCTTGATCTTTCCTCATTAGCTAGTTGTATTCTGAAACTAGCTAATCATGAGGAAAGATGCAAGTATGGCCAAAATTCCCGTTTTTACCTACCACCTATCGCCTACCACATGTAGTTTAATTATGAATGAATTAAGTCAAGTCAACTCCGAGCTTTATTACTTATTATGTAGCCATTTAAATAATGTATGCTCCCTTCAAATGATACATTTTAAAATTGTAATCCATTGATCTGAAAGATCAATATTATCTGAGAAAACATCCACCATTTTCTTCTGCTTTATCTGGAGACAGGTCGTGGAGGCAGCAGTCTAAGCAAGGAGGCCCAGACGTCCCTTTCCATACACACTTCTTCCAGCTCTTCCGGGAGAATCCCAGGCCAGTCGAGAGACAAATTCCCTCCAGGATCTTCCTCGGGGTCCCCAAGCCACCAGTAAACTTCTTTCAACCCGCATTGTACATTTAAGACGGCCCCGGTCAGCCAGATCAATCACAGCCCAGCAGCGGACCAATCTTAATGCATCATTGTGGCTTGGGTGGAGGTAAGTAAGTAAGTAATCTTTATTACTTTATTACTAAGCTCATGTTTGAATCACAACAAACATGGCAGCGCTGATGTACGCACTTTAGATTATTTTTTTTTGCAGAATTAGTCACTGTTATGACATTTAAAAAACATCATGCACACTGTGACAATATCCACATTTGTGAAAAGAGACAGATGTACAATTAGAATTCACAAAAACTTGACTGGTCTGCAAATGTCACATTGTAACGCTTCAACCAATCAGCTTCTAATATCTTTCAGCAGTCATATATCCTGACACATTATGTGTAGAACTCATTTTATAGTGATATATTTATCAATCTGGCGTGGCCATGTTACATTTAATTGTCAAAAACATACCTGCATTAATTCTTCTCTTGAAGTAAAACACCTGCTTTACCTTATGATGTCATAATTAAATTACATTTATGCAGGAATCTCTACTGAACAAAAAGTAAATAATAGTGTATTGTGCATAAATCTGTTCAGCTAAAACAACACTTGAAAACATTAACACCACCATTTAATCATATTGCAATGCTGAACAGAGCATTTTGACCTTTGGGCAGGCTTAAAAAATACCCAAACATTTGTGCATGGGTTAAGGAACAAAATACAACTGCAGGCAACTTTGATTTGCATAAAACATTTGAACACAGCCAAAAGTCACTTACAGTTATGTTTACTGACCTGATTTATACACATTTTAGATGTTTTCAAGTGAAATTTCCTTGGTTACATTCTTTCAAACATATTTGCTCCACTTGACTATTCTCACAGCACGTCTTATTTTCCCTTCAGCCCAGATCTGAGGCATCACCTAAACTTGAGCAGATGTTTTTGTTGTTGTTTTGTCCGGATGTCCCTGAACCTAGCGCTGGTGTAATGGGTGTCATCTGCACACAGCCCTGCATCAGCTGATAGTCATGTCTGCTCAGGCCTTGTTATCCTGTGTGAAGAAACAGCTCCGGGATAACAAGCAGGGAACAGAGCGCCTACACATGAGCTAAAGCCAGTACCGCCTGTATGACTGTGACCTCCCTATACGCTTCTCCTTTCAGCTGCATTGGTTTTACGGTAAAGCCATGATCTAATCTGACATTTAAGAACAAGTGATTCATTTGAACAGCATTTGAATGGAAGGAAGTTTTCATCATGCATTTCCCCGGCCTTTAGTTAAACTGATTTGCGTTTCTAGAAGAGATGGGATGATTCTGTTTCGTTGCTTTGATGGAGTTTTTAAGATCATGTTTAAAAACAAATTCATATTTCAGTCATTTCTGTGTCCATTAAAAAAAACCTAAAAGGGACAGAATAACAAAACTCACCTCAATAAGAAGCTGTTGTTTATTTCTTCTGACTGAGAAATAACAGTTGAATCAACCCTTTCCTAACAAGTTTATTGGGCTCAGAAACACATTTACTCTTTTTAGTTTAGTTTTTTTTTTTTTTTCCACCAAAAGATTATGAATCTGAAAAAACAATAAAATTTTTAAATCTCCAAGCTGAAAGCTGATTGGTTGTGTTTGGTGGTCCACTCTAGTTTCATTTTGCTGTCTGTAAAAATATGTTTTAAGTAGTGATTGCATCCAAAAATTAAAACGTATAAGGCAGGGTGCGATTTGTCCAAAAAACAGAAGGAGGGATGGAAAATGAATGTTTTTAATTAACACATAAAAGTCATTCTGCCTGCACGGTATGTGCACGTGCATATTGTGCCCACGCTGCCGCGTTTCATCACAAAATTAACAAATTCCAGTCAATGCATAAAGTCCATCAGAGTCCCAAGTTTGTCCTGTTCTCTCAGTGCATCTCTCACGACTACAGACTCTACAGACTTCATACGTCTCTTATACTGTTCTGAATCACATCACACCTCAACATTCCTGCCTCTCCGACTTGTTTCCGACTTGATTTTCTTGCTCTGCTTTCTCACAGTCGTGAATTAAACCATGATCTTGCAAGACAAGGCCTGTGCAGAGCAAGGCCCCATTGGTGGGGAAACTGGAGTGGTCAGAGAAAACCACCTAGAGGAAGAACATGCAAGTCAAATCCGCAAAACTTATCCACTCTGCCACCATCCCCACTTTTAGGGAAGATAAAAATGTTTCCTAAATTAACTTTCGTCAGGTCAGTGTGAGGCCATGTTGCAAGACATAAGGAGAGTGAGCCAGCGCAAGCCCTGAAAAAACAAAACCGAAAAACAAAACAATAACAAATGTAACCATCAAAGCAACATATGGAGATGTTTAGCTAAATGTTTCTTAGCTCTTTAAATGTCCTGTGTTGCCTTGTCAAATAATGTTTAGGTAACTTAACTTCTCATCAAAACGGATTATTGTTATTTAAACACCTGACTAATGCATCCTCAAATGAAACTGAAAGTCATTTGGAGTACAAACAAATCTCTAAATTGAAACATACTGTGTCACTTTGATAGCTCTCATTTACTCAAAGCATAACTGGTCACAGGCCATGTGCAAAGAATAACAGATGTGAAAAACCACTAAGATGGTGTCAGTAAACTTAAAACAGAGGTACAACTAAGTAATAGGCTGATAGACAGAAGATCAGTGCATTTTACAAACAAAATACCTCTGACCTAAAGTTGGGGTAACTAACTTTTTTAGTTGTAAATTAGTAAACTTTGTGTTTTCCACTAAAAAGTATATGGTAAATGCTGCACTTTGTGAAATTATTAGACGAGTGTGTCCTGTCTGAATTGAATAATCAATCATTTTAGTTCTAATCCGGAGCCGAATGCAGCTTTCTGATGGCTGTGCTTGAGTGTGTCCCTTCGTGCTTTACAGTTGTAACAAGAAGTTTTAAAGGTGTAATTCCTAAAAAAAAAAAAAAAAAAAAAAAGTGTCAATATTAACCACGTGTTCAAGAATATAGAGGAACTAATCAGATTTAAACCTCAATGTGCTTGCAGTGTTAAATCAGCTTCCACCTTTAATTTAATATAACTCTTTTCAATCACCATTGGCCTTATTTATCTACTGAGAAGCTAAATTTTGCATATAAACTGTGAAAAAATGCTCTCAATTTAATGCAAAAAGTATATTAACATCTCCCACAATACCACATCTCAAATTATTATTTTTAATCGTTGTGATGAGTGATTTGTGGAGTCACAAGTGTCAGTTGTATCAAGTTTTTGCTCTTTTCTAGCGTTGTTCGTTGCACATGAGCAAATTAATAATACATGTGGGGAAGAGTTAAATGGCAGAAAAACCCTGCTTTTCTAAACTGTGCAAATGGCAAAAATTTAAAGGGCCTATACTACATATTTTTTATCCTTTTTTTTTATGTTGCTTCTTCATGCACACCTGTAGTTATATTTTGCTTCCCTTCTTTGACACAAAAATCTTGCATATTTATGCAAAGTTCTTTTTTCAACTTGAAAACACACTGTTTCTATGTGTTTTTAAACTCTACAAAAAAAACATTTTTAACCCTGGGTTTGTTCACCTTTAAAGCTACAGCTATTGTTTTAGTCTTATTTAAACTGCTTTTCTTGTCTGTGTGATGGATTATATTGGAGAGTGTCTGTGGCAACACCAACAGAATAAACATAAAACAAGAATATATTTAGATAAAGACACAAACTTAAGCTTATTGTAGTGTTTTTAAGCAGTTTAATAGATGCTAATACGTATGGTTGCCTTCCACATAATGACATCACAAGTTGGAACAGAGCTTTTTGAGTTAAAAAAAAAACAACAACATTACATAAACATTTGTAAATAGAACAATGTATGACTTTGGGAACGTTTATTATGTGTGAGCAACAATACAAAATAGCTAAAAACTTATTTGAGTCAGGTCTGGCTTAGATGAGACCTTTAAAAGCTTTGTGAGAGCTGCCACTTTATGGCTAAAAAAAAAAATCAAATCATCAGCTTCAAAATACTGTGATTTCATTTCTTCTGTCACTGCATTGTTCATCAAACTTATCCTTAAAAGTCCGGTTATTTCACAAGGCCTCTTAAGGTAACAATCGTTTTATAGAGAAACGCTTGAGTGATGCCCGGACTCCATAACAGCTCTGTATCGGGCATAGATTCTCTCTTTACCAGAAGCTGCGCAGTGTTTTTATTTGCGAGCCGCGATTTCATCTCACAGTCTTCCTCACGCCAGCCTCAGAAATCCAATAAAAATGACTGACTACATTTTATCACCGTCGGATTTATCTTGGAGACAGATTCACAAGTCCATCTAGATAATGTGCGAGAAAAGCTGAAATATGAGGGACCATAAAGCGCCGTATCATATATGTTTTACTCAAGCGCAGATACGGGACCTGTCAATGGCTGGTTATTGCGGCGGGATTAGAAAGATGATTTGTTTTTGCATTTGCCGATGGATGCCGCGCGTCAGACAACAGACAGTGTATAAGACAAAAGTATTATGGAAATAGGATAAGCGAATATGAGATGTTGTGTTACTATAGCTGACTGATTCCTAGCTTTAGCGCCGCATGGATAGGCTTTGTGATTTTTCCTCCTGTCTGCTTCCTGTGAAGGTTTTATTCGTGCTCTATATGGAGTCAAGAGGGGTGCACGGCGAAGCATATGTCTAGACAATTTAAGTGCTCCTGGCAATTTCAATGCATCTCCAAGCTCGTGCCGTGGGGATACTTCTATGAGTTCTTTTACTTACTATTCAATATCGTGTTTTTCACTTTTTCATTTCTGTTTTATACAGAGGGAAGATAAAAATACATTAATCAGGTCTGGATCTGTTAAAAAAAAGCACTTAAGAGCAAGATCATGTTGTGCAGTAAAGAACACAACAGATAAACATAGATGTTGTGATGGCAGTGAGAGGGTTGCAGGTTCCAGTCCCAGATGGCATTTCTTCCAGTGTCTTCCAACTCAAAACAATTGTAAGAAATCTGGAGATGTTTTCCTGAGTATTGTTTAAAGCTGTTGAAGGCCCTGCTCTACACTGCCATGTAAGCAAAGTATTCTCATAATATTTGGAGAACTTTAAAAATTTAATTATGAATTGTCCTAATTTTTGGACAATAAAAGCTACTTGTTTTAAATGCAGTATGCATGTTCTTAGTTTAAACCCAGTCTAAATCGTTTGATATTTCTAAGACAGTGTTCCCAAAAAAAAAAAAAAAGTAAGAATTCTGTCAGTTTTTTGTCGGTCTTAAGTCATGAATACATAAAATCTTAGTTTGTTCTTGCTCTTCTTCAGTAAGATAGAAGAGTAAGTATCCAGCCTGTTCTCACAGATATGTGTGTCTTAACTGCACAATATGAAACAATGTGTCATATGCACGCAATTTCTATTTTTTGTGTATTTCACGTGTTTCTGTCCCAATTCATTTCTAAGATAAATGTAAAAACTTGTTAATATTCATGAATACCAACAATCCATATCATCAATTAGGATTGTTAGTATCATCAACAATTTCAGGCACGGACCTAAACTTGCCGATTTTTGTAACTTGAGACCTAAACTTAGCCGTTAACCTCAAATAAAACCCCATTTGTCCTTAATCAAACTGCGTGTCTGTACTGCGCCAAGAAAATAGGTGTGTAAAAACACACAAAAAAAGGTAGAAGTGTCGTCATGACACGCAATTTGTCATGGAGTGATATATACACGTAAGCCATGAGAACACGCTGAAGTATCTGGTTTCAAATGAGGTGAAGGTACATTTTTCAAAGCAAATGCTAATGTTCAAACTAGTGCTTGGTAATACAACCTTTAGTGCAATACATGAGATAAAATGTACAGTTACAATAAATTGGGCAATATGTCTGCTTCATAAAAACCATACACACTTGTTTCACGCTATCAGAGTAATAAAATCATATAGTTCCACTAGCGTCTTATTATTATAAATGTTTTTGTCCTCCACAGTCTGCGTTAAAGTGGCTCTAGTAAAGCTTTAGAGCGACCAGACAAAGATTGTAGCAGCTATCCACAATCTCAGTCTGAGTCCGTCACAACTGACAGGTCTATTAGCAACAGAAACGCCCAATACATCAACACTGGATTTACATGTTTACCACTGTATTTACTTCTTTATGTTATTGATATTTTTAATAATGAAGTCTGTGTATTGGACACATATTATACTGTTTTAAGAACAATCCTTCCTCATCAAACACGCAGCTGAAGTTCTGTCTGCAAGGTTTTCTTGTTCCTCTCTGAGCCTCAGAAACACTGAATGTCCCAGGTTTATGATGTTATAAGTTGACCTCTTTTAAGGCTGTGTTCTGAGCAAGAATTCTCACTTCTCAGGTCAAAGTGTTCCAACTGAATCAACTTGTAGGCTAAGCAAAAATATCATTTGTAAAACATTAAATAGCCAGTGTTTACATAATTGTTGTGACAGTTAAGCCGTCAGTTTCACGTTTTGTGGTAATTGTTATGGGAGTTCCTTCACCCAAATCACTAGTAGGATTTACAAGTTCAAGTGGCATTCCAGGTGCATTTTTTTCAAGTGAGAAGTGAGAAATATTTCAGTTCTCAGTTGCCTGGAATGCAACACATGTCCATACATCATCTAGACCATGGGTGGGCATATATGTTTTCTCCAAGGGCCATATTCGAATTCAGATGAGTGATAGGGCTGGACCACATCGATAAAGGATTTTTTTTTTAAATGAATGCATGCATAATATGACTAAAAACAGGATACTTATCTATCCGTGGTGTCCTTTCATTGTGTATATTAAAACACAAGTGTAAACACACGCTTCATAGCCAGGTCAAGTTTGCTAAAATGTCTTGCATTCTGGATTTTAACCTTTATGTTTTTTTCTAGTTAAGATGGTTTAGTTGATGGGCTTAGATTATTAAACTTGTTTTCGAGGTGTTTCTGTCTTGATTAAATAGATTTGCAAATTTGATTCAAGCTAAAATCTCTTGTCAACCGTCAGAAATTTCTTGAAACAAGTGAAAAATTATGCCAACATATTACAATTTTATTATAATCTGGCTAAATTAACTACAACTAAAATGACAATTCCTAATTCTAGGCGTTTTAGCCTAGACAAGATAATAACGCTATGCAGTTTAAAGAAGAATGCTTATTAAAAAAAAAACAACAAAAAAAAACAAGCTGGGGGCCTGATTAAAACAGGTGGAGGGCCGCATCTGGCCCCTGGGCTGCAGTTTGCCCAGGTCTGATCTAGACTAATTTTAAGCTTTTCTGCACTATTAACATATCAGCTTCCTTTGCAGCCAATCAATGGAGCTCAAACTCAATTCCTGATGTGGGAATTGAGCTTAACTTATGTTATTCTTATGGTGCCTGGGATGCCAAAATGGGAGTGCACAGAACCGTGTTTGAAAGACACAAACGATGCAAACTATACATCATATTTGTCCTTAAAAACTGGTAACTTGACGTATCTAGGGAAATTTCACAGTATTACTTTTGTATTTTTAACAACAAAAAAGTCACATTCGTTAAAACATTTTGCCAAAACAACAAGAGATACACGGCCTTTAATCACACAAACAAATTGCATTTTTGTCCTTTTTGGTTTTATCATCAACAACCTTCTGACTTGTCATTTGTCATTCATCATTTACCTTGATTTTTATGTGACTGTTTTGTAACCGGAGCGGCTCTTTTATCCGATTTGCGGCAACAGGCTGCGTCTCCTTGGCCCCTTTGACACAGGAAGAGCCCATTTGACCTCTGACCTTAGTCATTATCCAGCGACAACATTGTGGGGGCAATCAGGAGATCAAGGCTGTCCTCCCAAATCCTGTCCCGGCACATAAAAAGAAGGATGCTCGCTGTGATCCAAGCGTCCCCCCCATTGGCACGAATTCAATTTCACTCTGCGCACATCTGCTGGAGATAAGTGCAACATAAACAACGCCACGCACAAAAAGAGAAATAACACCAGGCTTTTTTTTTTTCCTGGACGGCCATTGTGGATCCTAAATGTCCCTAAATTACAGCAATGACATTTCGGAGCAAACATCTTTTTACACAATGATGAAAACCTTGAGCTAAAATTCATCAGGGGCAGATGCGTCCGCTGCCAAACCACATAACAAGCTGCTTACGGCCTTCAATTTACAACGATGCGACTCGCCAGTATTGTCGCAAAATTATGCCCTTTCACCCTTTTATTGATCATAATTTAGTTTTCGGGAAAATATCAATTTCGTCCCCACAAAGGCGTCCAATTTGTCGTCCCAAAGCAAGTGTCAAGGCTGGACTCTGCTTTGAACAGCTCCTCCTCGCAGAGCGGTAACTGATATCAGAAGAAGGGCTGTTAGTGAGAAAAAGGAGAGAATGTGAGAGGAAAAAGAGATAATTAGTGGATGCAGAAAGTGAAAGTAGGAAGTAGATTTTGGTTGGAAGAAGATTGTCATGTTGTGGTATAATTAGGGTAAAACATTTAGCATTTACATAAGTTTAATTGGATAAAAAAACATGTTCTATTTTCAGTGTTAGCATGTTTTTGTCCACACCGTCACTTTTGTCAACTTTGTAGTTTGTCCATTTTTTTTTTTTCAACTCTGGCATGTTTTTTAGTCAACTCCACTCACCACCACATTGTTCGTTTTGGCACTCTCTGCGACCTTTATTTCTGTCAACTCTGTTATTCTTTTTGTCAACTCAGTCATTTTTGTCAACTTTGTCACTTTTATCTTTCTTTTTTTTGCACCATTTCTGACAGGTTTTGCTCAAGATTTGATTAAGTCTGTCCCTATTTTTGCTAACTTTGTCAGTTCTCATCAGTTCGTTATCAACACCGTTGACAACAAACATGATGGGGTTTAAAACAAACTCTCAATGTCAGTTTTTTTTTTTATTTCAACTGTGAGTCTGGTAAATCTGCCAGGTGATCTAATTAACTCAGTTATGTCAACTCCATCACACATTTTCAACTCTGTCACTTTTTTATCAACTCAGTTTTTGGCCAACTTAATTATTTTGTTGTTAGCCCCATCGTTCATTTTTGTGACTGTCAGTAAGGTCTGTTTCATCAGTTTTTCTTTCTTTCTTTTTTTTTTTTTTTTTTTTTTTTTTTTACTAATTTTGGTCAACTCTGTCACTATCTTTATCAACTCTGTCAGTTTTTAGACAACTCCCATGAGTTTGTCAATTGTCAGATAGTCAACATATGTTTTTTCTTTCTTTTTTTTGTCAGTTCCCTCATTTTTGTTTTTGTTTTTATTTTAACTCCTTCAGTTTAATATTTGTGTCAACTCTGTCTTTTATGGTTGCAATTTTTGTCACTTTTTTAGCCAACATGTTTTGTGAGTTTTTCTTTCCTTACTTCCTTCCTTCCTTCCTTCCTTCCTTTTCTTTCTTATTCATTTATTTCAGACTGAATGATGTTTTTGCTGACCGATGATCATTCAGTTGAAGTAGCAATAGAAAAAACACATCATCTTACGGTAGTTGCTAATTACATACACACATTTTATACACATACACATTTTTTAAAGATTCAAACTTATTTTGTTAGATTAGAATATTCCATGTTTTGTCCTTCAGCCTTTTAATCAATCATAATTTAGTTCTTCTCATTCTGTCAGTTTTGATCCACTCGCACAGGTCAATATCTTCTCCCATAGAGAGCGGCTTAAGTTGAAAGCTCCATTATGGCAGATATGACGCAGGCTTCATGCAGCAGAAAGCCCCTGGAGACCTGAGTCACTCCAGTAAACATGTCATTGTACAGAAAGGATCATCAGATGTGGTGGTCACACAGTCTGTCATGGCAGGAGGCTGGAGGTTAGTGATGTTGTGGAGCTTAAATGTTTTTAATTTTAGTGTGAAAACTTGCATGATGAGAAATAACATGTTTTTGGGGATGTGCTTCCTGTGGACCATAAACTCAGACTGAGGTTTATGTCTATGTGACTTTCTAAACATGGATCAGTTGGATTCAGAGTGATTAAAAAGTGAGGCAGTTACCATGGCAATTAAAATTCAGATCAAAAGTTCTCATTTTTTAAGCTCTTAAAGGCACAGTTTATCCATGGGTTTCAGAATAATGAGAAACTACGATAGTTTCCATAGCCATAAACAAATTAAAACAAAATGTCATGTCTTAATGTTTAACCTAATTGAGGGATTATTTGTTCAGAAATGCGGAGGAAAGTGCGCACAGCCTGCGAGCAGAAAGACGCAAACTGCAGCAACATCAGCCATCACTGTTGTCAGCTGACTACAAGAGTTATTTACAGTGTGGAAACAAAAGTTATGCTGCTAAATCAACATTTGTGATAGAAATTCAAACAAAAACAAAATTTAGTTTGGAGTACCCCCGGGCCGCTGCACCTTTTGCGCGCCGCCACTCAGAAAGTAGGTCAGTGGATCTTACCTGATCAAAACAGCTAGCCTTAAATCCTGTTTTTGTAATTTTTATTAAAGCATTTTCCAAGTCAACTCGATGAACTTTCTTCAGACGACAGGCGCTGTAGAGCGGAAAGTGATAATCCCTCTATCGAGAATCTGAAAAAAATATTTCTTAAAGGTTCAAAGTAGCTTATACATTAGAATTGTAGTGATGAACTGACTAATTGTGACAAATCAACAAAACAAGAAGAATTTTGACAATGTTTGTAATTAGACAATACAACCTCAAAAGATATTTAACTCAATTAAATATTTTTGCTAATGTTCTACAATAGGCATTTTGTCACCATAGTTTTAACGTTATTTAAATGTTTCAATACACAGTCTTTTGACTAGTTGATCCAATCGCTGACTACTAAATATTTGCCAGTGAGTCCACATCAATTGCTTATGTACAGACTATTTAGAACAATGATGGTGTTCTAAATTGTCTGTGTTTACTGTAAAATGATTAGAATGTTCTCAGCTGATCAGGAAGGACAAGCACGTTTGAGTAACCAACATGTAACGGTCACAATTAATAGAAGTATCATCCTAAAAGATCTATCCTGCATCTGATTTTTTGATGCTATTAGTGAAGTTGTTTTTCTTTCCTTTTTATGTACATGAGAAAAAGACATCTACAACCATGCCAAGTTTTGCTCCAGTCTCACTCCTTCCATCCATAAACATGAGACATTATGTGCATAGGATAACATTTAAAAACACAATTGTAAAGGCCATCATTTTTGCATGATTTGACATTTCGTGACATTTTTCGACAGAATAGTAAAAAGTAGGTCCCTCATTAAGAGCATTTAACCCAGATAAAGCTTCTCTCCATGCAGACGTAGCTGTCACCCTCGTCTCTGCTCCGACATCCATAAGCCTGCACTGCTCCTATGTCCTGCCTTTATATGCCTTATTGAAGCAGGTAAGGAACATAATCCAATAACCTTATGCTGATGCTATAATACGATTTTCCATTCTCTACCTCAAAGGAAAATGCAACTCGCTATTATCACTAAGTATTCTCTGGAGGAACAGACCAGGACCTGTGTTTTGTGTCTGCTTTTGCCTTTGGAAACACACAAAAAAAAACCATGCCAAGTTTAGTTTGGTTCAGAGCTCAACAGACCCATTCATTTTTCACATACGGAGTAAAAACAAAGACCTATTACCAGTAACATAGAGGCCATTTTTGTTAAAACGCATGACTGAAATGGTCTAAAATTCAATTGAAGTTGTTTCTGAACCCTAAACAGCAAACTTGCCTTCCTGAGCGAGTAGAATCAAGTCTAAAGATCCAAGACACACTGACTGGTAGAATTGAAATCCTTTATTGCGCAAACAGAGGGCAACACATTTTGACCATGATGCTCTTCACAGGGTTTTTAGGTTTTGAAACATGCACACCCTTGAAGAGCCCCTGAGTGGTTGGCTACTTTTCCTTTACTTTTCTAACCCAGAGCTTTTGATAAAAATAAATAAATAAATGTTCTAAACCCTTGGAGCACAACAATTTGGCTTCGAGAAGAAGCTCTGCACAAAAGAGCATCAGCTTTAAAATTATTGGTATAAAAAAAAACAGCTGGTGTCACTAGCCTGGCCGAATGACACTACATTTGGTATGTTTTAAGTTTGACAATCCTCAAAAAAAAAAAAAAAAAAAAAAATTAAGCAATAAGAAAACTTAACTATTGCAAAATTTTATATAGGAAAAAAAAAAAAAAACAACAACCTATTTTGTTCTGTCATGTGTTTGCGATTATTTAGCTCGTTACCGATAAAACAGTTGTTGTGATCTGGCTCACTGTTCACTATATATTGGTTTATTCTTTTTTGTTCGTTGCCCGTTTACTTACTAAAACAACGAACCGCTCAGAGCTCATTTACTGCCAGGCTCGATTTCAAGATTCAGATTTTTACATCATTGCACACCAGAACCGAAAATTGCTATAGGCCTAATCCTGATCCGATCAAAAGTTGTATTTATGACACCTTAGTCTCATAAAAATAACTATTTTTTATGTGTTTAAATGCAACCTGTCTCACTGAAATGCAGATGTATACCATGGAAATAATTTTATACCATGTTGTTTCTCATTCTTGTGTGCCTATAACATGAGTTGCTGCCTCAATTAATTTCTGTTGTGGATGTAAAAATGTGTTATTATTTAGGATTATTAACACAATTCTAATCTTGATCAACTCCAAGTCCTGGGCCTGAACTTACCCAACTTAGTCATTAAACCCAAAGAAATCTCCTTCTGTGGCCTCAACTAAAACACCGTCAAAGAAAACAGATCCTATTTGATGCTTTCGGTGTCAACTAGAGAATGCATAAAACACCAAACAAACGTGTTCATGATACGCTACTATATGTCATATGAATAGACATTTCTGTGAGATGGTGTTGTTAAATGACACTGTGGTGTGCTTAAAAGTGTAACTGACTGTGAGAAAAAATATCCCATGTTGAAGCATAGACTCTTCACAATTTTTATCAAATTCGCTTACAATCTCCTTTCCCATCTCTTCACAACCAGCCCATTTTTTTTACCAACTTGTGACCTGAGAATTTCCACTTCTTCACATCAGATCATAAATAAATTCATCCAGAATCACAGCACCCTTCTCGGACAATCCGCCCAATGAATTTGATGCTTCCCTCGACGGCTCATTTTCTCTCCTCGTGTTTCTTTTTCGGGGGTTAAAGGGGATAGAGTTTAACGCAGAAAAAAGAAGACAGCAGAGAGGAGACTTAAGAGAGGTACACATTGTTAGCGCATCCTGCTGCTATAGTCAATAAACACAGGAAGCTTGCTGTGTCATGCATTTGAAGACGGAGAGAAGCGTCTATTTTGGGGATTTTTTAACATATATTTTGCATGTGAAGAAGCAGCACACAAAGACTCCCCACGCAGATAGACACAACACTCCTGCTTTTATTTAGGATGAAGGCGTTTAAAGAATGCAGTTTTGTTTATCTGTTTTTATTCAAGTTGATGACTATAAATAGAGCTGTTGTTTTCTTAATGCAATAAAGATCAATATACCCATACTGCAGTTTTTGATGGTGTATCTCAACAAAGTCAGATTTCATACAAGAAATAACTATTTATAGCAAAAACTTTTGGTTTTAGCTTTTGGACAATGTACAGTACATTTTGGTCGACTTGAGCATTGAGTGATTGAGTAATTAAGGGCATCTAGACCTTGGGCACTAAGTGCATTATCAAGCCAGACGCTAATTTGCCCAGTATTAATTGGTAAATTTTTAGACAACAATGTCAGCTGTGTCAAGTTTTTGCTCCCCTTAACCCATTTTGCACATCAGCAAATGCTGTATATATGAGAGCCTAAGTCAATACCAGAGCTGTGTTGTGACCTTTAATCGAGCTTTGCACACAAATTTTTCGCGATTACGGTAGGGAAGAAGTTGTAGCTAATGGCTACCAACCTGAAATGTAACTTTTGAAACAAAATGTTTTGTCATCCAAATGAAGTGATGCCCGTGAATAACAATAAGACTTAAATTCAAACCAAATGAAACATTAGCAACCATTTTCTGGCCTGTATGTGCTTGAAACAAGTTTAGAAGGTGTTGCGACTCGGTTCTAAAGCCACAACAAAAAGAAACTGGAGGACCACGCAAAAGAGGAACAGTATAAATGTAATTTGCGTGGTTGTGTGTAGTGTGAGTACGATCAGTAGAAAGCGTGTGTATATGTAGGGTGGTTGGGCGGTTTGCTGTTGATTTGTTTGTACATGGAAGTGTGCTGTGGTGCCTGTGGTGTAAATGAGCGTCAGTAGGATAACTTTTGTGTGAAAAGAGCAAGTGTGGTGCGAAGAAGGAAACAAAAAGAAGAGCGCGGCGTGCCTGATGAGAGAGAGATGGTGGACCACTTCCACTTCTTTAGGCCAAGTAGGACAGGTGACCAATCAGGAGATCTAGGCAAAGAAGCACAAGCAGAGGGGAGGCACCCTCCCTAGAATAAAATCATGCTCTAAATTTGGTATTTTGTGGACTCAAAACATTTTCACGTCAAAGTACTAAATACCCAAACATCGCATTGGGCCAAAAATAGTCCTCATTCTCTGATAAAGATGATAATAGTGGCCGACACCATTGGATTCAATAGAAAAGCTAATTTCACACGTATAAGACTGTCACAAATCCATTTAAAATTCCACTTTTTAGGGTTAGGGTTAGTTAGCATTTGGCAATTTTCATTAGTTTCAGTGGCCATAATTTCATCAAAATATTCTTTATTCTACTGTTTAGTAGTTTTGTTGATTCCTAACTATTTTGACTTTTTGCTAATTCTCCTGAATGCATTTGAAATCAGAACAGACTCCTATTACTAAAAACTACACTTGCAATACTTATGGTACAAATGGTGCACAGTATAGACCAGTTGTCACTTCTTGCCTCAAAACCCTGTCGGTGTTTCAATTTTCTGTTTAAATTAACTCTTCTAGTGGTTTTGCGAGCACCAGCAACTGATTTTGTAAAACCCCCAGCACCACACACCTGCCTGATACTCTTCCTGTCTTTTATCTCTCCAACCCCCCCCTCTCTCCCCTTCTCTCTCTTCTCCAGGACTGACAGCGCTCCCTGACCCGCCCCACTGCACTCGTACGGTCCCATCACACACCCACCCAGTCGAAGGATAACCCTGCTACCTCCTCCTTCCCCCAGGGCATCCAAACATCCTCTCTCTCCCTCCGCTCTCTCTCCTTCTCTCTCGTATCTTCATGCAGCTCCACTTCCCCTGCACACTCGGAGGATAGCCATCTGGTCTCCCAAATCCTACTCTCTCCCCCCTTCTTCCTCCTCACGGCCATCTTTAAATCTCCTCCTTCTTCCTGCTCGTATCTTAGCGACACGTGTGATGGAAACAAACTAGACTTAGCTTTAATTATGTGCATGTTCATGTCACTTTTGGGGTCTTAAGGAGTCATTAGGTTACGGGGATGGTCTGATGTGTGAGCAAATGCAGATATTTTGTTGCTGCTTATTCCAATAACCATTTTGAGTATAAGTTTACAGTTTTCTTATATAGAAACTAATAAATTATTTATTTAAGACAAGTAATCAGTTGCATGGCTATGTCAAACGGGTAACCAGGCATTTTTCAACAGGCCGCATGTTGAAACACAAATGGAATCAAGAGCCAATCTTGACCACAGAAAAGCAAACGTGCAAAATGTAAAGTTCAGCTGAGCCACATACTATCTTTTGAGGTTTAAACTTCAATATTACACAGTAAAATGCCTTTTCTTGGCCTTGAAAAATACTGATTTTGAAACTCACTGTAAAATTCAGAATTTACTGCTGTTTGGTAAGTCTTCAGGGCGTCTAAAAGCCGACAAAATGTATCTGGGGCACATTTGGACTCCGAGCGGCAGTTTGAACATGCCTGAATACAGTCTAGTCACATTTTTGCTCTTTAGTCAGTTTGAAAAGAAAAATCTAATGCACTTACAGTAACTTAACAGTGACATAAGGACAGGTAAAGATTGAGAGAGCTTAGAATATAAAGATATGTGCATAATAATAGCCTAAATCGAAAACACTGTGTTGAAACCATATTCGAAAAGGTTAGCTGCTAAAATCAGTGTGACTAAATGTCGTCTGTTATTGCAAAGTGTAATGACTCTAATCACAGATCGAAAACATGTAAAATTTCCTTTAGATAGTTATATGTAAGGCAAGGCAAGGCAAATTTATTACAAAGTATGTATAAAAGGAAAACAATGGCTCTTTCAACATATTGTCTTTACCTGGTAATCGATGCTTTTCCAAACATGCAGAAGTTTCGGACTAAATGCTTTCACTTATAGTGATGATTGACAGGCACATTAGCCAATCAGAGACAGACTGACAAGGAGGTGAATCACTGATCACTGTTAATGTGTCACAAGAAAGACTAATGATGCATAAACAGTGAGGTAACAATGTTTCTGAATGATACATTTGCTTAACTTCTCTTATACATCAAATTTGACCCATTAGATCTGTCACAAAAAGGTTAATCTGATATGCTGAGGACAAACTGAGAATGATGGCACACAGACTGGGGCAGTTACATTTCCAAATATTGCCTTGACAGATTAGTACAACATGTAACGAATATCATATTTATACCAATCTTGCCGAAGATATGATATGATAGCAAGTCGAATAAGGCGAATAGCTTTCAGCATTGAATCACACATTTTGAATAATACAGAGTGTCAGCTGGTAAAGACATTTCAACCAAATTTAGCAAAGTCAGAGCCTCTTTGAAATTCATTGTTGTGTTTGGAAAACTGTCAGTGTTTTATTTTAGATAAAAATGAGGATGCAAATCTGCCTTCTCTGCTTCTAAGTTGAAGTTGAGATTTCTGATCTTGTGTGCAGAATCTAACAACCACCAAATGACATTAAACATAAATAACACAAAAAGTTGTAGGCTACATATAATTTGGGAACTAAAACCTAGTTAATGCTAGTTAAATGCTGGTACTTAGCATTTTAAATCTCCATTAGTGGATGTCTGATGATCATGATCCCAAGCTTTATAGTGAGTGTTCTGAATGATACAAGGAGAAAATGTCTTCTGCAAGTGAGAGAGAGAGAGAGAAAAAAAGTATTTGTATGTATTTTGAATCACCACCAAACTTGATGGAGAAACATTTTGCAGCGCGTCTGATTCAAGACTCTCCAACACACCAGGCTACAACTCCCTCGTGGTTTCAGAGGATATCCATCTGGTGTCTCACATCCCCTCTCTCTCTCCCCCCTTTCTTCCTCCCCACGGCCATCTTTAAAACCCTCCCTCATCTTCCTGCTTGTATGTGTCCAACAGGAAGCAGCACCTGCACTCTTACCTCATTTCCTGTCCCGCTCATCTGTCTTTGGCTTCAGTCGAAATATTTAAACAGACTGCTATAAATTAAAACACATTCAGCCTCTAGGCCAACCTGACATTTATTTATTGTATCAGCGTTTAGTTCAAATATTCACAGTGAAAGAGCTTGACGTCTTGCTAGGATTTAAATATTTAGGTTAGAGTCTAAAAGTTATGCTCTGGTGTGTAGGATGCACAATTTGCTCATAAAAGGTTCGCCCAAGGCCGTATTGATTTTATGTAAAACACAACTCGGCCACTTGACATTTCTTCCGAGTGAACTCAGCTGACTTACAACAGTGTTTCTTTTTATTAAGAAGAGAAGTCTTTGCAGGATTTTCAAGGTAAGAAGTGAAAGCATCTGCGTCAATGGAAATTAAGCTAATGTATGACACGTTTTGTACAAGTTGAAGTATATTCTTTTGTAAGTTTTTGACCTAAAGCATTCACATTATATTTAAATATATATTTATGTAAAACTTCTGTTAACATTGGAGCAACAAAGAAACAATGGAGAAGTTTGAGAAAGGCCACACAATATGTGTATACTTTTCCTAACTATGTAAAGTAAGAATGTTGGCGTAGATAACCACTGGTGGAAAGTAACAAAGTAGTAGTAGTAGTAGTAGTAGTTATTTTACAGTGAATCTACTTTGATTTATGACAACAACCTTTTGCTTCATTCAAGACAATCATTTCTTGTGTTTTTTTTTTTTTTTTATCATGATTGACCTGAGCTGTGGCAGCATAAATGTGGTTCCTCTTCACGTTGTTGTGTCCGTCGATCAGAATCACATCCATACGATCAGATTTCTTTAAACAGTTGTAGTCGCTCTTTTAATCCGTTAACGGTGATAAAGTCCAAACATCCAAACTTTGCAGCGCTCTCTCCAAACCGTTCCCAAACATCCATCTTCTCAACCTTTTGTTAGCACGACAACAGGCTTTCTGAATCAAGGATTTTATTGTAGTTTCCTTATTTTTTACCTGAAGGCCGAGTTTTTATTTAACTATTGTGCGTTCCAGTGGTACTCGGAGCTCGGATCTTTTGAGTTCTGAACAGTAAGAACAGTTAGAACAGTCCTCCAGTTCAGAGTTCCCATTACGAATCAAACATGGCAATGCTCTGCGTTTTAGAACTTCTGATTGTACCGTGTATTTTCTCTTTACTTTGTCTCTACAGTTCACTCACCTCTGTGAATCTGCGCCTATGCCGATTGTGCACTTATGTGCTGTAATGCTAATGTTGCTAATGGCTCACAGAACTAATGCAAGTAAAAAGAACAAATTCACTTTCTTGCGATGTTTTACAAACCTATATGCAACAGCAATGTGTGAGTTGATAAACTGACTTAAAGAGATCTGTATTTTGGCTGTTTTGTGCATTTTCCAAGCTATGTATCATTACTTGATAAATTCAGAACTGTAAAAGTAATCCGGCTTCATCACTGGAACAACAACACTGAGAAAACATCACTCCGAGGTTTGAGTTCCAACCTCCAAGGACAACTAGAACCAGATTGAAAACACAGACATACTCATTTGCACGAAATAAAATTGTATGATGATGTCTGAGTTTGATGAATTACAGTGGGTAACTTTACGCATGGATGATTTGCACATGACTAGAAACTATGATATCTTGAATCATTACAATTTGCATGAGTTTTCGAAGTAAGTATTATGCTGTGCGAATTGGGACATAAGTGTAAGCAACATAGAAGTAGTAAAAGTTGAGAAAAGACATGGATATACAAGTAGCATAGGAAGTTGCAGTAGGAGTCCATCTCTTCACCTTTCTGATCTCCACTTGTCACTTCACCTTCCACTTTCTACAGAGCTTAGTCCAACTGTCTGTGAGACCTGCATTTTGTATTCTTCGCACAGTCGCTGCCTCCACTGCCGCCTCTACTCCAGTGACTGTATACTGCATGACAGCTCGCGTCTGGCCTCTTAATCTGTGCTCACACTCAACCTTGGCCGCGCTCCTCTCCCTGACCCGGGACACCCTGTGAGCAAGATCCCGGCATAAATCACACCTTTTTCCCCCCGCTGGTATCTTATCAATTCATCCAACATGTCCTCTGGGGCTGTCAACTTTACTGCAGCATAAACAAGACAACTCTGTCGGCTTGACCTCATACTGTATTTATAGGACACAAAATAAGTTGGACAAAACATAAACCAGGTCTTCGGAGAGAGCGTGAAGGAGCATTATGGGGGTTTGTGTCGAAATTGAGCGACTAAGATAGAATTTGTGCACAGAAAAGGCGACAATAGCTCTGTGGGTGAGGAATTCCCCGACGTATTAAGGTTAGAAAGGTTTCAGTTTCAGAGACGACTTGCATTCTTTGGCTAGACACATTCTTTGCTTTGCATGAATGTGGAGGGTGCATTCTTGATACTGGTCAAACACGCAGAGATCCACTCTCACACTCAGGGCAGGTGTGGCCACATAATAGACAAGGTGGATGGTGGGCAAAAGCTAGTTTTTCTATTTAACCTTTAGGTCTGTTCTATTCAACAGCAGGCCCACCAACCAAATACATTTAGTCCACCACCAAATTTTCCAAACAATAAAAATACATTGGTTCGTATTAAATGGCTCGATTTTGTTTTTTTCTCAGTATCTACCTAATACAGCAATAGTCATTTCACACAATGTTAAGCACTTTTACTGAATACTATTTTGCAAACATAAAGGTCACTGCCTGCCAAAAAAGCTGAAATGCTCTGATTTAAACACTGGGGTTTTTCAGTAATCCAATTAAATTAATTAGGTCTTCTGTTGTAGGTATGTGTGGTTTCTTGAGAACCGACCCCTGTTGTATTCATACCTTGACAGTTTCAGCTGCACACTGTAGCCTCCTTCAGAAGTGTCACTTGGTTTTCCTGTGTTTTTAATTAGTAGACACGCAGTTCGACTCTGATGCTATCAAACACTTAGCATCTGAGCTAGTCCGGTATGTTTTGAAGAACTCTGGAGTGTTTTCTTGTTTTGGTTAGCATTAACCCGCAAAATATGCAAATTAAAGCTGCAGTGAGTGGTACAAACATACCGACCACATTTACAGTGGCATAGGTTGAGTCTTGCTACAATTTACTGTTGAGTTTACAAACTTTGTAGTGTTTTATTAGAAGTAAAATTTGTGTTTAAAACTGCTAACAGCTAGCAAACTTCACATAGACATTTCTGATCAAGTGAATCATTATAGCTTTTAGTACAACTAAATGTAGGCTTTTACTGTTACTAGTGAAAAAGCTGAAAAATGACATACACATCTCCAAATAAAAGTTGTACATATAGTAGCTTCATTTCACTGTAGAGGAGTGTCCTGGTCGCATCGATGAGTGATGGGGTTTGAATACCATTTTCTGCCTCTAAATCTATCAGTTTAGATACATACATTGCCGTTGTTTAATATAGCTTCATAAGACACAAATCAGTCCGTCTTGCCGAAATAGCTTGTTTTAACTTGTTTTATCCATAAAGTGTCACTTCTGCCATTGTGTTTCATTGATTTGCTCATCACCTCTACTAGAGAAATATGGCGTTGCGCTGTTTGTGTTGTAGCAATAGAGCAGAACTGCCAAATTTGCGTCTACGAATTTATTGTCTATGATTTTACAAACTCTCTAAATATTCAGTCTGCCTGAAAGAGCAATGAAATCATCACTTCACGTCATCTTTTATGTTTGACAATGCATTTACACACTTGCAAAAAATAAAATAAAACAAAATGATTTCATTTTAAATACTCAAGCATCACAATTTACCAAGTCTGCATTGAATTGTGTATTTTTGTAAATGCAAGCACAGTTATTAGATTTAAATGAAAGGTGTGTGCCAGTAAAGTGGTGACAGGCTTTCAAGAAAATGTAGCTTAGTTCCCCTGAAGGCTCGAACCAGGCATGGACAGTATATTAACCATAAAAGGAGAAAAGCAACGTGAAATGTCCATAAATAAATACAGCCGATCGTATCTCAACTATTTCTCCCTGTATCTCGGACGGACTGCCATCTTTACAGCAACATAAACAACAGGAACAGTTTGACCTAATTTTTATTGTTTCTAAAATAAGTCAGAGCCGAACATACAGATGCACAGTGACACAAACTGCAGCCTCTGTACACTACAAATGTCACAAGCTATTTCCCCGTGATTCTTAGCATTGGACAGCTTAGGAAATATTCACGTTGTTTATTGCTGCAGTGACTCTATTGAGTTAGGTAACTGAAAACAGGATGTTTGACTGTGCAATTACCGCTCACAAGGAATGATGGAGGAACAAACACAAAGCGAAGTCACCGGGACAGTCGCTTCCACAGTTTTGCGGAGAGTGCCTGTCTATTGTCTCGGGCTTTCTAGTTATTCTTATGCGCTCACCCCACTTCCTGTCTAAAATTAGCCACATACATTCAGCAAAGCCACACGTCAGGTCATCCTCCATCATGTGTGGCCTATTTTCTCATAACAATGGCTTCCTCTTTTTGGGGTTAGACAAAAAAACTCTGTCGTACTTATTTTAGAGCTGTCTCAATGTGGTTTCTACATCAGCAGTGGAGTGAGTACATACAGTACTTTGTAACCTAGAGTCACTGTGACAGAGGTGGGTAGCACGGAGTTACTTTTACTTGAGTAACTTATGTTCTCACTGTGAGTAATGTTTAATTACAGGATATTGCACTGCTCCGCAGCAGAGGTGGCAGGTACAAGTATTTTACTATAGTTCTGTACTTAAGTAGTTTTCTAGATCTAGAGTATACTTTACTTGAGTATTACTACATCTGGTGACTTTTACTTTTACTTCTTACATTTTTTTAAGAAGTAACTGTACTTTTTACTCCCTACATTTTAAAATCAAGTTAGTTACAATTTCAAGTCCAGAAAGACCTTTTAAAATCCGGTCAGACCTGCTGCTACTGTGTAATAAAGATAATTGAACAAATGTCAAGCTTATGATGTAACATGATAAAAATCAGATCAATTATAATGAATTCACTGTAAGGCCCATCCCACACACCACAAATTACAAACCGACTTTGTGCACTAAAAATAAATTGTATTTTTAGAATGGCCAAAAATTCTTACAAATCTGGATTTGAATCTTTATTTTTGTTTTAGCTAAGATGGTTTTGCTTGATGTACCTAGATTACATGATTTGTTTTTTGCCTTTTTACAATGTAATTGTTCTTAAGTCAAATTATTTGCTGTAAGTAAAGCATTTTTACAAATTCGAGCCAAGTCAAATTTCTTGAAAAGAATTAGAAATGTCTTGAAACATGTTAAATAAGCTGCCAAATTTCTAAAGTAGTTTTAACTGAAACTAACTTTTGGCAGTGTGATTGTACTTTTTTACTTTTTGTACTAAGTAAATTTACACAAGTTTACTTTTATACGTTTACTCAACTAATGAAGTTCCAGCAGGACTATGACAAGAGTTGTTTTTTACACAAGTGACTGTACTTTTGAATCGTGAACTTTAGTACTTTTGCCATCTCTCCGCCTCAGACATGGTTTTATTTTATACAAGTTGTATGTATATCTTTTGAACTGGCCTGTAATTAAAGTGACACTTCATGAAATTTGTCTGCACAATTGAACATTCTCTATAACAAAGGCTAGGGGAACAACTTTTCTCTTTAAACACGCAGACAGCTTCTCCACATCATGAAAGACTACACCATATGGCCCTGCAACAGTAAAGAAACTTTTGTAATGCTTCAACACAGTATCACAAGAATGTATATACACCACAACACATAAATAGCGAATGATGAGCATGATTTCACACCTTTTTTGCATACATACGTTATAAATAGTATGGTAAGAAAAAGCTTAAAATAAACACAAGCTTTGGTTGAAGTCACATGGAAACTTTTTTTTTCGGTGTCACAAGTAAGTTTAGGCTTCAATTACTAAAATGGCTAAGATTGGGTCTGGTTCTTGGGGTAAGTTAAGATTAGGATAAGGATTTAGTTAATATTCATACTTAATAACACATCTTTATAATCACCATAGAAATGAACTGGGGCTGCAACGCGTGTTATGTATATGTAAAAAGACATGAAAGCTATTGACAGGTCCTGTTATGCCATGATATTATGCATTCTTGTGAGATTGGGTTGAATGCTTTTAGGCCAAAGATCAGCACTACGAATGTGTTATCTTTATCTATAATTTGTATGGCACTGCATATATTAATGAACAGCTAGTGCTTCATATACATTAGATTGGCTTAAAGTACTTTCATGCACAATCCCATGACAAGAGCTACAACAGCAAGAGAACAGAACATTCAATGACTGACAGACTCACCACTTTCCATATTAAGTTATTAGAACATAATACAACATAAACAATGAACATAACCAGACAGTAACGGTACAGTGTACAACAATACATGCCTACATGTAAATCCTATTTGTATTGCGTTTTTTTATTTCTAGGCATTAAAGCACTTTACAATCAGAATCCACTCATCCAGTGCAAAAGACTGTGGGCAATGTGAGTTTAGTGTTTTGCCCAAATACACAAAAACAATCCATCTTTTGTATGTGGTACCTGGTGTTCCAGCGGTCTCATCCATGTACTAACCAGGCTCAAACTTTCTTGCTTCTGAGATTTGGGGGATCAGGCTTTGACGAGCAGGTATGGCCACATGGTATGCCACTCCTGCACTACGTTCAGTTAAACTAGCACAGAAATATAGTGGTCATATCTTAGTTTACAAAGTATGCCTTTAGTTGTTTCTTAAATATACAAAAGTGGTGGTTAGGGTTAGTCTCTATCTGCAAAAATCAGAGTGTTCCAGCTCAAGCAGCTCCTGACAGAAATCAGGTTCTGGGTGAAGGTGCATTTCCTAATCTGAACTTCACAGTTCCTCCTCACAGGGTCATTTGACAAGACAAATGTAGCACTGGGGCTATGGGTTGTGTTTTTTTCTCACAAATTGTCCTAAATGTTCGCAAATTTCTGGTCATACGCTGTGCATTACAATATACACTTACTATGTTGCCATTTCCAGTAATCATAATTGCGGCTTTGCAAGAGGAAGGGCATCCGGTGAAAAAACAGGAAGTAAAGGAAATGAGGTAAAGCAGGAAAAGACATTTGGCAAATCAGTCACAAAGTTGTAACCTGAATGCTAGTGAGTCATGTTTTCTTAGCTTTGTTTCAAGTTTTTACACTTGTAAGTAAAATATGCCTGTCTCTGATAAAGTTTTCACTCTACACTAAGACAAGCAACTGTCAGTATTCAAATTAAACATACACTATTCAAATATGACACCTTAATTGTTTTATTCTGTTTCAATTATGTACATTTGACCGAGTGACATTTTAGCAAGACTCACATTCGCTCCTGACAGTCCGTTGCTTTACATTCAGCAGATCCTATACTCATTTCCAGAGGTACACGTGAAAACTGTGTACGGAGCTATAACGGCTAACCTAACCTGTCACGTCGACTGAAAAACACTTGCCTGCTAATGAGAGATTACTGCGCAAACGAAGCATTAAATTTGCCGTCCATGAAATCAAACGTGTGAAGGGAACTGGAGACTGGCTGATAATACAATGTGGCTTGTTATGACCACTGACCCCTTTTAGTGGCTCTAATTTGATTTATTGCTAATAGGAAAAGCCTAATTACGGCGGTATTAAATAAAGTCTGGGTAAATGCATAGTGATAGGCTCAAATTTTAGCTCATGATAAAGCTATTTCTGATTTTACTGCTAGATGATAAAATAGAAAGGTGCATATTTAATCCACAGATGTTAATGTGTGCTGTTTTTTTTTTCTTCCAATATTTAACTTTGATTACATTTTGAGTTCCATCCATCTATTTGACAGGTTTTAAAAATATATTTACCTCTTCAAAACAGCAGTCAAAAGCCTGTATTGATTGTTTTGTCATTTAAATTATGCCGCTCGCTCATTGACCTTAATTTTCCGTCAAGGCTAACCTTTCAAAACCAACATAAATAACCCTTTGTGGTGAATATTACCTTCAGATTTCAAGGCTTCACTTGTGTCCACAGCCGTCTTCAGCTTCAGTAAATCTCACATTTAAACATCATCTGTAAGACAGTAAGACAGCCAATGAGAATGTCAATAATTGCTGTTTTAATATACCAGCCACAACTGACTCTGGGGCAGATTGACAGAAGCAAGGTGGGCATTTTGCACAATTGGTTCCTGCAGCAACTACTAACCAGTCACCCGTACATTTTAGATCTATACAGGTCGATGTGGGTGAAGTGTCTTGCCTAAACACAAAAAAGTTTTCTAATCTTGTTGTCCCACTGTGGCACCTCACGGTCAAGCAGTCTCTCATCCAAATACTGCCCAGGTCCAACCTGCTTAGCTTATGAGATCTGAAGAGATCAGGCATTGACAAGCTGGTATAGCAAAAGTATGCATATACTGTATTTTCAACAAAGGAATACATAGGCATTGTGGTCTGCATTCTGAAATAATCAATAGTCATGTTATTTTTATTTATTTATTTTTTTTACTTGTTGCATTTATGTTAAGCTAATGGGTAAAGATGCAGATGTATGAGATGAGTTTATTTAAGTGTAAGGATGTCAAATGATAACTTGTATTTGCCAATCAAAATGTTTCAACACGTTATGATTACCACAATCAATCAAAGCAATTCGCTCTTAAGACAAAATCTAACATTTTTCTGTTAATGTATGACGAATAAATCTAAGAAAATGTATGTATTTACTGTATGTGATCTAACCTAATGCATCCCGTTCCCGTGTTTTTGCTCAATAACAATTTTGCTAAAAGGAGGGAGGGGAAGGAGAGCATCATCCTGATTGGCTCTATAGCAAAATAATAGGAACAAAAAACATATTTGTTTGAGTGAATACACTTTACAATAGTTTGTTTGAGTGAATATACTTTGCCATAGTTTACCTCTAAGCCCACGACAGGAGCGAGACAAGGACTAAGCTCCCTCGTCTCTGTTGATGGCTCATGTGCCCTGCTTTCTAACTCCAACAACCTTGACTAACCATAATTTGCATTTACACTTCTCTTGTTATTCTATTCATTCTGCTTTGTCTTAGTCCATAACAGTATTTTAGGTGATACTGTGAATTTCAGGTTTTCTTGATTTGTCATTTCTTCCTTTGATCTTGTTAGCGTCCTGATGTTTGCTTCTCTCTCTCCTTTTGATGTTCACCTTTTTCTTTTCCTTTGCGTGTCTTTGATACATTCTATTGCAAGGTTTGGGGGAAATCGTATAAATTGCATCACATTTGTCCTCTGATAATGTTCTGTCTTTGGTGTGCAAAAATAGTCTTCACTGTTTACTGCATCGATGTGCTTTTGTTTGCCGAAAGGTGATTTAAAGTGTGTATGACAAGTAAGACTATTTGTCAATAAAACACAATTTTTTAAAAAGATTTCACTGAACACTTTTGCCTGTTTTGATGACTAACTGTCTTTGATCCAGCAAATAGGACAGAGATAATTACCTAGCAACCACATTGAAAATATGGACCACGTCTAATTAATTAATGGTTTATTTACACAGACAAAGTGCTTCACCCCTCTCCACTCAATGATAGCAGTAGTCCTGAAGCAGCTCATCAGAAGGTATTTGCCTAAACACCTGACTCCTCAACCTCTGACCACCACTAAGCGGCATGTTATTGGTTGGTGGAGAAATGGGAGTGCCCAGAGGAAACGACCCAGCCACGGGGAGGAACATGCAAACTCCACACAGAGTCGAACCCGCAACCTTCTTGTTGTGAGGTGATCCGCTCTGCCACCGTGCCACAGTATTCACACAAATGACCTCTACATTACATTTTGACAATTTTGTAGCAATTTAACTAAATTATTGTTTACTCTTCCAGGAAACGGTGCCACTGTGTGTAAATTGTTTTTGCATTTTGACACTTTTTGATGACATATGTGGAAGGATTCTGTTTTAGAACTTAAACTACTTACTGCATTTTTTTTTTTTTTTTGTCAATTTTTTCATAAGTTGTAGCTTATATGCTGTGAAACTACCACAAATATTTACCACAAAAACTATCACACCAAACCAAGTCAAATCAGTGATATGGTCTTTAATTATGATGATTATTTATTCTGTTCGCAGCAGTTGTTCAGAATCATAGTCATTATTGTACATATTACTTTAATACTGTATACTGATGCCACTTTATCTATTTATTATGTCATATTCTGCACTGTGCACAGTTATAACACTTATTTAAAAAAAGAGTTATGTAAACTGCTTTGCAACACTGGAATCACCCCATTGTGGGACAAAAACATTATCTTATCTTTTACATTTTTTTTTTTCTTTTTCAATATTTTGTTTTCTGTCTAATTTGTTTATTCAGCTGTAAATTAACGATAACTGTAACATGGACAGCACATATGAATAAACATTTGTATCATGTTACAGTACAAATCTGCCAGATTATAGCATAGATGCTAATTTGCGTTTGTTGTCCAGGTACACAGAAGGCAGGTACACAGAAAACATTATAACAAAGACAATACACCACATAAAGACGATAGAAAGTGAGATAATAGTGCTCACCTGCCACACTTTAAGCTGCAGTGTGAATCTGGACAGAGGAAGACTATTGGAATAATGTGTCCCTTTAATTACATTCAAGACTTTACTTTTCCCCCCTCACACTCATTCTGTACGCCTATTCATAGAAGTACACTTTCTCACCTTTTATAATCTACATTTGAAAACACTCTGTACATCCCCCTATGGGCTTTCCTTTATGATTCATTTTCTGTTTATTTCTGCAGCAGACACCAAAGCGAATGCCCGTGGACAGCCCCGTGTTGCCCGTTGTTCATAGTTACAGTCCAGTCAAAGAAAGCCGCCATCGTCAATACTGTGTGGCGACTCTCTATCGATCCCTCCCACTCATTTAAATGGCTGTGTGAAACTGTTAATAGAACATCTCAGGGCTGCAGGCTCAAACGCATTGATCTTTGCTGTGTTTTCACTACAGTACGTCTAGATGCACGATATTGATAATTCGAGTATGGATTCACGATGAGAGTTTACATAGCTGTGGTGGTTCTTGTCGCCAGAGGTGGTCTGTAACTAAGTAAATTTACCGATTAAAGGCTTGATGATCTTTGCTTTAGTTGAATCTAGAGACGGGTAATGCTGCATTTAAGTATTACAGCTGGACAAAAAAAAAAAAGAAAAGCCAGATGCATCAATCGGCACCATATATCTAATGGAGAAAAACTTCATCACTCACGCTTTAACTACAACAGTAAATGTGCATTTATGGTGATTCATTCTGCCAACTATAGACACAAAGACATGGAAAAGAACTAAACGATGACCCAAGTTTGTAAATATAAAACAATGCTAACAGGATGCTAGTCCCCTTAGTTGTGACTTGAAATAGCTGTGCTCAAAATCTACTTAAATTGCTCCAGGACACGTCTTAAAAGAGCAAGAAAGTGGCATTTTTGAGGGGTCCTTTCTCCGTGACTTTCCTCTACGACAAGCTACGCCCCAAAAGTTGTGTTGCCGACTGTAGCCTATCAATTGAGGTCCATTCATTACACTGTAGGCAGGTACTTTTTTTTTGTTTTAACCAATCACTGCTTTTTGGTTGTTTTGTGGAGCGTGGCCGCAATCACTGCCGTTTCTTTGAGGTAAAGTACAAATTTAACAATACAATATAAAATTCTAACTATGAGCTCACTGCATCCAGTTCGTACTCTGAAAAACTACATGGTGGCGAGCCATGTGGATGTGCACTAGTAGTCCGGATCTTTTCTGTCGGAAGGAATGTTTTTCAAACTGCCCGAGCCCTCTGAAGCCCTTTTTGGCGAAGTTGTGTAAACCAGATACAACAAACAATTGAAAAAAGTCATTATGCCACTACTAACAATACAAAAACATAATACAAATACACATTTACCTAACTATGTAACAGAGGATGTAAATAAACGTCCCTGCTTATCATTGTGTGGCAAAAAATCAAACAAAAATGAACTGACAAGGAAAAAAAAAAGTTCTTTGTTTGCTAGTTTGTTTTCCTATACATGTGCCCATTGATCGCGCAAACTCCCAAGTTGAACATGAAGCCGTGAACGTGTGGTCTCACAATGCCAGCAGTGTCTGTGTTCCAAACCGTACATAAAGATATGTAATTTACTGTTTCTGTTCACCTTTTTTTTCTGAAATTGATTCCAAATAACCCCCCGGTAACGACTCACATACCACAAGGATCTCTTTATGCCTAGTTTAGAAATACTTTATCGTGAAAGTTTTTGATTCTTTGCCTCTGAAAATGACATAATGTCCTGTTTTTTGTTATGCGTCACTACATTATCCAGTTTTTATCTTCTGGTCCACCTGCTCTGATGCCAGATTACCATTATAAACCACATCTCTTTCTCTCAGACGCAGGAGCTCTAGCACAAAGTTTCTTACAGGAAGTTGAGAATCCTCTGCAGTTTCCCTGTGTTTCTCTTCATCCCGCAGAGCCTCTCAGATCCTGTTCTGTCGCCGTGGCTGTCATTTCCACCGTGTTGTTTCTCATTTGCTCGACTCAGTTTTAAGTCTGTGCACAAGTCGCTGGATTCCTGTCACACAAGCTCTCGCGTCTCTCAAAAGCAGCACATGAATGACAGCTGGCTGCTATTGTTGCTCGTGAAACTTGTGACTAGGAATTCAATAGAAAATAGAACTCTGATGGCAGGAAAAAAAAGAAAAAATATACCTGTACCAGTGGTAATTGCAGGCAAGTGTTTTGTTTGTCTATAGCTTTACAAAAATGGAGACTATGGATTTGTCCAAACGTCCACACTTGTCTCAATCACTACATAGTCCTGTCCTGTTGAGTGGGCTCCATTGTGGAATGATTCAAATTATTATTTGAACATGCAGGGCCTCATAGGTCAACCTGAGAGTAGTTCTTTGTAATTTATCCAAGCAATAAATAGTCTGAGTCAGATAAAAATACATTTTTGTATTAAATACTGATCTAGTCCATCTGAGACATACACATGCATGGTCTAATTATCATCATACCAGTTTTGCTTATTTTGGACCCCATATTAAACATCAAACAAACTGGATAATTCAACTTTTAAGTATGAGCATACCAAAGGTCGCTGAGCCTGCTGTTTCCCCTTTTTTTTTGGACAGGTAAACAACAAACCAGGGGAACATCGGGCTGCATGTTTAAGAATAGGGTTCGCAATTCCCCAAATCCACAAACTCGAACCCTTTTATGTATACGAACTGTCTAGGGGAAAATGGAGTGAACAGAACAAGGCGGAGAAAAAATACTACTAACTGCTTCTGCAGAAAAACTACAAAATTATCAAAGTCAAAATTGTGACAAATTTTTAATCAGTCCAAACCTCTAATAACATATTAAAACAGATGCAGTATAAAATCACAGTTTGTATGAAAAATTGGAAATTTTGTGCCACATTTTCACCAACTGTAAACATGCTTCTTTCATAAGAAGTAATAGGTACAGAGAGTATTTTTTGTCAGAACAGAAGTGGGTTAACATATTTAGGCAAAAAGTAATACATTAACAAATATATCTTTTTAAGTGTAAAAAAAAGTAGAGTAACAAGGCATCCATCTCTACCCAGCCTATCCCATTCTATCCTAATGTGTTCTAATGAAGCTAAATCTATTTCAGTTTGTGGGGGTGGTTGTTGTTTGGGTATGTCTGTGCACGTGGTTGTGGGTAGGTTGTCTGACTGTGGGGTGGTTGGGGTGCTTGTTGGGGTGGGTGAGTCTGTTTTAAGGCATTGTAAAGAACTGATTATTCAACTTCATTATGCCATAAGGGGAAGATTATGGCAAAGAAGGGCTGTGGAGAAAGTATTTCCACAAAACTCTCATACTGTATATCTTGGTTTAAGCAATGTATTTTCCAAGGAACTTCAAAAGTATGTGTTGAAGGTTGAATTAAAGACATACAGTATATAATTCTAGTTTACACTTACAAAATAGGTTGAGGGCATGAGGGCACCAGCGAGCTTTTCTGCTTATGGCACCCAAATGACAGTAGCCCTGATTTATTCTGTGACGCTCACTGTCCCAGAAATATGCATGAATACATTATATCAGAGAACGGCATCTGTAGCATCAGCAAAACTTATTCAAAACGTCTGAAAGTTGCTTGTTGGTGCAGATATGATCATAACTACGACACGCCAATGTCGGATCTGGTTGATTAATGATCCTGGAGAGACATTGATTCGTCTGAGGCCTCCAACGACAGACGAAATCTTTCATTAAAACAATCGATACGCAGCCCTGCTTTGACACATGGCCATTTATTAGCTCTTAGCGGCTCATATAATGTTTCGTCTACAGTATTTGATGGGGGGCCGTTAGGGACCCGGGTTCGGAGGTCAAAACGTCTCCGTGGGGATGTTGTTTTTGTTGCCAGGAAACTCAGCAGTGACAGGAAATGACCTCACCGGCTCTTCCCTTAAACGTGCTCAAGGCTGATATCTGAATGAGTCATATGTATTGTGCGCATTGGGGAGAAAGAGACAGAGGGAGGGGCCACGATGCATAGAGTTACCTTATGTGAACCACTAAAGTACAAACGCATGGGCCTGAGAGCCATGGGAATGCTGGGATCCCTTTTGTTTCGCTTGCCAACAGTGTGCAGCTGCTTCTGGCTTGGTTTACTCTTAATGTGCATGCTAGACTCTTTACAGGACCAGGCTTTACAGAGCAGTAATGGGATGTTATAGGAGAGACATGGCATGGTAACAGAAAGTGTAATTATGTTTTTTTATTCATGGAAACAGAACCCAGCTTTAGGTCTATAGCTTAGATACACATATAAAGACTGCGGATGACTACAGGATACATTTAGTTGAGCAAAGTTTAGCATGTTCTGATATATACTACTTATGCAATAGAAATGAAGCAATAAAGAAGATCGACCATCTTTTCGGAAGTGAAAAATCTATGTATAATCCCATTGAAAAATCAATTTAAAATGTTAGCTTGAACATTGTTCATCAATATAAATGAATAAATACCTCTACAGGAACAAGATTGCCATGGAAACACTTGCTCCACCTCCTCTGCTGGGTTATCTTGTCCGCTAGAAAAGTTATTTCCCTCTGCTAATGGACTCTGGCTCACAGACTTAAACTTCATCTGCAAAAATGGATGAGAATCTATGTTCTGGTCCATTCATGGTGTCGCCTTCTTTCTTGGTTCTCCTTGAGGTGTCTTTTTTTAGGTTGTTTTTTTGTTTTTCTTGCTGCGGATGAGGGTCCAAAGACAGAGGATGCTCTGGGTCTGGGACAATAATCTATCTGCTTGTTTAGTGTTGAACAATCTGGTAGAACACAAAAAGTTAATTTTAGGGAGATTCTAAAAACACATCTGTAGTTCAACAAAAAACATCAAGTACAAAAAAAATGTTTGTTCAAGTCTATTTTTTGGTTAAAAAGTTGTGCAAGATACCTTTATAAATGATGTTAGTATTTTCATCAGCATCAAACACAACAGTAAAAACAAGGATAACTTTGTGCTGGTAAAAGTGTGCTATTCAGATGAAGTGGGAATGATGCAGAATTTTGACTTGGTTTGTTCCAGAGTCTTATTTATAAAGGGTGTGTGTTGCACATGTGACTTTCTACATTAAATCGAGACAAAAATGGTCCAAAAACCGTGGCATTTGTGCTTTGAGGTTTTGAGAGATGACGCATCTGAGCTCAGAGAGACAAGAAGTAAGCATGTTTTAGTCAAAATTATAGGTTTTATAAATGTGACCCCTAGTTTTCTGGTCTAGTCAAGTTTTTGAGTTTAGTCCAAAGATGTAACGCCCTTGTGTACATGGATTCCAAAATACCCAAATGAACTAAGAGTATCTAAAGAGACTGGACACTATAAGATTTTAAAAGTGTTGCATTTTAGTTGTTTAAAAAGGGCAGTCACAGGCATAAACATATCAACAATTATTTGTCTCTTCATCGCATCATATTGGAAGATTAAAGACAAGACTACAGACATGTCGAGTGTAGAGTTACAAGAAGAATAGCAATGAGAATTGATGGAGCGCAGTCTCACAATAAAAACATTAGGCTACAAGAGGAAGCATGAGTTGCCTTCACATTTGAGGAGGGTCAATCTGTGGCTAGGGCGTTCCTAATAAAACTTGAAAACTGTTTTATTATATTTTTTTGTCTTAACCTCTGCTCAACCCCTTTTCCTAAACTTATCCATTCCCCTAAACCTAATCACCGTCCCTCTGGACCCGGACCTGGGTGTGGATGAAACTCATTTGTAAAAGCCACAAGAGCAAGAGGATTTTGGACACATATACTGTCCGCCTCCCTTTGCACATTGTGAGTGACCTCTCACTACAGGATGGAAGCACCTCTCTGTACAGCTGGATACACACCTCCTACCTCCTGCATATTAAATGCTAGCATTAACCTACCCAAATGCAAGTAAGGTTCGGGCTAGGATTAGGGTTGGGGTTGGTAATTTGTTGTTTAGTAGCCAAAAATGGTTGTTTGGTCTGTACCAAGATCTGCTTTTAACCTGTATCGAAAAATATGTGAGATGAAAGAGGTTTGCTGTCAGACAAAAGTAAGAGACTGGTTACACTGATGGGATAAAATAATCAAGTTGCTCATAAGGCAATAAAGCCTGGCACTGTCTGGCTGCTCTGATAGGCTGTTGCAATGTTCCTACCCTAATCTAAGCAATAATCTCTATCAAGAATTGTTACTTGGGCTGTGCCCCACTGAACTTGAGAAGAGGCAAATTGGGCTTAACATCAAGCCTCCTCTCTGTACATAAAGCACCACAATTTATATGAAGAGTTATAAAATTGCTTGTATTGAAACGCCTTCACCTCAATCGAATTATTCTCCTATTTGTGCCATTAAACGACAAATATTCTGATATCAAAGCTGTGGAATGCATTATTAGATGGCATTCGATCACCTTTTGACACTTACAAATGATATGGTTTTAGTCGAGCTTTTAAAATCTGTATTGAATTGGCCTGATTGAAAATAGTTGTGAATAGACCTCCATTAATAATAAATGACTGTTCATTTACATAAAGCTGGTGTAAGCTCTTTCATTTTGAATAGCTCTGTCACTCAGCCAAGTTCTGCATATACTTTAAAACTCTTTATTCTCTTCATAAAATGTGATATTTAAAATTACTTGGAAATACGTGATTGTCCTTGGTTTAATGGAGCCGAACCGGTAATGAGAGAAGGCCTTAATGCGAGAGGTGTGCTGGTGTCGTTATTGGCCAAGCCCTGATGGAGAGGATGAGGGTTGCCAGATCTGCCCAGCGAAAGCCCTCATTTACAGAGATAAGGCTGAAGCGGAGCAGAGGCGCCCGGGGCAATGCTCTGACATCTCTGCTGCTGCTGCTGATGGGGCTGGAAGGAATGTAGTGTCCAAATCCTCGTCCTCCTCCCCTGCACTGGCAAATATTCAGACTATGTGTACTCGCTGCAGCACTTGGTCACAGTGGTTTCTTTGTGTTAGTATCTGAAGTGGGATGTTTGTACTCCAGAATCAGAAATCAATTACCAAAACAACAATTATCTATTTAAAGTCTGACGGTAGAATTTTTGAAAGATGGAGGGCTACCTACTTGGCGTAAAATTGTCTTTTTGGTGCTCTTTTAGTGTACAGACTCATTTCAAATCTAGACTTGAGCAAGCTGAGACACTCAAAAAATAAAATAAAAAGTTATGAAAAAGTGACTGTTTTAGTTTTGGACTGTGATTACCCTTCCCACTGTGAGCAAAGCTGAGTGTCCACGCAAACATCTTAAAACATCAACAATCACACTATGCGGTGAATGACAAGTATTAGGCTCTAGGCCAGGGTTTTTTAACCTATTTATCCCGCGGGCCAGATTTTTCAGAGGACCATGGTTTCTGGGTAGTTGCACAATACGTCACCATTTTTTTTTTTTTTTTTTCCAAAGTGTGGGGTTGTGAAAAAATCATCCACTGCAAAGTTAGTAATTGTTACTAAACTAGATTTGTACAGCTCTACCAATGTTCAAAACCAGCGCTGAAACAGAACTAATCAAGGATTATATCAGTAACAGGCTGAAACCAGGTCAATTAAAAAGGGACCAGCTCAGGTCAGCAAACAAACAAACAAACAAACAAACAAAAAATATGTATATATATAATATATATTATATTTGCAATATTTAGAAAATGGGTTGAGATCAGATCCAGTTGGACCCCCAGGGGCCCAGGGCCAGTGATTCTTAAGCGAAGAGCTGAGGCCTAAAGTTGGTGGCCTTTCAAGGCCACACAATCAGTAAAATACATTGCATTTAATATGAGATTGGATCCCAGGTTACGTCGCGAGATGAATATTTGGGCCTTGGGGTTAAAAAGGGTAAGAATTTCTGCTCTAGTTTGTATGTTTATCTGGTAATGGAGACTAGCACAACAGGCTGGGTTAAGAAAGAGAAAAAAATCTGTTCATGTTAGAGCTCAATTGCTGTTACTTATGTGCTTGTGATTAATGGCAGGATGTCTCACTCTGCCATCAAGATTCCAAAATATCAAACAAGTTTGCAATCAAGTGTAGCTACTTTTTAGTCACACTAACTATGACCTTGGAAAGTGGAGGTTGGGAATCCAAGATATACTGTAACTCCATGTTGATCTACTTTTATCAGAAAACAGAAATTTGAGTGTATTCAGGTCATATAACCAGATAAAATACTAAAATTAAAGCAATTAAACCTAATTTTGAATTGCTTTACAACTTGATTTTATTTATTTTTTTTATTTTATTATTTTTTTTTTTTTTTTTTTTTTTTTTTTTTTTTTTTTTGAATTTGACTACAATCATTGCACTCAATTTGTTTACACACCTTTCCATGGTTTTTTATTTTAAGTTTTTATTTATGATTTATATTATTTGTTTTTTTTATTTTTTTTTTGTTTGTTTATGATTTGCAAGACAAGATACCCGTTTAATCTAAGTCAACTAAGTCTTGATATCTCTTAGTTGTTTTATATACTGCTTATTCATTTACATTTTGTGAAAATCTCTGTTGAATGCAGACTGTTTTGATAGTTCAACACATAGACACAGTCCTAACAGCCACTCCGATGGGTTACCTGTTCTTCTGAGGATCTTGATCCAAACTTAACGTGTCTGTTATGAATATTCATCACTATTGCGGACTGTCAAAACAAGCCTGATGTAACCAATCCTATTTATCCTGGCTCCGTGGCCCTCAGAAGCCCCCCTGAAGCCCCCCCGGTCCCCCGTGTGGTGTCCTGCCTCCGTCTCCTCCATTAACATCTTGATCTCGGCCCCGCGGTACCTGTCAGGGGCCCAAAAGAAAGACTTCAGTGTTGAATGCCTCAATAATTTGTAGCATGCAAAGCGAGCAGTGGGGGTTGGAATATCAGCATTCTCTCTCTCTCTCTCTTTCTCTTTCTCTCTCTCTCTTGCTGTCTTTTTTTTCTTCCAAAAATCATTTTTTCTCTGTGTCTGTTTACACATTTCATTGTTTACACATACTCTCTCTCTATCCTCTTCTCCTTCTATGATGTTTTTCAATGTCTCTTCTTCTCTCTACGTGTCTCTCTCCCTCTATTTCCTTCCTGCCTGTTTTGTTCTCTTTCTGTCAATGCCGCACTGTCTTTCAGTTCTTCTCTCTTTCCCTTCCAAATATTGTCTTTTTTCTCTTCCTTTGTCTTTTTCCTGGATTGCTGTCCCCTACATCCTCTCTCTTTCTCTACAGCTCTCGTGTTTGTCTTTCTATCTATTTCTTCTTCTCTCTCTCCACATCTGCCTTTAATTCTCTCTCCTCTGCTTTTTTTTCTCACTGTTGCCCCTCCATTGTTTTCAAGTTCCTCTCTCTCTCTCTCTCTCTCTCTCTCTCTCTCACTCTTCCAAAGAATATTTTTCTTGTTTCCTCTGTCACTCTTTTCCTTTATCTCTACCCCTTCTCTCTAATATTTTCTTTGTTTATTCTCTCTCTTTCTCTCTCTCTCCAACCTCTCTTTCTCTTGCTCTTATCGTTCTTTCTCTCTATCATCTGTCTTTCTGCTCTCTGTCCTTTCTCTCAATCTTCCTTCCTCTTGGTTTCTTTCTCTTTATCTTGTCCATCTCTACATTCTCTTCTCTTTCTCACTCTTCTCTTTCTATCTCTCTGTCCTCTTCCTCCCCTTACTTCCTCTTTTTGTATCTGTCTGTCTTCCCCTGTCTTTCTCTCCCTCTTAATTTCTCTCTTTCTCTCTCTCTCCATTCTTCTTTCTGTCTCTTACTCCCTTGCTTTCTTTCTCCTCTCCATATTTTAGTTTTCTCCCTCCCTCTCTTTCTCTCTCTCTCTCTCGGCTGGAATTTGGCTGCGGGGCAAGTCGGGTATCCACTTGACAGGGGGGAGGAGACAAAGAGAGGGGTGAGAGGGGGGGTGAGGACCTGTCAAAGGGGCAAAAAGAACGAAAAAGAGGAGGGAGGGGTATTTGAACAAGTGCCAAAATATCCCTGCTGGAGCGATGTATGCGTGATGTAAACACGGTGAAAGGAGGGAGAGAAGGGGGGGATAGTGAGCAGAAGTGAAGATTGATGGAGAGAAAAGGGGAGGAGAGGTAGAGAGAGGAAAGGGGGAGGTTTGGGAAGGAGCCAATGGACTGACTGTTGAGAGGGTTTGGGCTGGTTCTACCGAGGGCCTCTGTTGTTACGTAACTGTGGTGTGACCACTTGTTGAATGGATAAAATATTGAAGTAAGTGACCAAAGACTATGTCCTCACCCCTGATTGTGTTCGACGCAGATACAGAACAGACAAAATAATGTAATGGAAAGATTAATTCATATTTTGGAACTGTGACTTGAGGCAATATGTGGTTTAAGCTGTTGGTCCTAATGCAAGTACAAAAAGTAAATCATCAGTGTAATACATTTTGCGGTGAGTTTTTCTTTTCTTTTTTGTTTTACTCTAAATAAATACAATCAATCAATTATTCATTCATTCATTCATTTTCTACAGCTTAATCCGTTAGGGGTCGCGGGTGACTGAGCCTATATGTTTGGCCTTAGGCGGGAGAACACCCTGGACAGTGGCCAACTCGTCGCAGGGTTAGACAGACAACCTTCACTTTCTCATTCACTCACTAAGGGAAATTTACAGTGATGTCCAATTAACCTAAACATGCATGTTTTGGAGGTGGGAGGAAACCGGAGTACCCGGAGAAAACCACGGTGACACGGGGAGAACATGCAAACTCCACCCAGAGAGATCATGAGATGTTGATATGGTCCGACCCGGGAGTCAACCCACGATGTCCTTATTGGGAAGCCAGAGCTCTAACCACTCCCGTGCACCCCATCAATCAATTAATCAATGCATAAATACATAGATAAATATTATCGCTTCTTGATCAAATCTATGAACTTTAAATTTTGCTGAAATTTATTGAAAATAGTGACACGTATTTAAAAGAGAAATTAACCTTGGAATAAAATTGTGGGAAAACAAATGATAATTTATAAGTATAATTTGTAGTATTGTAACTAACATATTTAAGTAATTATATTCTATATCAATGTTTTGTTTCAGTGGCTTTTACGCCTTAAAACTGTTTTCAATAAATATATTAAGTTTTAGATTTACTGTTCCTCAGTACTGGGAATCACAGAAAAAACAACAACAACAACAACAACAACAACAACACACATTTAGTTTTTGGGAATTTTGTTTAAAGACAGAGGTACATGCTAAAATACATTTTTATTTACAGTATTTATTTATTCTTTTTTTTTTTTTTTTACAAACAAGTTAGAAATACATATACATACAGGAAGCAGTGTTGCACAGAACTAATTTATTCATAGTTCTATTTGTGACTTGAAAGTAAAAATGATGACCAAGCTTGTCTATAAAGTGTGCAGTGAGTAAATGAAGTTTGTGTTTTGGTTGGAATTCCACTTGACATGTGATAAATGTGACCTCTGATCTGCGATTGGACCTGGTGAGATCACTGGATTGTCTCCATGGAGATATACATATGTTTGGCCCCGCAGTGTGAAGCATTCCAGACAAAGCAATGACATCTCCATGGGACCAATCAGATGTAAAACCCACCAGAGCACAGACGAGTGGCTCTAACAGAGAGGGTTGAGGGGATGATGAGGCTTAACACGAGACATGAGCTGGAAATGACTTTATTCTTCTTATTATTATTTTTAGATCAGATGATTCAAGACATTGCCCTTATTACTGCCCATTATTGCCCTGAAAAGTCTTAGTTTAGACCTGAAACATCTGGTGATACTTAGTCTAAAAGTGACTAGGTCCTATCTGCACGGCCTAATATTTACCTAGAGACCTCATGTAAATTGTAATAATTATGGACATCATCTGAGTTTCTACTCCCGTACAAATTGTTCATTCTCCAAACTCAGACGTCCTGATGTAATTCTAATGCCGTGTGTGTCTGTTTTCCATTCATGAATGTTTATAAATGAAATAATAATGACTCTGCTGCTTATTTTACTTTCAAATTTGAACTAAATCATTATTACTATTCTTTACGGATCATTTTCAAATGAAACTGTCGTTTTTTCTACGATTAAAACGGCAAAGATTAATTAAACTATAATTAAAAGTCTGTGAACTGGAAGTACAACAACCTCGTTGTCGTAGCAACAGAAGGTCGAGAGAATGAATGTTTGGGAAAAGTTTGGACAGAACAGTCGACAGAACGCTGCAATGTTTGGATGTTTGGATTATCATTGTTAATGGATTAAAAGAGAGAATCTTCGGCTCTTTCATAAGAAGATCTGATGTTGTGGATGTGATTTTGAATGACAAACTCATCAACGTGACGAGGAACTACATTTACGCTGCCGCAGCTCAGATAAGCTCATTCACATTAAAACAAACCAAAAACACAAGAAACTCTCATTTCATGAATGAAGTAAAAGGTCGTTGCCATAAACTATCTGTCGTCATTTCTGGAAAGTCTGTAAAAACATGACAATGACAGACATTGAATATCCCTGTGTGAATCCCTGTTAAAAAACTCAGACGTTGTGGGGTAATAATTAATATAGTTCCCAATTTAGGTGGCTATTGGAATGAAAATCCTATATTTGGTGATACTTGACCTAAAAGTGACTTAGACTATACAGTATCCTGACTTTCATATTTTTCCCCTGCTTCATTGTTTCATCTTTTCGATTTCTAAATTCTTCTTACTTAATATTCAAACTCTGCATAGCCAAACAATAAACAGACCTTGAGGTTACATCTTCCATCTGTAGTTGGGAAACCTGCGATGCTCTCAGAAAACTTTCAGATATGTTTAAATATTTTGATGTACGGCTCTCCTTAATCCCTCTTTCAATAATAAACTTTTCCTTGTCTCTGTTTTACGTCAGCTGGACCACCTGTTACTGCTGCTTCCTTCATGACGCAGCTCCATCAAGTCAAATACACTGGAAAAAAATGTAACTTTTTTAAAAAAATACTAAAAATAAATTATCTACTTGAAGTAAAATGGTAAATAGGTCTTATTTATATAGCGCTTTTCTACTCTTTCCAGGCACTCAAAGCGCTTTACAATCATAGCATCCACTCACCCAGTATACGCCGACACTGAGGGCAGTGTGGGTTAAGTGTCTTGCCCAAGGACACAACGACAATCTACTCCCTGTCGTCCCACCGTGGCACCTGGTGTTCTAATGGTCTTCCCATCCAAGTACTAACCAGAATGCTGAGGTCGTTCTAGAATGTGACGTTTGTCTTGTGTTGCATTCTTCTGTTTCTCAGTTCATTTCTGATCCAGCCGTCCTACAAGACACACGCATTTCTGAGCTCAGAGCAATTTTAACGAAAACTTCTGCAAACCAAAACTGTTCCTTGAACTCAGAGCAGTTTTACAGTGAAATACTGCACTTTTACCTGAAGAGAACATGGCTACACCGCAAAACGACCACATGTCGACTGCTAGTGGCAGCTTCAAGAATGACCTGACTCAGGTGAACGATTTAGCGACAAAATACCACCTGTCTATTACTTTTGTGGATTGTCAAGATTATGGCCCTGTCCACAAGAAAACGTTTTTTATTACTTTGCGAGTAGGAACTCTCTCTGCTGTGGGTCAGGTCCACCAAAAAAGAGGCCAGAGCCAGAGCTGCTTCAAACATCTTGCAGCCTCTGAAGCAAATGTGCCTCTCACTCCAAAAAATCAGGCCCAGTGAGAGAGAGGAGTAAAGATACGGTCCTCTGCAGCAACCGACAGGCTGTGCCTATCCTCGTGAGCAGACAGCAAACTTTCAGCAATGACCTTCAGCCTTGTGGCTGTCTGTCCGAAGTGGTCCAGGCTCGTGGCATGAAGTACCCAGAGTACACTCTGCTGGAGTCCAAGCGTCTACCCTGGGGCTGGCTCTTTACTATGAGAGTTTCGGTGCCTGGGGAAAGTGCAATCGGGACTGGACCACCAAAAAAGCTGCTAAAAATAATGCTGCAGCACAGCTTTTAAAAATACTGGGGATTAAGTGCCCCAAGTACAACCCTCTTTTAGAAAAACAGGACAATCCCTCTAATTGGCACTTTCAGAAGAACTCCACATCTGAAGAAGTCTGTAGTGACAACAACCAAAGTCAAGAAGATGTTTCAACTCCTATTGTCTTCACCACAACTGACAACAAAGAAGTCTCCACTCCAACAACACAGACTGAGCTGAAGACCAACAGGAGGAACAGGAGTCGACTACATCTGACCCTGAACCTACAGCTAAAGCTGAAACGAGAAAAGCCTGAGACAGACCCACAACTGATCTTAGATCAGGTTCATAAGGTCAGTGTAGTTACTACAGAGGAAGAGGTGATTAAGCAAACAGAAGAGACCGAACAAACAAATGAGGAATTTCAATCCTCAGAAAATAAGATTATCAAGAGGAAATGCGACCAACTGAGGAGATTCAACCCTCAGAAGAGGAGATTGAACTATCAGAAGAGGAAATTCAAGCAACCGAGGAGATTCAGCCGTCAGTAGAGGAAATTGAATCTTCAGAAGAGGAAATTCGAACCTCAGAAGAGGATTTTCGACCCTCAGAAGAGGAGATTCGAACCTCAGAAGAGGAAAATCAACCAACCGAGCAGATACAATCTTCAGTAGAGGAGATTGAACAAATAGAGGTGATTCCATCCTCAGAAGCGATTCGAGCCTTGTTCCAGCAGGAAGTAGGTCCTACTCTGGTCTTCATAAGTCTGTGTGAGGTTCTCCTCCAGACTGACCCTGAAGACAAGTGTGAGAACCAAAACCAAACACTTAGTTTAAATTATGCTTCTGTCTCAAACTCTCAGATCCTCAAAGAGACTGAGATGTTTTGTCAGAGCCGGGACATGACAACACCAGAAAGTGACTACGAGTGCAGCCCTGAACAGCCTGAGGTCTTCCACCAGGTTGAGACTGGCTCAGAAGAGCAGAGTGTTCATGAGACTGGCTCAGAAGAGCAGAGTGTTCATGAGACTGGCTCAGAAGAGCAGAGTGTTCTTGAGACCCAGTGTGAAGAAGCTCAGGTGACAGACTTGATCAGTCTGTCTAAGGTCTTCAGTAACATCCAGATTGGGTCAGAGGAGCAGATTCTGTGTAAGACCCCAGACATACCCAGCAGTCCATCAGCTGAGGTAGTCTTTGAAGACAGTCCTGAAAAGGCTCCGGCCCCTGACGGACCAAAGGTCTTCAAAGAGGCTGATATATTGCCTCCAATGTCTGATCAGGAGTGTCAAGTACCATCAAGTGAAACTCATGTCATCAGAGTCTCAACAGAACAAGAGGAACACAACAGCCCTCCTCAGATCCTGGATGGACCTCCTGTGTCCCACTTTCTTATCCAAGCTCTGGTCCGAAAACTCATCCAGAAATCCTACTTCAAATCAGAAGATCAGGCCAAGATTGTCAGCTTCCTGCTGGAACAAACCAAAGACAAGATTCTTAATCAGGACATCCCGATCTCAGTACAAAACATGAGGGCTGTGGCCAAAACAGCAGCAAAACACCTTATGAAGGAGATCAAATTACAGAAAATGCACCCAAACGCCGATGATGAGGTCTTCCAGGAAGCCATGTTGAAACATCTGAACACCCGACTCAGCAACTTCCTGTTTGGCCCTAAAAAGAGAGGACTATCTCGCCTCTTCAGTGCTGTGAGAGATCTCTTCCACAGCACATAACCCTTATACAAAGAGCATTACAAATAAAGCACGTTTGCTTTGAAAAAAAAAAAAAAAACAGAGAATGTTTTCTTGTTATATAGCATTTTAGTAAAATAAATCTATCAATGAGCCAAAGAACCTTATATGACTGCTATTTTGAACATCGAATGGGTTAATATGTTATTATGAGTATGTTTCATGAAGTTGCGAAAGAAAAAAAAAAAACTGTGTTTAGACCAGCTTTTGTCCAGTTTTGTCATGATTTAGTTGTCAGTTTTAGTAATTGTGTAGTGCTGATTAAGACCAGTTTTAGTCCTGGCTTAATTCAATTTTAGCCCTCGTTTAGTGCAGTTATAGTTTTTAGTCATGTCTAGTCCTGGTCTAATCCTGGTTTAGTAACAGAAATCCATTCCATCGATCAAATTAAACAATTTTAGTGTTCATTAAATAAAATCTTTATTCACATTTTGGATTATTGAGATCTTCAAGATGTCTTGTCGTTTTCATCTTATTGAATTTACCCGAGCTAAACTGGTCCTAAAGTCTAACTAAATATACTGTGTTGGAAATAAAATAAACGCAAAAGAAATATACATGTTTTTGCAGTGTACGGGTCACAGCAGGCAGCGAACATTTCTCCCCAGCATCAAAGGCAGGGCGATGTTTGCTCAACTTGTCTGTTGAGTTGAAATCTCGGCACGTATTCTAAGAAGTGACCCTCAACTCCCTTCGACTTGGCCCTAAAATGGAGATAGAGGGATTAAAACAATACAAAACAAAGCTCCCGTTAATCCATCACATACACGCTGCTTAATCAGGCTAATTAAGATGTATTATTGTGCTGAAAAATAGCCTCAAGTTGTTGATTTGTTGTGGAGATTTCGTATTTAAACAGTGACTCCTGGTTTCATTGTGATTTATTTGCTGCTGAAAAGTCTTGTCTTGAGTTGTGCACTTGGGGGTGGGTTGTTTTACTGCATGTAAGGATATTTTTTGAAAGCTTGATTTAAATTTTGGGTGTTGTCAAGTTCAAGGGTATATGTGTTTGGAGACGTTGGAACTAGGTTAGATTTATTTATTCGGTTGAGTAGTGCATAAAGTTGGTTTTGTTAAACCCTATTTAAACCCTTTTGTTGAGTGACATACAGTACTTGGCAGTGCAACTTGATTTAAAAGATTTTGATCCTTTGAATCAACAATCACTGGAACATTTGTGGTTTTTGCACTGCTCCTTCAAATAAGTTGTATTTATTATATTTGTATATGCAAAGAGACAATAAATAACATTTGGTTTGTCTTCTCAAGAACATAAACTCTGAATTATCAGTCAGAGCACAGATAGTTAACCCCTTGCCGTTCTGCCAACTTTCTAGTGCAGTAGTCAAGACTGCACTAATCATCGAGACCAAGGTTTTTCTGAGGCCACAGAGTTTTTAGTTTTGTCTTTATTTAAGAGACAATGTACAGAGACATAATGTTCATAAAACAAAGATGATCTGCACCAGATTATAGCTAAAGTTTCCATTCGCAGTCTATGGAGTGCAATAATAAAATTATACAAGATGCAATGAAATTTTGAAAGATATCGATCACTGCTCACTCATCCAGATCACATACCATATTACACACATATCTCACACATATCACAATGTAGAGAAACTTGTCAACATATCATCGAATTCTTGAAAGTTACATTTCATACATAAGGGTAAATTGAAACAAAGGCACTTTGATTCAGAGCTGACAAATCTGACTAGTCCACAGATATTTTTTGAGTTCTTTGGAAAAACAGTCATAGTTTGTTAGTTTTTTTATATCACGTGCGAGATGTTTCATTCTTTTGTTGCGTTACAGGAGGAGACTGAGACAAGACCAAGACTACTGAGGGCCGAGACAGAGAAAAGACAGACACTTTCATAGGTCAAGATCAAGACAAGACCAAGACTGCAGCCCATCGAGACCAAATCGAGCATTTATGTATATTTTTATACAATTTGCGTTACCTGATTTTATAGAGGAATTATCGGACGATGTCACTTTATGCTCTACTGCACATGTCTTATGAAGAAAGAGATGCTGTCTGTCTAGCTGACCGGGGAAACTTTGATTAAAACAGCAAAACGGGACAAGAGAAGCTGTTTTGGACCAAGTATGAACCAGTATGAGGGACGTCTGGTTCCTGAAACTTGAGACACTGTTTTTCTTGCTGTTTTTTTTTTTTTTTTTCACACAGCTTAGTAGAGCTTAGCAGTGATGAAATATGGTCTCGGTGTCAAAGACACTTCAGTTAGAGAGGAGACCCAAGACCGTAAAAAAGCGGTCTTGAGATGCACCCTGTAAAATTTTTGGTGAGTCACATCCATAGAGAGGATATTGTTGATGATGATAAACTAGCATAAAGCTTGCCCTATATCAGGTCAAGCTAAAAGTCACATCACTGCAATAAAAGTTTTTTCAAAGAATGCTTGAGCAATAAAAATACATAATGAAATACATGTGTGTTTAAAGTTGTGCAAGGCAACACATAGCAATAACAAGGCTTACTAGAAAATCTACACAGTGCATCTTTAAACCACACTATATTTATGTTGGATCAAACAGCCAAGAGTCTTTGGACTGATTTTAGTTATTATTTTTTTTTTTATAGTGACTGCAGCGTCAGTTCTAAAATAACCACTAGTCTTTGCTTTTTTTTTTATTCTCGCATTTGCAACATTCTCTATCCCCACAGATCCGACTATTTTAGGTTCAGCATTTGCATTGTACAAACTTCCTGCGAGTGAAATCAGGTCAGCACCTCGCGGACACTTTTGCTTCCTCATCAGCTTCACACTGGTCCAGTTCTTTCTCCGGCTCCACATTGTCCAGAGCAGACGATCACTTAAGTTATTTTAGTCTCTGCACATAGAGGCCGGACTTCCTGTCTCAATCGATTTTCAGATTATTCTAATAACTTTTGAAATACTCCAAGGCTTTGTGCCAAGATCCATGCATTTAGTGTGTGTAATGTTACCAAGAAAAAAAGATTTACTTGGGTTAACAGTAGACAAGCTGAGAGATCAAAGCCAGCAACAGTGGCTAAATATATTATACATTTTTCAGTAAATAATCACATGTATGCTTTTCTTTTACCCATGTTTAGTCCCGACTCTGAGACTGGTCCATGTTTAGTCCCGACTCTGAGACTGGTCCATGTTTAGTCCTGACTCTGAGGCCGCTCCATGTTTAGTCCTGACTCTGAGGCCGCTCCATGTTTAGTCCTGACTCTGAGGCCGGTCCATGTTTAGTCCTGACTCTGAGGTCAGTCCATGTTTAGTCCTGACTCTGAAGCCGGTCCATGTTTAGTCCCGACTCTGAGACTGGTCCATGTTTAGTCCCGACTCTGAGACTGGTCCATGTTTAGTCCTGACTCTGAGGCCGCTCCATGTTTAGTCCTGACTCTGAGGCCGCTCCATGTTTAGTCCTGACTCTGAGGCCGGTCCATGTTTAGTCCTGACTCTGAGGTCAGTCCATGTTTAGTCCTGACTCTGAAGCCGGTCCATGTTTAGTCCCGACTCTGAGGCTGGTCCATGTTTAGTCCTGACTCTGAGGTCAGTCCATGTTTAGTCTCGACTCTGAGACTGGTCCATGTTTAGTCCTGACTCTGAGGTCAGTCCATGTTTAGTCCCGACTCTGAGGCCGGTCCATGTTTGGTCCTGACTTTGGCACTGGCAGGAGACTAATCCATGTTTAGTCCCGACTCTGAGGTCGGTCCATGTTCATTCCTACTCTGAGGCTGGTCCATGTTTGGTCCTGACTCTGGAACCAGCAGGAGGTCAGTCCATGTTTAGTCCAGACTCTGAGGCCGGTCCATGTTTAGTCTAGACTTTGAGGCCAGTCCATGTTTAGTCCCGACTCTGACGCTGGTCCATGTTTAGTCCTAACTCTGAAGTCAGTCCATGTTTAGTCTCGACTCTGAGACTAATCCATGTTTAGTCCTGACTCTGAGGCCGGTCCATGTTCATTCCTGACTCTGAGGCTGGTCCATGTTTAGTCCTGACTCTGGAACCAGCAGGAGGTCAGTCTATGTTTAGTCCAGACTCTGAGGCCGGTCCATGTTTAGTCTAGACTTTGAGGTTGATCCATGTTTAGTCCCGACTCTGGCACCAGCAGGAGGCCAGTCCATGTTTAGTCCTGACAATGGCACTAGTAGGAGGCCAGTAAGACACGGTTCACAAGACACAAACATCTCAGAGATGTATTTTAGTGCTTGGCCAAGGAGTTTACAATTCAGCTGTATCCTCGCATTACACGACTACACTGTAAAGAAAAAAATCGAGGGAATACATATTTCTGTCTGTAGCACCAATTTGTACCCATTGGCTCTCCCTCTCCCACTGCTTGTGAATAATTTGTACTTCTGCTTTTCCATAATGAATGAAAAAGTGTGGCACGCTGGAGCTCCCTGTGGCTAATTGGGACCCAGAGCTGGAGACGTCTTCATTGGGGAGAACAGGTCCAGACTGCTGCAGGGACCAAGCTGCTGGAGCCAGGCATCCAGATCCTCATTAGCTTACACAAAGCTGGCAAACTAAGCCTAATATGTTCAGCAAGATTATTGATTTATATCCAGCAACGTGCATGTAGTGGTAAACAGGTACTAGATGTCAAGCACAATGCATGTTTTTATAGATGTACAATACAGGCAGGTTTTAAATGGTTTAGCAAAGACAGTGGATAGAATCAGATGGAGGATGCTTGCTTCTTCTCCAACACTGAGGACACATTTTTTTAAGAGGCTTATGGTTGCAAGTGAGTGGATTCTTTAACTTGCTTTCATATCATAGAGAGCCAGAAGAACAATGGTTTCTGGATCAGAAATGTACATAATGCCACCACTTTGACTACATTTGGAGTTGCACAAAGCAACCCCAAACACAAAATCTGTTTCTGCAAAAAAAAAAAAAAAAAAAAAAAAGGAAAAATAAAATAAAATAAATAAAAATAAAAATAATAATGCTATTTTATCCGTTGGTGGCTACCTAAAATTAAACATGTTTTACCTAGAAGAAAATCCAGGAGGTCAATGGAAAAAAATATGTCTTTCATCTGACCTAGGAATGCCTGGAGGAGCTAAATGTGGACAGGAAGGTCTGGGCCACCCTGATCATACTGCTGCCTTTTCTCTGCAAAATGTTCATGATGAATGAGAATATTTTACATGCAAGTCTAAAACAGGACCAATCCAGAATCAACCCAAGTCTAATCCAGGTCTGGATGAACTACTACTAATTTAATAATTCAGAAGACTGCAGAAGGCCAGATATGACTCCTTAGAGGCTTGATTTGGTCCCCAGGTCCCTTGTCCCATCGCCCTTGGGAAGTGCTGCCAATCCAGTGTTGGAGTCTGGTCCTCAGATGCACCCTAATACTGAGGACCTGGACCCTCCTCATTTAGATTCCTCGCCACTCTTTGATTTTTTTGACAATTCTCTTTGCAGAGTAAGGAATTGGAAGGAGGTCCTTTGACAGAACTGTTGTTATTTTGGCTATTCAATTAAATTGAATTGAATTAAAGTGTAAGGCCGGGACAAGACCTATTAACTATTAAAGCAACAACAACAACAACAACAATGCTCATTTAAGTTGCCCTGGTTGAAATATATAACTGCCATGGAGAATTCTGTGGTGTAAGCAATCAATTTAATTTGACTTTTTTTGCTTTAGTTTTTCACTAAGCGCTTCGTGTTGCCAATGTATTTCCAGCGGACCAGCTCAGAGAATTCCACATTAGCGAGGTTAATTATGCTATTTTCTAAGCAAATGCCGACAAACCAATTGACATGTATTACAAAGGCTCCTGCAGATGACTACATAACGCCGGATATTGTCCAAAGACCAAACAAATCGAACGTGTGGGTGTCATGCAATTTTAATTTGATCCTATATTGTTTGTATTAGCCAAGGAAGCGCTACTTAGCTGGAGGCCATGTTCGGAGAAAGGGAGCATGTAAGTCATTGAACGAAAAGCTTACTCATTCGTATGCTAATGTTATGGGATAATATTTGTTCCTCTGATTTGCAATAAGCCAAAGTCCACCTCTTCTAATAAGCTCGATGAATAATGCACAATGCTTATACAATGTTTAGAAATGCATATCTTTGGAAATAGGGAAATGGAGGCCAGCCTTTAGGGGGGAGTTAATGGGAAGAGACGCTGCTCCCTGGGACTGGGGAGGTTTAGCAAAGTCCAGCAGAAATCCAGATTTTCGTAGTTAACAGTAAAGTTAGTTGCAATAGGCTTAGCAGCACTTCTGGATATGGAACAGTTTAAGTTGGTTGAAGCTAAAGCAGCTGCATCTGTGTCTAATTATAAAGATCTGAGAACCAGGAAATTTAAAGTTTGCATGCTAGTTGTTGTTTTCCATGCTGTGAAAGCAAGTGAAAGTGAAACTGAGAAACTCTCATGAAGTAATCTCTCCTTGCATTGAATAAATAGAATAAATGCATCACGAAAAAAGAACATTAACTGGACATCTGCTCTTTGTAATGACCTAGTTTTTCATGTTTTTTTAAGAAAATACACCTTTTCACTCATTAAGGCTTTAAAAAGATTATTACTGCATGATAGAGACAAGTAGGTAAATGTGATCTGATTTAATTATTTAGTTTGTGTTAGAAAGCTTGAGATTGACTCCTGGCTCAGACTGCATCCAGTCGAGTTCTGTACCATCACAGTTTTTTGTTTCAATAAAAGTACGAGAGGCTCTTACAGAGCACACCGTACAGTCTTGTGTGATTCTTTCCATTTGAAGGAACTTTCACTGGCCAGAAAGAGCCATTCGCGGCCATTTGTTTCATAATCAATTCCCGCGAGAATATGCATTCTCGCCTCGCAGCCACTGTACACAGGGTTTAATAGTTCTGCTGCGAAGGTAGTGCTTGACATAGAATTGACAGGGAAAAGATGAAGAAAAGACATCTTTGGCTGAACAACAAAATTAGATGGCTGTGATTGGCTAATGAGAGTGATCGGAGTTATAGGAAGCAGCAAACTGATAGGGAATGTGCACAACAGCGCTTAGCTAGCTCAGTACTTCTTGTTAAATTAGAGTTTCAAGTTTCAGTCAAGATCAAGCACTGAGTTATGGTGGATGTCTCTGAAAGCATGTGCTAAGTCTTTACAAAAGAGGAAAATACCAAAGGACACTTTTAAAGGAGCTAGTTGTGTCTCTATGGTAATACAAGTTTGCATTAATTTGAGAAACAGTGTTCTAGTGAGATCCGCAAAGAGTACGCTGAGTTGGCTTTTTGTTCATTTAATATTAAAGCATTTGACAGTTCATGTGCACAAACATACATGTAACATTAGGCCAATTTCATATGTACATTGAGCAAAAGACTTGAAAAGATTTGCTCAAAGACACAGCAAACACACTTTTAGACTGCGGGCAAATACTAAGCCACTGTTGAGACTCATGCAAATGTTTTTCTGATACAATTTATCTTCAGATGTATTTCAGAAGTATTATTTTGACAGAAGTAAAAGGCTACCGTATCAAGTAATCTTTTTATTCAATCTAATCTTGTGTATTTTTCTACTCTGCCCAGAAATGCTGGCTTCTTTGGAAACACCACATTTTGGGGAAGTGCACAGGGCAGCGCAAACAAACCCACATGATCACCAACTTTGGCAATGTCCTAAATTTCCACTTGTAAACAAAGTCAATGAGTCATGCTGCTATTGAACGGCTAAATGTTTTATCCGGCCGCTCTCAGCGCAGGGGAATGTTCTTGTCTTCAGGTGGCTGGGCTAAATCAGGACGAGAATAAACGTTCCTTTAAAAGACCAAGTCAGGCACATAAGAACATCATCTCCCTTCGATCCAGGCTGCGTGTCTTCTGCCGCGCTGCACTGGTTAGCACAAAGTTGAGCCGGAGTTCAATCAATGCTCCAAATTAGCAAACGTCGGACCATTACTACGGCTGACCCACTTTGAGATGGACAAAGTGCCTCTCAGACGGACCGCAGTGTTTGGAGAATGCAAGCTTTTCCCATTAGCGCAAGTTACATTTACCTGAGTAACTTTTGGAAGGGAGTAGACTTGTACTTTTATAGACGATATTTTATTCTTAAACTCCAGTGTGCGCCTGAATGTGCCTCTGTGTTAAATTTGTTTGTGATTCAAAAGTAGAACACACTTATGTTGGCTAAGTTATTGATTTTTATTGTTTTATTTTTTGAAAATGTATATTGTGCTGTCACCAATTCAGTTGTAAATGAGAACAGGTCTTGATCTTACAAAACACTCTTGCATACTGCATAATGAGTGTTTTTGGTCAAAACAAGTTGTGCATTCAAAAACAACTGCAAATTTGGTTTAATTAAAGGCACTCAATTTTTTTACACCAAAAAAAATAACCTAAAATCAATTTCCCCCAGCACAGATATCTTGTTAATGTATCTATTCAGCTAGAAATTTGTCCGGGAAGGTCCTGATTGCATTTAATAATGTCCCGTTTGTTCATCAAACTCTTCTAAGGGCCCGATTTATCAAGCATTTGCTCATGTGCAAAACAAGTTAGTGGGAACAAGAACTTGGCAGAACTGACCTTTTTCTTTCCACAAACACTAAAGATGCAGCATTGGAGGTGGTATATATTTTTTTGTTTATGGAGCTAATATGTACATCTTCCAATATTAAAGTATGCATTTATTGCTCGCAAACATGATTTATTTATTTTATTTTATTTTTTTTCAGTTTGCACCCACAATTTTGCGCCTGGCTTGATAAATCAGGCTCCAAGTTTGTTGTTGTTAGCACTGTGGATAACTGCTGTTAGCATACTGACACGTCTCACTCCTAACAGCTGTGAAAAAGCTTAAAACACATCGTGTTGAACACTTTCGATGCTCAGACTGCATTAGGTAAGGGAGCAAACCATGTGACACCTAATCTTTTCTGTTTGTCTACATTTTAAAGGTTGCAGAAATTGGGTATAGCATCTTCAATAAATTATTTAAAGGTTGTGTTCTTTAAAAATGCAAACTCACAGATGCTTGTTTTGTTCACTTTGCATTTGTGAGCATCATTAATTTCACCATGATGAATTTAGAAGCACTTTGCACAACTTTCAGAAACCAGCTGAGTTGGTCAAACTAACTGCAGCTAGCACAAGCAAAACAATAGCTAGAACATTTCTGGAGTTTTAGTGTTAAATCGCAAATACTATAAGAAAGCCAACAAAACTAAAACAGTTTAAAAAATACTGTATTATTTATTTATTTGTTTGAAGAGTAATGTAATGTCCATTTCATTATTCAGATATGATTTGGACTGCTTTGATTACTATACGTATGTTGTTATATTATAGGTTGTTGCTTGTTTTCAAGTCACATTACTGCTTCTCATCTGACATTATTATTGTTCTGGAGTTTGAACTTTTGCGGTTGGAAAAAGTGTCTCGAAAACACGATCATGTGAAAGTCATTACATCATGCTCGATCCACAGTCCCTCCATTAGGCTCAGCTTGTGACTTAACATGGGTTCAGATCAGCACAAGTCGTTTTAACTGAAAAGCATGTGACGAGTGTGAAAATGACTCGGCCCCTGAACCCACAGCTTATCCGCAGAAGGTGACGACAAGGTTATGTAAGCTGGAGATGGGGAGAGAGAGAGAGAGAAAGAGAGAGAGAGAGAGAGAGAGAGAGAGAGAGGAGAGAGAGAGAGAGAAAGAGAGAGAGAGAGAGGGCAGAGAGAGAGGGAGAGAGAGAGAGAGGGAGAGAGAGAGAGAGAGAGAGAGAGAGAGAAGGTGAGGGGCCTGCATAAACTTTCAGACTGAACTCCACTAAGAAAACAGAGCTGGATTTGAAAGTGAGACCCAGGCAAAACAAAGAGGTAGGAAATGAGTTTAGGGGAATAACTATGGAGGGGATTGCACTTTTGATAAGTAATAGGTGCTGCAAGTAACTTTTCAGCTTGTTTCTACAGTTATTTTGAGGGTTGCTTTGCTTATTCTACTGCACATTATTACAGTATAAATCTAGCAAGGTGTTTCATTGCTCAAAAATGTGTTCTCACTGTGAGCATTTTTAGCTTTAAAATGGCTTTAAATAATTACAGTAATTTTAAAAAAATTGCGTTTTTACATTGAACAGATTTGCACAAACCACAAAATGAACAATTATTTGGCCTGGAAGAGGGTCTGCTCATGTTTGTTTTCATAGAAAAGCTGTTCCTTTCGCTGACTTTTTTTTTTAGAGTTGTAGTGGTGGCCGTTTAACGGGGAAATCCCACTCAGTCCATAAAGCACTTTTTAGCACTTCAAAAAGGTCGCCTTTTGTGACAAATCTTACCTTGTTTCAGATCATGAACTTTTTTTCAGGTTCAAAAGTCTTAAGTTTTGTCAAAACTAGCTTTTCAATCGATTCACTCATAGCTCTGCTGGCTCCCGCTCTGATTGGTCAGCGTAAGTGTTCGAGCCCACACAACTGACTCATGTCTGTGTAAGAGAAAGAACAACTGTGCATGTTCAGTGAACGGAACTTAGCTAAATAACTCGCAGAAGTTCGCAACTGCCATGGACACAAAGCGGCGGCCATCTTTTTCTACCGGGGCCTGGTCCTAACAGTCAAATGGGGTTCTGTTTTTTTTTGCGTCGAACACCACATCACTGTCTGAAGTTATAGTGACGTCACTGGCAAAAAAATAAATTCAATTAATCATAGTGAGTGTACTACAGGGACAACAGAGACTGTTTTGTCAATTATGTTTTTGTGAACATTTTAATAATTATACCATGTAAAGTAACTATGGTTTATAGTGGAAAACTTTGTTTTTTTTGTATTCTTAGCTTGTAGAAGTTCTCTGGGCAATAAAAGGGAGCCAGCCTCTATCCCTCTGCCAGTGTGTGTCCGGGTTTTATAGAGGAGGACAGTCTTCATGCATAATTTTGTACATATTGTAAGTAACTGTAATAACTTTTTTTGTATTGCATTCTTCAAACTTTTAGGAACGTTGAGCATAAATAAATCTAAAAAAAAAAAAAAAAAAAAAAAAAAAAACTTTTTCTGATGTAAATTGTAGTTATTTTTATTTAGTCAGTTGCAATATTGATTGTGCCAATTATAATTGCCAGAAACTGCAGCAGAACTAATAATCCTGCCATAATAACATCATGAAACCTGCTGGTTCACTCTCATCATCAACATTCTCAAACTTTATTTTTTCCAATATTGTTTTATCTTTCAGCAATATGACCCACTGCAGCTTTGAGAACCCTCTCCAGACCCACTTTAAGGACCTATTTTGCACTCGAAGAGAAGATGTGAATGTCGGTGTTCAGGTTATGAAACTGAGATTTCATTTCCTTCAACGGCGCCATGAAAAAGGGACATTTCTCTGCCACACACCTACACAGCTCGATACAGAGACAGACTGAGGCCGGCTGCAGTAACATCGTTATGGCAAACGCAGTAAGATGAGAACGCTAAAGTGATGCAACCGGGTCAAGGAGAGTTGAGTCTAGTGCGTCACTAAAGATGACAAGTCTGAGCGGTGCTGGTGGGACCATTATCAGGAATAAGTTTGATGTTGAACACTGGAGAGTAAATTGTAACACAGGGATTCAAGTAGTACGTCCTGATGGATGATGTTTAGCTAAAATACTTAGGAAAAGTAAATTATTTCAATTTAACCCAAGTTTTTATTTTACTCAATTGAAGTGAATGTCTTTTACAGAACAGTCTCCAGAGAAAACGTAGATATACAAGCCAAGGGTAAGAGTTAGGGTTAGCCAAAATGTTACAATAAATAAATTAAATTAAATATCGTCAAGTGTCTTCAACCAAAATTTTTGATTATTTTATGTTTTGGCTTGTAGTAACAGATTGGTGGAAAAACCTATTGTGCTTATTGTATGTTTTTGACATTTCGTTGTCAATGTATTTCTACATTTTCTCAGGCGACTGCATTGATCTTTTGCCACCCAGCTAGCTTACTGAATGTTCAAACAAATAATACAATTGCTGTTTTAAAGAAAATTTAAATTCATCTTTAACAAACAAACAAACAAAACTGCAAAACATTGGGTTTGATGTAAAACCTTGGATCTATTATATTATCTGGATACAAATGGAAAACAAATCCGCCCCAGTGGCCGCTCCATTGGTACTGCAATGAGAAAATCCATCTACAGGCTAGAAAGTAGTTTTTCTCTAGAGCGCAATGCAAACACAAACTGCTCGTGTTTGGCTGAAACAGCATCTACAGCTTTAAGAACTGCCAGATTTTGTGGCAATTCATACCTAGTTTCACATCATGAATTACGCTTTAGCTTTGGCCACTGCTGCTCATACTGTAACTCCCGCTCTGATTGGTCAGAACGTCCTTCTCCTCGAGCAGATAATTATGGGGAAACACAACTGTGCATGTTACATAGCCTGTAGTGCACCTTGCAAAATGCTAAAGCTAACGACCATGTCATTGCCCACTTCGTACCTCTGCCACTTTGTACCTTTCAGTGCAACTACGCATGCACAGGCCGGAATTACGTCTTTAAACACATTTTTGTAAGCGTACAGTTAATATTATTTATTTATTATGATATTATGAATGTATTTGTATGTATATGTATGTGTTTGCCAATAGAAAGCACAAAACGGCAAATTTATTTATCATCATTTACGGTAGCAGACAGCAGCCGGAACTAGCTTATAACAGCATTTACGGCTTTAAACAGTAATAATCTCAGTTTACAATCATTTGCTTTGTTGAAATCTGTCAGGGAATTTTGTGTTTAATAGTTTAGTTTTGTCTGTGTTAATTAAAATTTAAATACAAATAAAACATTGTAAAAGAAGTAAAACTAAATGCTTCGTACGGAGTGGCAATGACAGACCATGATGGCCAACAAAGCCATTGACGCACAGCGTCCACCATCTTTGATCACCGGGGCTTGTGTAAAACCAACTTACTGACCCTTTTATTGAGCGCTAACTTTTCCCAAATATTCAGCTATTGTTACTTAGTGTATTTGTTTAGTGGTGAAAACAGATGTCTCCGTTATGCTGAACAACAAACAAACAAAATGCTTTTAAAGTTCTTCAACCACTATGACAATGATGTTCAGTTGGTTTTATTTTGAGGTTTGAAATTATATTTTTAATTGCAATGAACTACATTTCTTCTGGGGAAACAACTGGAGGAAATGTTTTGATTAGCAGGAAATGTTGGATAAAAGACATGTTTACACTTGCTGTTTGTTTCTTTATGCAACACTTGAACCTCAGCCAAGACATTTCCAGACACGTTTAACCTTATCAAAGAGTGATTTATTTACAATCTTAGGTCAACATGTTGCTAAAACAGTTATTCTGCTTTTATTAATTTGAGTTGTGTCCAGTTAACTCTTTCACTGCCAGCCCTATTCTCACTTTGACCCCCCTTCCCTGCCAGGACTTTTTGCTAATTTTAAGCAATATTCACAGCTCTACAAAAAACCTTGTGCAACTGGAATCATGACATGTTATACACCAAATGAGACCTACAAGTGTCTACTTTCATTAAAAAAATAATTGCTATTCTACATTATTCCGTTCTCTTTTTATAGGCATTTGAAATTCGTTGTTTTCATTAGATTTCAGCGTTTGACGAGAAACTTCTGAGATAACGCCCTTTTTCTAAATCAAACTTCATGTCATTGTTATTTTTGTCTGTACTACTTTTTGGTGAAAGAAAATGAACTACTACAATTAAATAATGTTTTTAGGATAAAAATACAAGCTTTACGTGATGAAAGCAATGAAGACGAGTGTCTTTTTCATCTTTAAACCAACAAAAGCTGTGTTACAGACAAGAAGGCAGCTTTACTTTCTGATGCAGATTCTATAGATTCAGCCTTTTTCATGGGGCAAAGATTATATTTAACCCCCCAAACATGAAGAAATACAGTAGTTTGACTTACTCTGACACTTTAGGATCGCTCACAGAAGTGAAAGTTTAGTTTTTGTCCTCAAGACTCGCTACATATGTCGTTCTCCTCAGAATCCTAGTCCAGTAGGATCGTCTTTTCTTCATTTTAAAGATCAAATATCTGCTCTAAACTTACTCAACAATGTTTTTAGTCCAAGATGTGTGGCATGTAATCCGTTTGAAAAGAAAGACGATCCTTAGACTCGGATGATCACGTAAACACAGCCGACCGCGCTCCATGTTATAAATAGAACAACACTTGAGTTTCCGGTCATCTGACTTCCGCTGCGCTCTTGTGCTAATGCGATACTGCTTCTGGTGGTGAATATATGAAACTGCATCATGCTATTTTAATGCTGATGAATTCAACACGTGTATCAGAGAGGGCTCTATCGCCGCACGTAAAAAAAAGCTTATGACGGAAATTTCCGTCATTGGCAGGCTACGGTTGGATTCGTTATGACGGAAATTTCCGTCAGTGGCAGGGAAAGAGTTAAAAACCTTTGCTGGCTGCTGTTGTTTTTCAAACTCTTGCAATGCATTGTGGTCTATTCTGACCGAAAGTGCTTAGTGCTGTTTACAACTTTACAAGGTGCCTCATGGGAAATTTTGAGTGCATTACTTTTACACCTTTTGGACAGTTGGACAGTGGTTGTAACACAGAATTGTGTCCTATAAAAGAAATAGTGTGGACACTGGCACACAACCATTGGTCAAGAAAACAACTTCATTATTTTATGCATACACTCTTTAAAGGGCACACAAATTTGATAACACGCTCCAAATTCATTGAAAGCTTGACCCACATTTAAAGGCGCTGTTCACCTTATTCTAGCCCGCCCACTTTTCTTAGCAGCAGATTGCCAGTTTAGCTGCCATTAGTCAAAATAATTTTCTTCGACATTTATTTTGTGTTTCAGTTTATCTATTTGAGATTGCCCCTTAAGTCAGATAAGATAACATCTCAATTGCCTTAACAAAGCTAAACAAGAAAAGTGGGCGGGTCAAAACAAAGTAAAGACTCTACTTCCTTAAAAACGTAAATAAACTGAAATAGTTCATTTTATGCTTCCTACCGCAGTCTAAATGTTTTGCTTTCTTACCTAATGCATTCTGATGTGTTTTAAGCTGTTTAGTGAACAAATGATACATCATTAGCTGTCTTCAGAACATTACAGACTAATTTCCACCTGAACATAGAGCGTAGTCACTTTAAAAAGACACTTTTTTTGAAAACACAAATTCAAAAACATGCACCAAAATGGCAAAAATATCTATGCAAATTCAAATTTTGCACTCCCACATTTGTCTTTTGTTCCCCCCAATGTGTGTCTTCAAATGTGGATATGTGTTGTCAAAATTGATCTTCCTTTTTCAGATGCGTGCTTTGGCTTTTGGGTTTATATTCTTTTTTTCACATTTGGGATTGCAACTTTGAATTTGTGTTAATGTTTAGATATGCTTTGTAAATTTGGCTGCTTGTATAGAGGGATTTTTGTCGACGTCACTTTCCACCCTGCTGCGTATGCTTTATGCAGAAAGAGCCGCTCTCCATCTGCTTAGCTGAAGAAACGTCTTTGAATAAACAACAAAACCAGACCAGAGCAGCTGTTTGATCAAGTATGAACTGGTTTGACAGACGTCTGGCTCCTGAAGCATTGAGACAGTGTTTTTCTCAAATTTTTTTCCACTCATCTGAATGTAACTTTTAAGGTTCATGAGGTCAACTTTCATTCACAAATGTTGATTTAGCAGCATAACTTTTGTTTGCTCACAGTGATAAACTCTTGTCATCAGCTTGTTTCCACAGTTTGTATGAGCGGTGACTCTTTCTGTATAGTGGGTGAACGTGCATTGCCCGTGTTGATTAACGAAACTAACCCTCTAGGAATTCTATTTATGAATTTGTGTTTTACAGTGTGTATTTCTGTATTGGACCTACGCTTTGTAATTGTCGGTACATGTTTGAGAAATTAGAAGAGCGTTTTTAAATGTCCATGAGTTCAAGCTGGTTCTCAAATTAATGTCTGTGTTTTGCCTTTCAGAATTGCCACACTTCCCCATCATTGAACTTCATAATTGATGAATCTCTCCACACCAAGTCAATAACATCATTCACACAGCCCCTGATACAGTGAGTCCATTTCTAACACACTGTACACATATTCTCTGGTCCAATAATCTCGTTTTTATAATCAATCCTTCGCTCCGGACGAAGTGATGGATCGTACGAGACCTTGTTATAAATGATTGGACGTCCGCGGTGCCGTATTGTTGTCCTTGCCACATTTCGGCACATCTATTTCCTATCGAAAGCTATTCATCACCGCTCAGTCAAACGCGCTTACATGTGAGACGACATAATGCGCTCGTAAAAGACAGTTGTGGCCACGCATAAGAAGCCCGAGATAATACTCTGGAGGGAATTTGTCACTTTTGTTTGTACGTCAAATGGCAAAGCAAGGACAAGACGGGTGTGCATGTCCCGCTGGCAGCCCGCCAAATCAAGGATAATATGTTTTAGAGGGAGGAAGAAAAAACGTGGAGGCTATATCATGAGTAGCACTGGACAGACAAGAGAGTGATGGAGTGTGGATGTGTCACAGAGGAGGCTTAAAGAGTTTTCAATCGCAGCTAAAGGCAGTGTAATGGAGCCTGATTTCCCCCACGTCTGCAATTATTCACTGTTTACGGCCGCAAAAGCAATAAATTAAAGACAGTGCGGCGAAACTGTTGTTTACTAAGAATAAAATGAGGAAAAACAGGACAGAAACAAGTTTAGTAAGAGTAAATGTGGTGTTTTGGTCAGTATGAGGAAGAAAGACAGTGGTGCATTGGGTTAATGGTTTGCCCAAACATTTTAACATTTTAGGAAAGGCAAAAAGTCAAAACTGTAATTTTATTATTTTTTATGAATGAAGTAGCAAAACAAGGCAGATCTTTATATTTTCTTCTTTAAAACATTGGCTGCTTAGAAGGCCATTCAGGAAAAAAAATGTTTTGTTGTGTGAATGTTTCTCTTTTCCACATACACGTCAACAAACTAGATTCTGTCCTGGTCCTGCCGGATGAGCCTGTTTCTTTCTGCCTGATGGACATTGCTCTTCAGACTTAAACTCTATCCTTGTCACATCTATAGCCTATTCACCTTGGTTCATCCTGCCTACTTATCTTGGCAGTGCACTTCCTGTTCAGCTCTGTTAAGGTAGCTAACAAGTTACACAGATAAAATAAATACATCTAGTGACTAAATATTGTGCAGCTAAACAGGAAGTGCACTGCCAAGAAAAGTAGGCAGAATCAATAGTAGGCAGAAATAGTATATCAGTTATCTGATACCTGGGAATGATAAATGATACATTCATTTGATTTGAGATTCTAAAATATTGTATTATATAGAAGCATTATTTGTTACTGGGATTTGAATGCTGAAAGAGCTGCCGCTGATTGAGACACGCTGTAGCAACAAGTCGAGCCAGCGCTGTTGTCCGCTAAATACAAGTTAATCACTGTGTGAAAATCAAAGTTATGCTGCTAATTCAACATTTGTGAATGAAATTAGACCTTACGACGCTTAAACGTTACATTCAGGCGAGTGAAAAGACAGTGAGAAAACACTCTCAAGCTTCAGGAGCCAGATGTCTGTCATACCGGTCAGACCTGATCCAAAACAGCTAGCTTGCATCCCGTTTTGTTGTTTTAATCTAAGTAGTTTCCCCAGCCAACTAGAAGTACTGTCTCTTTCTATATGAAGCATGTCCAGAATAATAATCTTTGTGAAGTTGGTTTATTTGTTGGTTGAGAAAAAACACAATATGTAGTAATCTCATGTTTTCATTTTGTACTTTGGCTCTCAAGTTGGTTTTCATGGGAATCTGAAATGACCACTATTCTCATGTTTAGATTTATATTGAAGTCATTTTTGTTCCTTTTTTTGAACCATATTGTGCCGTAGAAGACATCGACCCCCCAAACATTTGAAGCCACAGCTGCTCTGGAGCTGATAGACGGACATATACAAGCCTATATGCTGAGTTAAGTGTATTGCCAAAGGACACAGCTGTTACGTTCAGATTGCAGCTGCGATCTCACAATCAAAATTCCAGTTGAAATGAAACTTCTCAAATTTCTATGCGGGGGCACGAAAGTATATCATAATCTTAACTTTTACTCTCTTTCACCACTTCTTTCTTTGTTATTAAATTCTCCAAGTTGTCTTTGTTATTGAACTTTCCCAAATACCAAATATACTTTCTATCAGATTCTGTGTCCCTTTTTCAACCTAATTTTACGTTCCTCAAATGACAGCAATGCCAAAAGCAATGAATGTGTCCTTTGGAGCTGCTATTTTCAATGTTTGTCTGACACTGGATGGAAATCAATTAACATTCTTTCTCAAAAATGAAATATTTCTGTGATCCAAGACTAAACATTTCATACTGTGAGCTGTATTTTGAGTATCCTTATAAAAGCTCATCCTTACATTTGGGTAAAGGACATTGAGTGTGTTTTAACAGCTTGAATCACCCGGTTACAATAATATTCTGAGTATGGTGCTTGGATGAAGAAACCAGGATACTTAAGTCCCTATTTACTACTTAACTTACTATGTAACTATGACAACTATGACAGAGATTATACTGATTGATTATTGGCAATGATTAAATTGTATATTTTCTGAATTTTACTGGCTGACACAGTGGCAGAGTTACAAGCACTCTTAAGTCACAGGAATAAAGTTGCCGGTTTGACTTTCAGGTGGCTCAAGCGTTTCTGTGTGGAGTTTACATTTTTTCCTGGTGTATTGTGGTGATTTCCTCCTTACTGTCTTGCTTACCCCATCAACTCAAATATGCACATCATAGAATATCTTCTACGTCCTGACCAAGCTTAAAAAGAAGATCTGGACATGAGACCCCACAAATTGCTCATTGCTCCTGATGGTTTGAAGGATGGATCAAATGCAGAGGACAATCTTCCCTATGGGGTTAACAAAGTGTAACTTAACCAGCACCAACAAGAATATATATTAGACTGTAGAACATATATCCAACAATGTTTATTGTATATTTGTTGACCTTTGTTTAACCACTGAGATTATAATCTCTTTTTCATCAGTCTGGTCTCACAGAACCGGCGTGTCATATAAAAACAATTTCTTGTGCGTTGCTACGCCAGATATTTCTGTGGTGGATGTAAAGATGTGTTATTATTCATAAATACTAACACAATCCTAACTTAAACAATATTGAGGTACAGAATTAAACTTACCAATTTTGTAACTTCAGATCTAAACTTAGCTATTAACCAAATAAAACCTCCTGATTGTTCTCAACCAAAATGCTATACCACGCCAAGAAACTTGGCCTGTAATAAACACGCATAAAAAAAAGGCGTCATCACACGCAATTTGTCATGGCGTGTATTTACTCACAATTCATGAGAACATTGTTTTCATGGGAGTCCTGTGGGAAAGGAGAGGGAAGAACTTACTGCACATGTATATAAAAGCAGACGAAATTGGACCACACAGACCTACAAACTGACACAGACACAGAGAGAACAAGCAAACTCCATATAGGCCCCGGGCTACACCAAGTCTGAGAGAAACACGAACAAAAATTAGGAGGCTGACAAAAAAGCACTTTCTCTGTTAGAAGTTTTAGTTAGTTCTTCATCCCAAAAGTGTTTCTTTGATAAATTTGGAGACATCAGCACATCTCAGTTGATCATAACCAGGATAGTATTGCATTACTGAAATCAGGCTACTGTGCTAACTTGGACAAAAACACAACAAGAGAAAAATCCCAATCATAGCAATTGTTCACTAAAGAGAGAGTGATTATTTCTAAACTCATTCATCCCGTCCACTTTTCCGCCCTGTGAGGTCAATAGATAGATACCGCACCTACGCACACATATTATTCCTCCCCAGTGACCTCCCTCATCCCTGTGTTTCTGATCCAGATGGCATTTTTCAACAAACGAACCCCTCGCCGAGCGCACTGAAGCCGGTGGAGGGTACGACAGTGAGCCGGGGCATCTGAATAATCCATGGAGCGTGCAGAACAAAGAGCAGGCAGCGGTTTTGATCAGCCAAAGCCCATTTAAATATCTTTTTAATGCACTAAGACCTGCAAAATGTATCAACCTGGCTGCATTAAACTCAGATTAACATTTACCACCGGCTGAAAGCTGTGTGAAGCCGCTCTTAATGTCTCGTCAGGGTCCGTGAAGAAAAACACTATCCACAGTGCACCGCGTTAATCTGTACAAGCAGGTTTTGGCCTTTATTTAATTGGGTGACTTTTTAAAACACAAACTCAACATGCAGAGGCTTACAGACCAGCACACTTCAAATATACAGTGTTTTTCTGTTTGGGTTGTTTTTTTAAGTCTTTTTCAGATAAAAATGGGTAAGATATGAAAACATTTAAAGTGGTTTTAGCATTTATAAACAGCTGGTTAACAAAAATGAAACAAACTAAAATCTGCATTAAATATTTAGTTGCTTGCTTTTTTTTAAAATGCTTATACCATGTAATTTCTTCTTTTTTCGCTCACACTTTGTTGCCCGAGTTCATAGCAGATGTAAAATTGGTATTGTATATGAATATTAACAAAATCCTAATTCTAATCTGAACCAGCTCCAAGCCTCAGACTGAAAACTTTCACATTTTTGTAATTTCTGACCTAAACTTAGCCATTAAACCCAAAGAAAATGTCTCTACTTTGCTTCAATCAAAATATATACGGTAAGAAAACCACATTTGACGCTTTTCACAGAATGAAATAGAGACACAGTATAATAGACACACACAAAAAAGGCAAGACATGTGCTCATGATACCTATTATACGTCATAGTATACACATTTCAGTGGGACTTTGTTGTAAATATGTCGATAGAAATACAATTGTGATCCTATAGTCTTGTCACAATCTCCACTATTTTCTATATTTGTTCTATGCTCAAATGTGGAATCTTTTTGACACTTTTTTTTCTATAGTCAACTTCTGTCAAGCTCTGAGTAGGAGAGATTAATTTAAGCAAACAACAACAACAACAACAACAACAACAACACTATTCAATAGTGTGACCCTTTTATGTGTGCATCCTTAAAGTAAAAATAAGTGAAGATGAATCATGATAAATGGATCCAAAAAGACTGATAAAACATCGAACAGCCACATTTTAGATGGAATGTTCTTAGGTGTACTGTTTAACTTTTATGTGACAGGATCAGTCACCTGCTTGATTCACAACTATAACGCTATGCTTTGAATGCTTCATAGTTTGACATTAACCCAGAGATCCTCCATGGAAGAAAGCAGAAGATGCTGTTTTTCTAAGTTAGGTCACATCTGTAGAGAATGCACATTTTGAAGTATTTTTAGCACCGAACATACATTCAACTGAAAATGCAGAAATGCATTTGAAGACAAGCTGCAAGATCTTAACCTTAATAGAAATGTTGACATATTTAAGGTGTAGTCATTAATAGATCATGATTATTTGTCCTGTTTCAAATGGTTTTAAATGTGTTTCTTACAAAGAACATTTTATTTACCCTATTGGCAAATGTATTTTAAGAACATGTCAGAAATGCCTTAAAACCAGTGAAATATTTCAATTAGACAGTCTATTAAATCTTATTGAGCTAAAATAACTCAAATATGGATCACATTTTGTAATCAAGTCATTTTAAGCAAAGCTAGACAAATATAGTTTTTGCAGTAAACAAATGCCATCCCATATGTGTATAATTGTTTATTATCAATGTCCAAGATTTATAACACACAATTATTATCCATTTTTTTTTTTTTAAACACTCATTTTACCAGTCCATATAGAGCCACTCTCGTTCTCTCTCAATAATGTGAAAATAATTGCACGGCCCTACAGGTGTTATAATACAGTCTCTACTGAAGTATTCATTTAGTTGCCATTACTGAAATGATATGTGGCCCGGTCTGACGGTTTGAGTGACAGCTCAGTAATGCACCATCAAGTTCAAAGTTGATCATTTATTTATCCATTTATTTAATATTCAATTTGAACCGAGGCTGAGGCGGTTGGCACTGTTCTTTGTTGTGCTTCACTGCTGGGCTTTCTACTGTCAAATACTGGAAATGTCATGTCTGTGTGTCTAAACTCTATTCATTCATTGTAAAAGATGGTAAATAAAGTTTGTTTGTACTTAAAGTTTAAATGACAGGCTTTTTTAATGTTCAAACTGTAACTTTAGTTGGAAGACTAATACCTGTTGTGAACATAAATGTAGTTTCACGTGAATCTATAACCACTTTGTGAAGAAAAGTTTTAAAAATATGCTTAAAATAGAAAGTAGCGCTAACCCTGCACTGTTGCCATGACAACATAAAAACTATTTTATAATGCTTTCTGCCAAACAGATGCTTTTTTGAGTGAAAATTAAGCTAAAAAAAAGGCTGGATCTGTGAGAGGTCTGTCCTGTTCTTTAATTCACAAACAGAGCAGGAACACATTATGCGGCAGGCGCTACTTTGATTCGATTTCCGTGAAAAGGTTAATGGCTGCGCTGGCAAAAATAGTCCAAGGCGAAATGTTTGTGGTTGTTTCTGATGACCTTTTGTCAGAAACGAGCTGATTAAACAGGACTCAGCGCTGGCGTGACAGGCGGACGGCGAAAGCCCGTTTTTGAAAGATGACAACCAACTTTTTAGACAGACTTTTCACATAAACAATAAAAACTAAAGTAAACAAAGCACTGATATGACTTGTTGTAAAGTTTGAAATGAGAAAATGTCTATTTTGTTAGATATGTTCCTTTTGAGATGAAGCAGCTTGGAGTAGAGTGCTGCTCTCCACACCAAGGGGAGTCAAAGGTAAGTCAAGGTTATTAGTTAAACAATCTAAAACAAATAAATCTTATTAAGGCAAAGAAAGGTAATGAGTTAAACTGTAGTGATCCTAACATTGGTAGTGCGTGAAGAAAAACGTTTATCTGGATTTTCTTTTCTTCACGTCACATACAAACTCAATATTTGGCATTAGTCATTGGTGTCTCTATTTATCAGTCTGTAACTGCAATTTCGTTTTGACTTTGACAGGAAAAAAAAAAAAGTATTGTCCCTATTCACTCATTCGTTTTGCCACTCACTGATGACATTTAGAAAGCTGTGATGTCAACTATTTAACCTCTATACCCAGCCATAATATGTGGAGGGATTCTGTTTCAGAACTCAAATTACTTCCTGTAATTTTCAACTTTATTTCGTCAATAGGCTCTGTGCAGTTGGCTTGTTTTCAGTCAAAATAGTACATCCTGTAAATACAACCATTTCCTGTTCAGTTCATTTCTATGAGGTTTTCACTACATCAGTTTGAAAAGAATAAATACTTGGAAGATCAGACAGTTGCGGTGAATGTTACAGAAAACATGTTAAAGACTTTACAAACCAGAAGAATATTTCACCAGAGGACACTTGTGTGTTTAAAAAGAGACATGATTGTGTCTAAATGTTAACGCTAACAGGAAATGATCATATGTACAGAAGTTAGCTATTTTGAACAAAAACAAGCCAACTAAGTTCTGTGCACAGTCTATCTTCATAATTTACAACCTTACTGCTGTAAAACTATAATAAATATTACCGCAATGAACTATCAAACCAAACTAAATAAATATCTTGGTTGATTTGACCTAAACAAGTCAATGAGTTTGATATTTTATTTTTATCATGTGGTGGACAAACTATAAGAATATAGAATAAGCTTTAAGAGTAAACGATGTGCGGTTTTGTCCGGAGACATTTTGAGGCAAATCTAGGTCAGACTGTCTTTTATTGAATACTTCTCGCTGACTTGACGCTTCTCCCTTATACCTCCACAATCTTTCTTATATTGACCGCATGCATTACACTGCACACAGGGAACGCTTCTGCAAAAAGTCCCTCATTAGAAGTTTGGGTTTCTCCGAGCGTTGTGAGAAGGAGGAGGAGGTTGTGTATTGATTTCGGGGAAGATAGCTAACTGGAATATACTTCCCATAGGGGCTGCGAGCGCTCATTTGGGAGAGAGACGGTGCTGGCGCGTACTAGGCCTATCCCACATTGGTTATTGGACCCGAGGCAATTGTGACTACACTGTGCTCCGGCTGCAATCAGGAAACACTGGGAAATCTATATGTGGTAATTACAAATTCATGCCACCACTGTGAAATTGAACAGTCGGCGTCATTATAAAGTAATGGGGAGCATTAAGGGGAAGTTAGCAGCAATGATTTCACTGCATGTTCCCGCCTTTGTATGACTATCAGCCGCAGTGAGCTACATTATCTTGTCACATTACACAAAGGATGATACAATATGGCAACGCGACAATAAAATGCACTCTTCTATACAGTAGTAGTAAAACAAAGAGATATGCAGACTTAGGGGTAAAAACTAACCGTTTTACTTACTAAGCTTTTTCAATCTCTTCACCCATTCCTTTTCAATTTTATGCTCTGTTGATCAATTATACTTTGCAATTACATTTTTTGTCTCAATGTATATAAACAGAAATTTGAGTGTATTTCAGAATGAAAAATGGGAATGATGATCAACAATTTAAAGACAAATTAAATACATTTTGATTGAAACAATCAAATATTTGTCCAGTAACATTGGTCTTGGTAAAAAAACAAAAACAAAAAAAAACATTAATTAATTAAGTAATAAAAAATAAGACAGTAATTTGGCTTTTGGCTTAATGTACATTATACAGTAGAAGGAAAAAAAGTGTTTTGGGGAAAGATTCACCCAAACCAAGTGCAGACAGTTGAAGATGTTGTTTTGTCAGAATGATAGTAGCTTGATAGTGTTTGCCTATTTGCATCAGTAGAAACAATCAGCTTTTAATCACTATTAAAAAATACTCACTCAACCAAGTATTTATACAATAAAAACATAACTTTATTAGGGTCATAGATATTATAGAATTGGTCATTAGTATATCTTACTGGCTTACATCAAGAAACCCTTTCATTGTTAAAGCATTTATTTATTTATTTATTTAGTTAGTTGAACTAGGACACTGCAGTGTTTTAGCAAAAAACTGTAATACATACTTACAAGCACAAAACATTTCAGACATTACAATAGATTATTTACAATATAAAACCATAGGCCAGAATCTAAAAGCATGTCTGACTGCATGACTGTGTTTAAAGATGTTTTGAAGCTCGAATAGTCACCACAGTTTCTGACGCACTCTTAAAAAAAGTACATTTCTTGTGTTTCATCTTGAAACTGGGTTTGAACTCTTGTTTTGTAAATAGTATACAGTCTCTGCTTTTCCACTTACCAAGACTCAAACTAAATTTACATTAAAAATGCTCTGTAACTTTTTTTTTTGACATTTTGTTGTACATATATCTACATTTTCTCCGGAGACTGCTTGTTATGGACAGACGTGCACTTTCACACCAGTGTAGAGACCTAAGACAAGGAGGTTAAGGACTGTATTCGATTTTTTGCAACAAGATAACTTAAAGCAATTTCCCCTAGCACTGATGCCTTGTTAATGTATCTATTCAGGTGGATTAGTCCCAAGTCTGTCTATGTTAAAATCTGTTTGTGCAGCTTTTCTGTTTTGTTTTTAGCATTGTGGCTGTTTAGCATGGTGACTCACTCGCTGTTAAAAGCTGTGAAAAAACATTAAAACTCATCATGATGAACAATTTGAGCTCAGAATGCATTAGCTACGTAAGGAAATCATGTAGCCGAAGGAAAAAGGTTAAAATTAATTATTTCTGTTTGTTTACATTTTTAGGATGCAAAATCAGGTACGTCCTTTAAGTCTCTTGCATGATAGAATTTGCTCTAGCCATTGTGGTACCCGAAGTACTATCCAACTAACTTAAACTGTACCTATTATCTGAAAGGATCAAGCATCGACAATGGCCATTTTGACACTTTTATACCCTTGAGAAGTTATTGTTTAGCATGGAATATTGAACAAGATGACAATAAACCAACACCTTTAGAATCACCCAGCACATAATATAAAAAACTACAGTAGAGGAAACTGTGCAGCCATTATTTCAGCGGTTATCATCTGTAAAGGGCCGCGGCAGCTCCAGCGAATCTCGTCAAGTTACACAAAGCACAATATGGCAGCGCAACAATGGGCTGGCTTTGTTCAATGGCACAAAACAAAGAGAAACCCAGACATCAAGACTGCGACAAAACTACATATTGTTCAAAGTAAATCCACCACTTTGCTTACGAAGCTTATTTGGAATCCATTAATCCAGCCAGTTTTTATATCTCGATGACAATAGCCATTTTGAGCATGAGAAATGTGAAATATGCTGTGACTCACTCCCTCCTCCATCTGTAAAGTAATTACCTCACATGCTGTAAGTCCATAAATATTCATAACACTGAGGAGTTCACCGGCAAATCTAAACGCACGGCTGTGTTTTATGGCTAAAGTCCCAGGATGCATCTGGGTTTGGACTTGATGGCTACTCCCCAATCCAGACAGGAGTGTTGTAATCGAACTAGGACTGATTCGAAATTCATGCGCCCCTCGGAAAGTCATAAAACATTTTGTGCATTAAAAATGTACACAAACACCTGCTCAGACAGACACTGGAACTCCACAACTTTGGGATGGAAGTGAAAAATGAGGCTAAACTTTTTGGAACATGCAAAGGCCAAGAATCGACTCACGATTTACGTAAGAAAGACAGAAGAGAAAGTTTGCCAGAGGATGCAGCAGATAGTGTTAGTAGTGACCACACTCAAAGTTTATTGTTATCGTTGTAGCTTTTCTGTGTTTTTGTGATAATTTCTATGCACCTTAAACATGCTAGTCCAGATTACTTTCACATCTTCAACTTTTATGAGAAAATAATAACTCTGGTATTGAAATGTATATAGATTTTCGACAAAAAAATGTCTATGTTTTATGTTGTTAAAAATATAAATGTGAACATGAAAAGTTTTAAGCAGCTGTCAATAAAATCACAGTCTTCAGTTCAGTGACTGTACAATTGGATGAAATATTGAAAGAAGCAAGTAAAAAGAATACATTTTCACTTTTAGTCAAAACAAGTCAATGGAATCAAACACTTTGCATTTGCATTTCAACCACCCAAGCATTTAGATTTTGCAATTGTACCTTTTTGACTTGTGCATACATTTTTTTTATATATATAAAATGGGGTACCTAGTTTTCAGTGCAAAACAGAAAGTAAGTATTAAATTATGTCCAGTTAATTTCTAGCTGACATGCCTTGGCACATGATAAATATCCTCGTACATTGGCTGCAATGTACGAGGCCCAAAGTGAAACTGAACCTTAAGGAGAGCACTCACGATCAGCCAACCAGAGTGCTGCTTTTGGCTATTGATAAAAATAAAAATATATTATTTTTTTTAAATTCAGTACAGACAACTCTAGTGATCTGATTTAGCATAAAGTGTTGGATTTACAATATGATTTTTGGTGGAAAAGCAAAGTTACAATGAAAAATATCAAGTGACCCACTTTGATGATTATTAAAACTGATTACCTATAAAGGTTTTGTAGGCATGTGAAGTTTACAGGCTATTCCCAGCACTATTCTCAGAACAAATATGAAAAGTAAAAAGAAATTCGGCATCACAGTCTTCAAAGAAAACATACAACGTTGAATTTTGGCTGAACTTGTGTTTAACAAGTACGTTTAGGACTGGGGCTTGGATTGAGTTTCAAAAAAAAAAAAAAGTGTTTATTTTCTGTTTTGACTTCCAGTAACATATTGACACGTTAAAAAAAAAAAAAAAAAAAAAAAAAAAAAAAAAACATATTTTCGTGTTTTTGACAAGTCGTTGTATATTTACGTTTACTCTTGAAGACTGGGCTGAAATTCTGCTAAAAAAAAGTATTTTAAATTAGGACCCTCATTTATCAAGCATTTGCTCATGTGCAAAATAAGGTAGAGCAGCAAAAAGCTGACACATTTTTGTCTCTCATAAACACTAAAAATGCTCAATTTGAGGTGGTGCACATCTGTTTTATGTAAAATGTTATATGTGCATAATCCAGTTGTAAACTAAAAGCAAAACAATCACAAATTACACAAGCATTTACGTATGACTGTTTATGCCCATAATCGAGCATGTAGATTGATAAATGAGGCTCTTAATCACTTCGCTTTATGAAAATAATGGCTCATTAGATACAGTTTTGAGGTTAATTAATATTTGTTCAACCTTTGATGTCTATCTCATAATTATTGCATATTAGTCTAACGTTAAAGCGTCTATATAAGATATTTTGATAATAAAATAGTTGGGGTTATTAGAGTTATCTCTTCAAAATAACCAAAAGCCAATTATGCTGATCATTTACTGTATAAAAATATCTTACTGAGCAGATTAAATATAATGATTTGTGGAAAACTGTTACAGAAGCTTATGCAAAATAAGACTTTAATGAGGGCCAAATAAATACTAATGGACATCAAATTAACCATCTAAAAGTGTATGCAAATTAGCACTTAGATTGCATCAAGTCCACCATGAAATGCTACTAAAATCTCATTTATTCTTTATCGTTAACAAAGATTGGATTTATTTGCACATTATGGCAAATTGATTTGACTTGACCTATTTCAATTATGGTTTTACAAATGTTTTTAGTGCTCAAATAAATTGCATCCTGAAAGATACATGTGTGTGAATGTGGGAGTCGCCTCATCACAGACCTGACCTGTAACTTGACCTGGTCACCTGCTTGTTGTCATGGAGATAAATGGGTTTAATAACAACTTTCAGGGCAAAGTAATAACTTCTCCGTGGACCAAGCAGGTGTGTGGCAGAAACTTATTACTTCTATAGAAAAGTAACATTATTATATCTTGGGTGGGATAAAGAATTACGTTTTTTTTTTTTTTTTTGCAAGTTTCAAGTAAGTATCAAGTCTTTTGGCAATTGTCCATTGTCATGTTTCAAATGAAGATGTGAGAAGGACATGTTGCAGTTTATTGACGTAAACATACATTTTTGGTTGATTGTTGGTATGTTAAGTGACCTGTATGTTGTATTATCTCTGCATATGGGAGGATGAGGTCATCTCTGAAAGCTCAGCATGTTAGTGTGTATGTGTGTGTTTTTGTGCATCTTGTGTATTGTGCCAATTTTCTTTAGCAGCACACTTCCTGTTTAGCTCTGCTAGCATGTTAGCTTGTGTGTCTTGCGGGTAGTGACCACCTTAAAAACTTCTAAAAGTGGGACAGGTTTATAGATTTGGTGGGACTAGATGGGATCGACTTGACAATTTATATAATAAACCAGTTTAAAATAAACAATGATGTCTGATCCTTTAGAGCACATATGTCAAACTCAAGGCCGGGGGCCAGATGCGGCCCTCCACCTCATTTCATGCGGCCCTCAAGGTCTTATAAGATCTACTTAAGGTTTTAAATTTACATAGTGCCATGGAGTAATCTGGGTCTAAAACGTCAAAGACTTGTAAGGTTAATTTTAGTTACAACCGGCCCTTCGAGGAAAATCTCAATGCCGATGTGGCCCTTTGTCAAAATGAGTTCGACACCCCTGCTTTAGAGCTATGAGCTATGCACATTTTGAAAAAAAAAAAAAAAAGTTGTTTGTATAGCCTGTATATATAGTTTCACACAGACTGCTCTGCGCATCTTTTCATTTCATTTCATTTTCTTTTATCTATTCATTTCATTCATAACAACAGAACAAAACAAATTAATCTTGAATCTTTTCAGCACTGAGATGATGAATGAAAGGGCACAGAAAGAAGCAAAAGCATTTATTTCTTTACTGGTCGTACCCAGTGAAGAAACCTGGACAAAGTTTCATTGCTGAACAATCTGCTTTGACAACTTACCATTTCTGATTTCTGTATTACTGGTTTTGACTAATAGTTATTCAGAGTTTTATTTTCTTGGGGAGTCCTAACAGACAACTGTTGTTTTTGACTATACAAAAATAAATCGATTTGATCTAGGCTGATGTAACTTTGGCTAATGGCTAGCTAAGCTTCCAAGAAACCTGAGTGGGACTGAAGAAGGTGAATAAAAGTCCAATATAATGTATGTAAGTAATTGGACAGATTTACTTCCTGTTTTGCATCACTTTAATATCAAAGACATTACTAACCACAGTCGAAGACTAAACCCAGTCTACAGTAAGTCTGACTTGGGCTGTGTGTGTTGGGCCGGGGCATGAATAGCTGCTGCGTTTTGCCAATGCTGACAGCCCAAAGACAATTGATATAGGTCATGACGAATAGGCCCCTTTTAACAGTGCTCCTGGTCCTGAAGCCAGTCATTACAGCTCTCTTAATAGGCCCACGCAGATGCCCAGATGAAAGGCCAGTGTCTGCTTTCATATAGTTATCTCTCCAAAGAGTTTTTCCTTTTTTCCCCATTGTTCCACAGCACATCGACGGCCTTTAATCAATGCATAGGGACTTGTTCAAATCTGGCCCCTGGAAAGCCCTCTCAAAGAACTACTGTTTCATTCATCATTAAAAATAACACACAGACTTTGTTTTTGTAACATCAAAGCGTGGCACATTTATCTGTTCACATAAACGCACTATGTTTAATTTAATGCAGTGACACTTTTCCTCGAGAGAACTCTCAATAATAAAAAAAAATGCTTATGATTAAAGCAACACGGTGAGATGTGATTGTTTTCTGAACACTGGGATCACTGTGTTTGTTTATTTCAATTGACACAACTAATCAACATCAAAAAAAAGTTAACAGTTACTACAAACAAAACACATATAGTACAACGTTATATTTAGACACAATTCACTTTTTTTTTTACCTTCTATTTACATGTTTTAGTCTTACTTTGTGAAATCATTGTCAGTTTTGACAATTCAATACCTGTTTCCGTTTATCCGTTTCTCCATTTTCTTTTGCGTTAATGAAGACACTTTGTCAGGATCTTCTGGGGTGATCCTGACGTGTTCCCAAGCCAGGTGAAAGATAGAAACCATTACGAACAGTCAGATGCCCGAGCTAGCTGATCGGGTTCGTGCACTGGCAAAAGTATTATTAGAAAACGCTTTAATTATCATAATTTGTGCAAATTTGACTTTCTTTCTTTTTTTTATTGTCAAGTAAATCTCTTCAATTCAAGATAATGTGTTGTTTAATTAAGATATCTAACCTTGCCGAGATGTTTGTTTTTTTTTCAGTGTGGACATGTGTGAGCAGTGGCTCTAATCCAAGGTCCTCTTGCGTGACTGAACTTGTCACTCTATCTCTATGAAAGAGCTCTTCAACTGTTTGTAGTAAATGAAATTATTTTGTATCCTTAAATCACATATTCTCCTGACTTGATAGGCTTTATTAAAATGTTGATTTAAGCAGCAGAATATTTAGAAAAAAGAAAAAGAAAAAGACTGAAAGATGCACACATTATTAAAATATCAAAAATACTAGCTCTTACTTTTGACTTTAACTTAAAATCAGCACATCTATATCATCAAACTATGCTAAGATTACATTTAGAGCACAGGTCTTATAAGGTTAACTGAAATCTATTGGTGATAGAAGTAATCTGTGTGTCTTAACTTAAGCAATGATTTGTCTGAAACTTAAAAAGTAATTCATTTTTCCTACTACTGTGGATGTATTCAGTATCTGTCACTTCAATAAAGACACAAAATCAAATACAGAGACTATTATTTGTAGTTTTTCAAAGATTAGTAAGGCTGTTTTAGTTACAACCAGCCCTCCAAAAACAATCATGACGCCAATCTGGCCCTTTGTCAAAACGAGTTCGACACCCCTGATTTAGAGGAATACAACACATTTGTTTTGTTTGGAAAGTATACCTTTGTTTGTTTGTTCTTTGTTAACAGTCGGCGTTTGCAGACTGCCCATGCTCAACTCACTCTGGCTTCTAAAAGTGGGTGTACACTGACTGAAAGGCGGGTTCTGTTCTCGACGTGTGCGGGTTTCTTGCAAAGTGCTTGCGGTCAAGTGCGGTCCGGTTTTGTCCAAAGTCAAGCAGGTTCACGTAGATTTCCACAAGAAAGCTTGAATAATAAAATGAAAGCCGCACCAGACTGCTGCGGTCTCCGGGAAACATAGACTTCATGCGGATTATTTCCGCTGACTCGCACAGCTCCTGCATCCGTATTTCTTGGATGTCAGTGTACATTTAAATTCTGCGGGACCTGCGCCTACACCGAACTTACACTCAGTGTACATCCAGGGTTAAACTTGAAATCACATTGTGGTGAAGAATTGTTAGGCCCAAACAGTTTTTTATTTAAATTGGTTTATGTTTTTAAGACAGCAAAAACTTTAGTAGTCCATTGATGAACAGTTTCTCATACATAAACAAACAAAAAAATGCTTGTTCATTATGTCAGTTATGACTTTGCGTTATAATAAACACCCCCCCCCCCCCCCAACAAACATAAAAACAAGCTTGTTTGCAAAAATCACATTTGTTTAAATTGTTTTTATAACGCTAAGCAGACACATCATGGTGAACCAGTTTCAGATATTAGCATCAGCAAATTCTGCTACCATTCCAACTTGTCCTCTTGCTGTTTTCCCTATCCTCTTTCACAATGTTAAAATGTCACATGAACCCAGCCTGTTTCCCCCTTTTCTCATCAGTACACATAATGTTCCTATAGTGTCTCATTAGCTGTCACCTCGTGTATCAAAGCATTTAGCATGAAATGGTGTGTACAAAGCCTCTCGTCTTGACACAGTCCCTTGGTCTAATTACTCCTTTTCCTCTTGCTCCCGTGTGTCCTCTGCGCCTCTGAATTTGGGCTCACTCATCTGGAATAGAGCAAAGGGAGGAGGAGGTGGCCGGACCATATTTGTCCCGGCCACGCTCAATGAAGCTGCTAATTGTCCTTGGCCATGTAAAGCAAACCTACACGTCCTCTCAGCTTTCTCCTGCCAAGGCTCTCCATTCACTCAATGTGCGGCTGCTTTCTGCTTTGATTTCTGTTAAGCTCTATATTGTGCCATACGCAGCGTTAACCTTGCTTATTTTGAAGGCATTTTCATAGGAGTTTTTTCACGTATGTTTTCTATAATGAGTCTTAGATGTATTCAGAGATGTTGAGGTTTGGGTCCTTGATGACATTTCTTTGTGGGAAAATGGAGGTTGCATGCTGAATGCCAACATCTTCACATGGCTTTAAATATTAAAATTCTTATCTTCTTTCAAACATATTTATTTGACTAATAAAACACTTTTTTTTTCAAAATTGTGAGAAGTATTTGAATGACTTTGCAGAAACAGAAACAATTTTAGTTTTTTTTTAGTACCATATTAAAATGTCAGTGATGATTTGTTGTTTAGTCTTTGTGTAGCAGTGCTACATGCAGTTCATCGCTGTTAAAATATTATTTCAAGACAGACAGAAAGATAGATATCATAGATAGATAGATAGATAGATAGATAGATAGATAGATAGATAGATAGACAGGTTTATTGTCATTGTAGATAATACAAGATAATGTCTGTCTTTGAAATTCAAAAGTATTAATGAAGCTGCTTTATGCCATTAAAGCTATTAATTTTTCATGCATAGATCAGAGACTCATTGAGCGACACGGTGGTGTAGCATTTAGAATTCTGACCTCACAGCAAGGAGGTCCTGGGTTGTCAGGAGGATCAAAAATCAGATACTTACTTTATCTACTATCAAATCAACAAAGATCAAAGAACTAGACCACATATACAAAATTTTATTTTATGTTGAACATTTTCATTATGTGAAGCTTTAACCTAAAGAATAGCATTTTAATTCATCATGGTATCAAAATGGTATCAATGAATCAAGTAATTTCTGTGCTATTCAGTTTGAAAGTTTACTATTGTGTCAACAATGCTCCTGGCGGCCTAGAGCCTTTGTATGTGAAATTTACAAGTTCTTCTTTGCCTTGGCTCTGGATTCCCTACCACTAAAAACATGTGCTCAAAGTTCCTCCTTACCGTGGTCCAACGAAGTTTCTTGAAAAAAAGATTCAGATCTTTCCTGGAAAAATTAAGATGGGTGATTAAAGTTGCCCTTCAGATATGAACTTGATGTGACCCGCTTGACTCAATGGAATTAAGTTTCAAACGGTAAAAAGAAGGCAGTGAAGGTACCTTTGGTTGCACAGTTATGGTCACTTTTATCAAGTTCATCCTTCCTCTCCTGCTTTATTCCTAGGAAACCATGTCATCTTGTGCTCCTTTTTAAGTTTTCTTCTGGCGTCAGCCAACCATGTAGACACTTGTGTGAGTTTTATCTTAGTGATAATGACTAGCATGATTTTCTCACTGTTAGTGGGATAAGGGTTCTTGCGGTGCTCGTAAAGTCACTTTTTAAGTTCTAGTGATAGCTGGCATATCCACACACACTCCTAACAGGTGTGAAAAAATATTGAAGGTATTGACTATTCTGCAAATAAACACATCTTCCCAACAGTGCTTTAACTTAATACTGTATACAGTCACCATTCCCACCAAGATCTCATTTGGATGTAACCGAGAAATCTGCCCCATCCGTCTGGCTGCTGACATTTCTATATGATATCTTTAAATCTGCCTTTCAAACGATACCTGCTCTTCCAGATTCCCTCCCAGACGAGCACGATTATATATGAGTTTCCACTTAAACGCGGCGTGCACTAATGCCTGACACAGGGAAAATGTATAAATCTGACCATATCACGGACTCCCTTCATCCTTCAGGCTAATGGCGCTAGCATTAACAGCTGCTAGTCGCTGTCTTATACCCATTTATTACCAGCCATGTTATCCCAGTCTGCCATTTCACTAGCATAGCGCTATAAATCAGACGTGAAGGGGCCCCAGCCACCCACCCCTTAAACCCATTCAAGTCGGCTTCAAACGAGAAATATGGCGCTCTGTGAAGTCGGTGCGCAATGCTAGCAGAGGTGAGAGTGACATTAAGCGTCAGTCATAAGTTTTGCTAAGTGCCCCGGGTCAAATACTTGGGAAGGTTGCTCAACAGCTAGCGCAAATTACGAAGCTATTATTGTTACATCATTTGAGTATTAGGCAGGCTCAGTCATGTCGAGGAGCAAGAGAGAGAGAGACTTTGGAGAAGGGTTTCATTCTCAGATTTGGATTTAAGATGAAATGATACTGGGGTATTTTGCAATGGAAGATGGGCAGATAGTAGTTTGGGGGGAAAAAATCTATTGTCTATGTGAATTGGTCCGTAAAGTTTCAACCCAAACATGTGGCTTATATTTTGTTGTGTAAGGGCACGTTGGGGCTTTGGATTCATGTAGTAGACAGAAAGGATTAAATCTCAGTTTTGGATTTTAACATGAAATGATACTGGGATATTTTGCAATGCAAGATGGGCTGGGGAAGAAAATGTTTGTTTGACTTGGCCTGTACATTAGCAAAAAGCTTAAAAGAGACCTATAGTGTAAAATCTTTTCAGCCTTGTTATACCTGCCTTCTCTTATAATTAACGGACTTAAAGTTTTATTAAGAATGATTCATGCATGTTTGAGTAATCTTGTGTTGTCCTGCAGCTGACGATCAAGTGCTCAGAAAAGCCCTGTCCTCACCTATCACCTATTCCCGCCCACTTGTCTGTGTTTAATTGTTATTATTTGAAAATGTTCAATTTCATAGTAAAGCATGAATAGTTTAAAATAATCACACAGTCACTTTCAACACAGTCTACGAAGAAAACGTGATTATTGTACATTTTTATGCCTTTTTAAGGTCAATATGTTACATAAGCCTAAACGTAAAATAACCATGAATTTTGGTTGAAGAAACATGGCGACATTTAAATGAGTTAGGGTTAGTTTAGGACTTGGGGTTGAGGTAGGTTAAGATTTAAACCCAAAGAAATGTTGCTTCAACCAAAATTTGTGGTTATTTTACAGTGTGGCTTTTTGTAACATATTGATGTGAAAAAAGGTATGACAATGTGCTTATTGTACTGGATTGTTAGTGTATTTGGAGACTGGGATGGTCACTACAACAATAACATTATACATTTAAGATCAGCTGCTTGTTGCATTAAAGACGTGGCTTATCCTATAAAGAGTCAGGGCTCAGTTCTACAGTTTTGCTCAGGAAGCAAATGGTTTTCTTTCTGAGCTGATTTACACTAAAATACACTAAAAACAAGCAAACAAAAAACTAAGCAACAGATTTTAGTTTATTCCTAAATACATAGAAACAAATAAAACAGGTTCTTGTTAGCTTAAATCTGCAAAAGACAACAGGATTTGATTTTCAATAGTGGAATTAAGATTATGCAATAGAAGACAGGCAGGTAGTATTTGAAAAACATCGTGCGTGATTTGGTCTGTGAAGTTCCACCCCAAACATATGGCTTAACTTTTGTGAAAGGGTAATCAAGAACAGGAAACAGAAAATCAGTTTTATTCTTGGTCAATAACTAATGCGCACAAGGCTGGAGTTAAGAACTGAACACATTTCTAAAAGCTAGCTCAATAAGTTGAATGTAAAATGCTGATAAAACTAAAAACAAACAAAAAACGTGCATGCAGACAGAAGAGACTGAGTGGATTTAAGATGAAACGATATTGGAATATTTTGCAATGAAAGATGGACAGATAACTGAGAAAGAAAAAAAAGCTATTGTCTGTGTGAATTGGTCTGTAAAGCTTCAACCTAAACATAAGGCTTAGGCTTAAAATGTGTTGTGAGAGTTCAAGAAAGGAGCAGAAATGAGATGCAACTCAAACTGCATGGAATTCACAGTAACAGTACTTTAGTTATCGTAATCATACATACGGAGGACCTACTTTTGTCAATGTTGATCTCTCTTATAAATTGTAAGAAATTGTCTCGAAGTTTCTTTTTTATATCACCTGATGGAGTAATGTGTTGTATGATGCAGTGGTTTAGCTAAATACTTGGCACTTGTGTTGTTTGGATACAATGTTGGTCATATACAGTATTTGAATGTGTTGGGCAGTGTGTGTTTTTCTAGAATCAGAACTGAGACTGACTGGTGATTTAAAAAGTGACAAAGTTGGTCAGGGTTTTGTATGATCCAATGTTAATGTAGATATTGGATTGTGTTGTTTCTGTGATTGTCCAAGTTAATTTCTCTTCGTGGATACAAGAAATAATCCAATTGAATCTACAATTGGCTCCAGAAAGTTATCATACAACAGCTAGACGGTGTAGTCCAGAGTGGGCAATCTTTTTTTCACAAGGCCGTATTCGAATCCAGACAAGTGGCGAAGGGCCGGACTGCAATGACTGGTGTACAAAGTGCATTACTGCAAGCAATTTTCTAAAAAATATATATAAATATACAAAATTTAATGTGTTATTGTGTGTATTTATTGTGACGTTTAAGGCCACAAACCGCTAAATCAATTAAGAAAATGCCAATATTAAGATTACCACCTTTTTTTCAAAAATGTTTTGAGGGCCTGATTAAACTGGTCGCGGGCCGCATCTGGCCCCGGGCCTTAGTTTGCCCATGTCTGGTGTAGTCTCTCATTCATCCAGGAGTGATCATAGTAGAAGTCTTCAAAGTAGTCATCTGGACAGTGTTTCAGTGAAACACTGTCCAGATGACTACTTTGAAGACTTCTACTACATACAACAGCTCTTTCCGCTCTAGAATAGAGAATATACTATGTCCAAACATAGATGACATACTTTTTTCATTTTCCTAATTGACCGTAAAAAACAAAACAACAAAAAACTTTTTTTTTTTATTGGCCTCTGCGTTAAAAGTAACATTTAAACATTTAAAAGCACAACTGCTTGCTAATATAGTGCTCAAACTGTGGATAATTGTACAATACAGCGCAAGCAGAATTATTAGTACCCTGCATTTTTGGGAGTTCACTTGTATGTGGCAATTTTTTTTTTTTTTTTTTTTTTTTACAAAATATTATATATATATAGCTCTAATAATTCTTACTCAGCTTCCATCTTTTCTTTACACTTTTTTTTCAACCTTTATGAACTGTTAACAATACACCTTACAATCCTGCAATTTTGGTTCAAATCTTTTACAATTCTCTTAACTTTTTTTTTTTTTTTTTAACCAGCAGCTTACCGTATAAATAAATAATACATTTAAAAAATGTCTAGTTATTGAAGTGACAAAAATCTTATCCAGAAACATTTTAGACTTTCTAAAACAGGTCTATTCACTTGTGCCAAATCGGCCCTCCAAATAACTGATCTGGCCCTCGACCCATTTTCCTAATGTTACAAAAATATATTTTCTTGCTTGTCGATTTAAAACTGGGCCACTATACTTTGACTTGATTGGACCATATTTTGGTTCTGGTTTAATTCTGCTTTATTGTTTAGTACTAGTTTGTTCTGGTTTAATGCTGAGATTATTTTTTTGCACTAATCTGGTCTTGTCGTTCAGTATGTTTTAGAAAATTTTGTACAAAATTTAAAATTAAACAATCTATAGCAGTGTTATTTCTTTACTGAAACAGATGCTGTGCCTATGGTGCAACCCTATTTGTCAAATGCGGTGACGTTTGTGCAACAATCCGGCCCAGAGGCTATGGTCTTTAGAAATCTGTCCCTTGACAAAAATGGTGTGAATAGCCCTGCTCTGAAGGTAAAAAAAAAAAAAAAACTTATTACATAAAGGTGAACACCAAAAAGAATACTTAATGATTCTGCATGCGCTGTATTAGAGTATATTCTTCCAGCATGCACAGGTAGAGACTAAAACTTGACATGTCTTCATCTACATTCTTAACTTACTACTGTATTCCCTGCTGTATTGCTGCGCTGCTGCTAGACTTTAATATTGTACATGACACAGCTCCAAATGTATCTTCCATAAAACATAATAAACCAAACAATGCCATTATAGAGTCACCAGAGGAATGTAGTGTGTGCGATCCTGGCCGCCTGGATGCCATGACGACACACTGCATTTCATTTACTGTCCACTCGCTAAATGTAGCAGAGACCACGCTCCATAATTCATGAGCAAGAGAAAATGGGGTAAAACACTGATAAATCTCTTTGTGCTGCAGTCTCCTCCTCTTTCCTCGTGATGTTCAATGTTAATGACCAAGACATACAGAAGAGACAAGGAAGATCTGGGATGGACTGGTGTCTATGTGTTATGCAAGATGCTGGTGTGAGGTGATTGAATATACATAATCTGTTTGCATGTGTTTTTTTTTAGGGTATGTATAGTGAATGTGTAAATAAATGTCTTTTTTGCAGAGTTGAAGCAGAGTCATGATCAGATCATATTTTAAGGTTGGGTTTATTATAGGACAGGGTTATGTACAAATTCTGGCTTTAGAGCTAATTTCCATCTGTGCAAAATGCAATCCATGCAAATCCACATAGAAAGGCACCAGGTCGCCCAAAAGTCGATCCCAGGACATTCTTACTATAAGGCCAGAGCACTAACCTACTAAATTACTGTATGTACCCTTGTTCCAATACTACAGAATGGTGCCAATATTTTGTGTTTTCTATTGTTTTACTTTAATTCTTTTAAATGATAAAGCAAAATTCGAAGAAATACTAAAGCAGTTTTTGGTTAAAACAGAATCCATGTCTGAGTCATCAAAAATTTTTTTTTAGAATTTTTTAGTGAATTATCTGTCAGTAAGCAAGTGGGAAAGTAATTTGTGTGGGATTGCACTTTAGATCATTTAGCTTTGACGTACTTCCATGACATGTTATGACTTTATTTATGGATTCAGTGTGAATGTAAATGCATAATTTTATATTAATTGTAAATGATTTTTTGTTTAATAAACCTAATGAAGCCCACGAAGAACAACAGCTTGTCTGCGATAATGGGGATTCCTTCAATAAACAAACAAACAAACAAACCAAAAAAACGTCAATACTGTATGCAAACTTGAGTTTTAATTACATCTGTGAAGGTTAATTTGATTTATATATCTTAAATGAGAGATGATCAGTGAGCTCTTTTGTTTCATGTGTGTTTTGTTGTTTTTTTTTTTGTTTTTTTTCAAAGGCAAGCTTGCTTTTGTTAATTTCCTCATAGCAATTCTCTTTGCTGCCAGCAGTTGGAAGGCTACAACATACATTATGAGGGAAGGTCTCAAAAATTCCTCAAGAACTTTTATGTACAATAAGTATTATGATACATAGATGCATATGATAGAATATATCCTAATTGTCCTATGTGCAAGATGTGACTCTATTTATGACACATATAGAGGAATTATGGGCCTCATTCATGAAATCTTCGTAAAATCTGTGCGTAACTTTCACTTTAAGAAGCTGCTGCGAAAACTCTACGTGTGAATCACGACGGGTTCGTAACGAGCAATTCCTTCCTAACAGCCTTTACGCCAAATTCACCAAACCATAGCTACGAACGAATGAATAATGCTACTTCCTTATATGGCAAAATGGCGGACACAGCGCGTCATTCAAGATTTCTGCTGGAGCGGAGCTGGAAGAGGAAGCGAGCGCGGAGGAGAAGAAAGGCAGCAGCGCTTTCGCTGATTAAAAACGTCAGCGTCTTTAAAAATGTCCAAACTCACATGAACACACTCAGAGGAACATGTTCAAGTCACAAATGTATTGAAATAACGCTGGGCTTTGCCGTTTATATCGCGTTTCACGTCGCGGTAGAACGCGTGTGGGTGGGGGGCGGGGGAGGGGGGCAGCGGCTGCTGTAGCGGAGGCACAGACAGAGCACCGTGCGCTCTGGTCCTGGGGGGACACAGGGTCCTGAGTCTGTGGGGGTCAGAACACAGAGGCTCTGAGCTGGGACAGGCTGCTGCAGGTTTATTAAAGGAGTCATTTTTAGCATATGATGACTTTTGTTTCTAAAATTGTTACATATAATAATTTATAAAATACATAACATACAATCATGTAGGAATTAAAATTTTTGACTGAATTCTATAAGAAATAAATTTTGAAACAGCTGTTTTTTGTTCTTACGAGTGCTCCTCAGTGTTCGTAGGATTTGTTCTTACAGACGAACATTTTCCGTTAAGAACAAATTTTGTGAATGACAAAAATGTTCGTAAACACCCTTAAGAACAAATTTGTTCGTAAGAACGTGTGTGAATGAGGCCCTATGTGTTTATCTATACAGAAAGAGATGCTGCTCATTGACCAAGCTGTAGCAACATCTCAAGCTAGGACTGTTGTCAGCTTACTACAAGAGTTTATCACTGTGCAAAAACAAAAATTATGCTACTAAACTTACATTCAGGTGAGTGAAAAAAAAAAAAAAAAAAAAAAACTGCATGAAAAACACTGTCTAAAGCTTCAGGAGCCAGACGTCTGTCACACAAACCTGTTCAAAACAGCTGCTCTTGTCCGTTTTGTTGTTTTAATCAAAGAAGTTTCCCCAGCTAACCAGATGGAAAGCATTTTTTTTTTTTTTGCATGGAGCATGCACAGTGGGGGGAAAGTGGCGTCAAACGAAAATCCCTCTATAGCACAATTAGAGCCTCATGATTATTCACAATCAGCTTAGAAGATATGTTCACAACATTAAGAAACCAGTGTGAGTTGAGTTATGCTGCTGGTATATTATT